>VXAC01000150.1:245601-342971 GCA_013399225.1 Rhipidura dahli
GTTCGCCCCGGTGCGGCGGGCTGGGAGCGCCGCCAGGTGAGTGGGGCCGGCGGAGCAACTCGCCCCAGGAGCCGCGGAGTGACTCTCCTCGGTGGGAGCAAAAATCCCCCCGAGCCCGCCCGGAGGAAGGAGCCGCCCCGCCCGGGGGTCTCGGGGCGGGGGGAGGCGGAGGCGCGGCCGGGGNCGCAGCGGGGCTGGAGCCTCCCGGGGGCACCGAGCTGCCTCCCCGCCCCTCGGGACCCGGCTGGGTGCCTTCAGCTCCTTCACATCTTTCCTCCGCCACTTACGTAACTGGTTTGGGTTTGTTTGGGGGTTTTTTCCCCTCCTCTGCCTCCTTTTTTTTCCCGGCACTGCCGTTGGCTGCGGGAATGGTTGGGATACTTTGTTTCTCCAGGTGGATTCCTGGGCTGGAAGCTCAGCTCTGCTCGTGTGGGAGGGATGTTTTGCTGTTGTTTTCCAGCTTTGTGCGTTTCTCGAATTTTACCTTCACTGCTCCTCTTTGGAGAGGCTGAGGAGGTGCAGGTCGGCATTCGGAGCTCCCAGTCCCTCCGAATTGCCCGCTGAGCCCCGCGTGTTCCGGGAGCCGAGACAGCAGCACCGGGGCCGTTTTCCAAGTGAGGCCGAGCAGACTTTTCAAATATAAAGTCGTCCCACCGCCTCGCGTTCGCTTCTTGTGAGCGCTCTTGAGGAGCAGCGGAGTCGGATGCAGTGCACAGGGTTAAACGAAATAGTTCTGAAGACTGTGCAACTCAGGAGGTTTCGGGAGGGGATTTGTTTGCAGCAAGAGGTTAGTCTGAGTCAAGTGGTTGAAACTTTGTTGTAAGGTAGATAAGCTTGTGCAGGTGCCCCAGGACGAGGGGAGGTGACAGCTGACCCCGACGGGCACCAGCTTCAGTGCCGAGGGGTTCATCAGCTGACTGAGCTGTGGGTGGGGGGAGAGCCCCCCAGCCTGGTGTGGGAATCACACACTCCTTGTCCCAGAAGCTAAGCCAGTACCTGAGGATCATCTTTTCATCTGCACCCTGGGGAGCGCTGGAACACGGGGAACCCATGAGGGGTCCCTGTCTGTTTATGGGCAGCTGCAGCTCCCAGCTGAGCCACGCTATGCCATAGGATCTCCCTTCTGGTTTTGCCCCCACCCCAACAGGACCTGTCGTCGTTGCCTTCTCTCCCCTGTGATTTCCATCCTCCAAACAGTGACCTCGATTGCTCGGAGGAAGCGACACCCGCTGTTATATAAACTGTGGAGGGCGAGCGCTCTGGGAAGGGAGACTCCACTGAGCCATGGCTGGGGGCACCAGAGCTGGTTCTGATCCGTCCTGGAGGGGCACAGGGGAAGTCGAGGGGTGATCTGGCGATGGCCTTGCAGCTGGCACGGCGTGTGCTCCCTGCTCTCCTGCACGCACACTCCTCCCCGGCGTCAGAGCAGCCTGCCCAGGTGCATGGCCCTAAACCAGGAGGCATTTTCTTGCCACACAGTTTGGGCAGCCTGGGCACAGTGTGGGAGAAGAGGCTGGCACACATGAGCTGCTCCTGCAGGACCCCATGCCCTCTCCAGGGTACCCTGTCTGGCCAGGATATGGCATTGATCCTGTTCTGAGCACGGTCGTCCTGCTGAATTACACCCAGCTCCTCACTGGGGCCAGAGAGAGCTCCTGAACTGCTAAAGGAGTGTTTTGGGTCCCAGGGCATTGAGCTTCACAGGAAGTCTGGGGGGTGAGGGTTTATCCTTGCACAGGAGGAGAAGAGTGCAAGGCAGGCTGCTCTGCTCCCGGGGGCTGCAGAGGGCTTTGGCTAAACCTTCCCCAGCTCCATCCCTTGTGTGCTGCCACTGGGAAAGGAGAGGGGGAGACGCTGTGTGCCCCAGGTCCTGTGTGCTGCCTTTAGGGAGGACATGGTGTGTGTGGCTCCGGGGGAGGGGGGGGGGACAGGGAAGGAGCTGTGCCCCTGTCCCGCTCCGGGGGCAGCACCCTCGGGAGGTTTCCTCCACAGGTTCTTTCCTCTCCGTTTAACATAAGGATGAGCCAAATCCCTCCAGGACTAAATATAGTCAAAGTATTCGTTCTTCGGCACGGATACAAAAGCTGTCGCGACGGAACCGGGAGGTAAATGGCCTCTGGGGGCTGACTCTGCTCTTCTCTCCGCAGGTCCCGGGCTGCCGCGCCGGGGCTCAGCCGCGCACGGGGCTCCCCAGCGTGCCTGCAGTGCCGTCACCGAGTGGAATGCCGAAACGAAGGGGCTAATGAGCACCAGAGAGGGAGGATCTATAACTTCCAGATGGCAACGAGCCCATAATCCCTTTGGGAAGAATTAGGGACTGGTCAACGCAGAAGAGCCTGCTGAAGGGAGCAAAGCACGACACCTCTGGCTCCAGGAGTGCTGTGAGAGGCTGAGGGCATCCCAATGCTGCCAGCGCTGGACACCCTGCCCCAAGCTGCCTGGCTTTGTCTCACAGAGCCCTGGTGCTGCCTGGAGCCTGTCCCCAAGCACTGAAGTATTTTTTGTTTTAACTGATTGCATGTTCTCCAACCAAACTCCATCTGGGTCCTGCTCCTCCCAGCACAGAAAGGGACTTCTGCCCTTAACAGAAGGACTTCTTCCTTCTGACTTTTATGCCCTGTGGGATTGTAAAGCATCTTTCTTGCTGGATTTAATCTCTCATCAAAGTGTATTTTGAGGAATCAGGGGCTTATTCCCATGGCTTTATAAACCTTTGGGATCTGAGGGTTTCTACGTTGCCACTGCTCCCACCTGCCTGCGATGGGGCGCGAGCAGGAACTGATCCAGGCCGTGAAGAACGGGGACATACCCGGCGTGCAGAAACTGGTGGCCAAGATCAAGGCGTCCAAGAGCAGTGAGTACCTGGGCACAGAACCGTGGGCTCCCTCCCCATGGCTGGGCACTCCTGCCAGTCCCAGGGTGTGAGTCTCAGTGCTGGCCAAGCCGGGTGTGAGTGCTGGCTCTGACCCCCGGCACATGAGTTCTGCCGTGGCCGGAGGCGGGAGCGCAAGCACAGCCTGTGCGGATGAATGAGTGTGCTGTAAGCAATCCTACAGCTGAGCTGGGGTTCCCCTTGGGCTCGGGGCCAGGGGCCCTGGAGTGTGGGCCACTGGGCAGGGATGGGTGAAGGGAAGCAGCCGTGGCGGGGGGAAGTGAACCGCTCTGGGGGGGACGCTGCTACAAAGGGTCTTTAGCGGTTGCTGCTCACTCCTGGCCGTATTTATCTTGTGAAAAATTATCATCCCGGCCAGTCGACTGGAACCAATTGTCAAGCCTTGAATTTCAGTCTGGTAATGTTTAACCCTTCAGCAGGGCTGTTTTCTTGCATGTGCTCTCAGAAAGGTCAGCAGCAAGCACAGCTGGGAGCGAACAGAGGGCTCGTGGGGGGGGTCTCCAAGGGCACTGGGGTCCTGCAGACCCCACTACACGGCGTCTGGAGGAGATGGGGAGGGTGGAAAGGTGGAGGAGATCGTGGCCAGTGCCATGAAGCCCTTGTGTAGAGCTGAGCTCCTGGTCATTTCTCCTGACAGACCAAGAGAAGGAAACTGGGAAAAGTAAATAAAAGGGTTCTCGGTGCAGCGTCTGGCGGGGGGAAGGCACACCCTGGCTGCCCGGGCTGTGGCAGTGTGGATCCCCCTGCCAAGGCTGCTCATCGTGGGGGGTCTCGTGGGTGTGTGTGGGAAAGCTGAAGGGGAATAAGCTGTCCGGAGAAGGGACAGGAGAAGCTCAGGCAGGAGAAGCTTTAAGGCTTCTTAGGAGCAGCTCAGAGCAGAGAGGTTGGCACGGAGAAACCCAAGTTAGGCTGAGGAATATAAATGTGAGGAGGGGATCAACTCCCCTGGGTCATCTACTGGAAAGCTTTGACTGGGGCCAGAATTTTGCAAATCCCAACTGCTGGGCTTTCAGAAGGGCTGAGAGCCACCTCCTCCCCAGACTGGGGACATCTGGTGCCCCTTCCCTGGATGAAGGTACTGGGTGCCATTGCCTCTGCTGCTCAGGGACTGTGCCTGTACAGGGTCCCTGAGCTGAACAAGAGCAGTCTGCCCATGTGGGTGGGTTGAAGGACACCCCCAAGGCAATAAATAAGGTCAGGATGTGAGTGTCCTGCTGGCTGATGCAGCCCTGTCCCCTGAGCTGGTGTCCCATGGCCGGGCAGTGTGTGCAGGCTGGGATGCCCATGGCTCTCCTCCTCCTGCACCCCCAGAGGGGTGAAGTCACACTTGTTTTCTCCCATACCCTCCAGTAACTCTCTCCCAGTTCAATCCCGTCTGTTTTCTCTCTGGAGTCCTCCCCGCCCTGCAGCCGTGGGGCACCCACGTGAACCTGTGTGTTTAACTCCCCCGCTGCAGTGGCCTCAGCAGCTCCCTCGGCTTATTTTCATTTTATTTCTTTATAAGGAGGGGGCAGAAAACCCTCACCCCTCCAAGGCCACTGCTGCAAGCCCTCAGTGGGGCTCCTGTGCTTGACTTGCTGTGGGGACTTCCCTGGTCCTGGAAGCTCATCCCTGGCACGGAGGGCACCACTGCTCCCCATCCCTTACGGTTCCCTCTTCCTTTTCTCACCGATGCCATGTGAGCCAAGCATTTGCTGCCTTTGCTGCTCATTAAAGCGCCTTTTCCATATGACAAGCTGAGATGCTGATTTTTATTTTTTTTTATTCTGTATTTTTTTAAATCCCTCTAAGAGTCCTTCTGCTGTCTCAGTGGATTGGGAGCTCGATCGCTGTGATCAGCCCTCTGGGGCTTCCTGTGCCTAAAAAAGTCACCGCACGTAAGCAAAATCCAAGCGCCAGTCCCGGCAGCGGGAACTTCAGGGACACGTTGTTTAATATTCTCCGTGCGCAGCCTCCTCCCCGCGCAAGCGCCGCCGCACAAATGGGTCACAGCACCTCTCCTTCCAAGGTGGTGGGGTGGGCAGGGACAAGATTTTTTGGGGGCAGGAGTCAGGAGGGGAAGGGCAGGTGAGGGCAGTTGTCCGCCTGCGGGAAGGGGACGTTGGTGCGATGCCATGGTCACTCCTGCAGCTGGGGTGGGGGTTCTGGTCTGGAGAGCCAGGCTGCTCCTGCCGGGCCAGCCGTGCTTTGCTGAGGTTCCCTGGCAATGGCAACATCCCGCTTTTTATTTTCCCTCTCCCTCTCCCCTCCCCTCTGCGTCGGGAGCGCTGCAGAGTTTAATTGAAATTGTTAAACGACCCGTCACGGCTTTGGCCTCTCTCCCCCGCGATCAATCACGTCCCTGGGCTGCTGCCCTCGCCAACAATGCACCAGTTGGTCCGGCCAGGGCCAGCACCGAAGGGCTGGGGCTCCCGGGGGAGGTGAGAGGCAGAGCCCCTCTGGCCAGGGATCTCATCCTGGGAAGGGGCAACAGCTTCTGGAGCTGGATGGTGCTCGGCAAAGTTTGGGTGTCCCCATGCCTTGATGCATGGGGATCAAGGGGCAGGGTATGGGGCAATGCCAGGGTGATGCTGAGAGAGGGGGTGCCCCTGTGATAGCTGGGGGCTGGAGGAGCTGTGGAAGGTGATGGGAGCTGAACTCGCTGTTTACCTTCCTCGCGGGAGTGGTGAAGGTTTTTGTTTAAATGTATGCTAAGTGCAAAGAAAGGGCAGCAGCTGAGCAAACTGGTGTGAAACTCTCAAGGACAGGGAGCGAAGCCCTGCTGGGGTTCAGCTGCTGCCTTGAGGAGGTTCCGTCAGCCACTTGCCCCATTTCACCAGCTATGCTGGTGCTTTCCAGACCTTAGATATATTAAGGACTGGGGTGGATTCCTGGGATGTGGCTGTGTCTGGGCCATGACCTAGCAAGCTGTTAAATGCTAGCAAAGCTTGCAGAGGGTTCTTGGCTTTATCTCCATGCCGGTGTTGGAGCCTCTCACTGCTGCGTCCCGGGAGCACAAAGCACATTAAGGTTTTCCCAAGAGCTGTGCCAGCCCTTGGATGCTGCTGCCACCGTCCAGTTTGGCAGGAGAGGGACGATGCTGCTCCGTATGCTGTGAGCCTGGAGGAGGCAGATGTGGGATAACTCACTCCTCCTCTCCCCCTTGAATTTCCTCCTAATCCCTAGTAGCTGTATCAGCTTAAGCCTCAAAGCATGAGGTTTAATATCCCTCCTGTGATTTGTTAGCCTTTGCCACCGGCACTCTGTGTCCCTGTCCTCTGAAGAAACACCCGCCCTCCTTTCATGTCCTGCTGGGATTTCTGCTTCTCCCAGCAGCAGCAGGTCTGTAGTTGTTCGGGGGAGAAGTTGCTCCTTTTTGCAATCTGGGAATTATTTTGTAATGGTGTTGGATGTGCCTTTGTGCCATGCAGCAAGCCCAGTGTGCCAACCCCCCTTACTGAGGAGGACCATTCTCCTCTTCACTGCTCCTGTTGAGGGAGGCTTATCCCAAACCCTTGGGTACTCCTTGGTCTGGCTGCAGGGCAGAACCAAGACTGGCCTTGGGCAGGATCCTTATTGGGTCAGGCTCTGTTACACACGATGGCTTTCCCTGCTGGCAGTGGTGCAGAGGTGCCTGGGCACCTTTCCTGCTCCAGTCCTGCCCCAGGCAATGCAGGCGGCTGGACCTGGCTCCACCACCGAGCACAAGTGTGGCCCTGGCCACGTCCCTTGAAGCCCAAGTTTTGAGGATGAGTTCCCAAAGCGTCCTTGGCGGTGTCCTCCCCTCCTCTCCCCACACGCTGTAGGTCTGACGGGCTGGACCGGCTCCACAGCTGCGCTCCGGCTTGGAAGGGCTGTGGGCACGCCTGCGGAGAGACGCCGAGAAACTCTGCCGAAACGGGCAAAACTCCCTCTTCCTCCGGGACTGAGCCAGCAGCGGGGCGAGGCGCCGTGCCCAGGGAGCCGGGCTGGCGGCGGCCCCGTGCCGGGGACCCCACCACCCCACAGCGTGCCCAGACCTGCTCCTGAACCAGCCTGCGGTGGGTGGGTGGTGGGAGTGGGAGAAAAGAGGCTTCAAAGGCTCCGGGGAGTGTGGCAGCCACGGGGCTGGATGGTGGTGGGGCTGCAGCTCCATGGCAAGGAGGGGTCCATCCTTTCTATCTCCTCCTGTGGCTCCCGACCTCCCTGGAAGAGGAGGGGGCTCTCCTCTGGTAGCCCGGTGTTTGCTAGGTGGGTTTTGCCATCCATATCCTGGCATTCCCACCTCTGTCGCTGGGAAGGAAAAGCTCTGCCTGGGCAGCGGAAGGAGTGGAGGGACAGTTGGTTTTCAAAGCTGGGCTCCAATGGGTGTTGTTTGGAAAGGGGCCCGGCTGCCACTGGAGCGCCCGGAGCCAGGGAAAGCGTCGCTGTGCCGAGCGCAGGAGATAAGGCACAAGCAAACAGCGTCACACGGGGAGATGGAGGAGCCCGTGCTGGCTCAGCAGGCTCAGCCCCTCTGCACCCCATTTTCCTGTGCTCACAGCTCCACATCTCCCCCTGTCCCAGGTTTGTATTTCTGTCCTCAGCCTTTGGACACCCATTGGCAGGGCAGCCCGTGGTCTCTGCTGTCAGCCTGGGCCACTGCAGCTGACTTTTCTTGTCTCTGTAAGAGTGGGGGGAAAACCAGGCTAATTCTGGGGAAGAGGATGAATGTGGGAACTTTTGAGCCTGCTTCAGGCCATGCTGCCATCCTTTGGAGATAGCCAGACAGTGCTGGGGTATCCCAGGAAATCTGGTATCTCCTGGAAATGTGGAGATCCCTCAGGGCTACGGATGGAGCCAGGCTGGCAGCCATCCCCAGTGTCGCAGGTGGGAGGCTGAGGTTTGGGACAGGAGGGGAATTTCCATCCCTTGGGCATTTCCTGGTGACAGCCCAGACCAGGGGGCTCAGCTGCCTCTTCCCAAGGGCTGCAGAGGCCATTTTGGCTGTCTGGCCCAGAAACACAGGACAATTCAGATGATGACAGCTTGAAGGCAGACAGGGAGGGCAGCCCCGAGCCCTGGGACACCATGTGCCCGACCACCAGAAGCACACGGGTGGCGTAACCAGGACGGTGCTCCCCAGGGCTGGAGAGAAGGGGACATGGCAAGGACACTGCCAGCACAGGCATTCCATCCTCTGGCTTGGCTGGTTCCAGGAGGGAGCTGGTGGACCATGACAACAACCAGCATCACTTCTGCCACCTCTCTGTCAGGACCCCAGTGCTGCAAGAAGGTTTTTCTGGCAAGGTGGGAGGTGAATTGTTGGATCCAAGTGGTGATGGACCACATGTAAGATGGTTTCCTGCTGGAAATGGATGCTTCCACCAGCATCGCTCCGGCAAGAGTTAAAAGCGGGGTTGGATGCCGTGCGTGTGTGTGTGCATGCACGCGCCCTGCTTTGTTTTTAAAAGCGCCTCGGCTGTCCTGGATCCCCGCCAGACCCGGGGCCCGCCACTGGCAAAAACTCCGGCAAAGGAGTATGAAAGGGGCAAGAAACTAAATAACAATAAACCACCTTTTTTTTTTCTGGCTGCTCTAGCAAGCGAGAGGGTGGGGAGGAGCTGGGAGCATTCCGGCTCCCCTGAAATCCTGTCCTGGCTTCCCTAAAAAATCACGCCTGGGATGGAGAGGGAGGGATCTGTTTGAACCTTGGGGCTGTAATATCAACCCAAGCCTTGCCGAGGTGTCCTGGTGAGTCACAGACCTGTCTGGAGATGCCCAAACTGCTTGGATACGGCTCTGTCGGGATGATCTCTACCCTCCCAGGGAAGGGCTGGATACTCCGGCCCATCCCTTGCTCCTGTGGGGTGCTGCCCGGGGTAGGTGCGCAGCCACCCTGAGCCGTTTGCAACCCCAGGGAGAAAGGCCGGAGCTGCAAGCGAGCAGGGCTGCGATGGCGAGATAAGGGAGCCGGGAGAACCTGCGCCAGGCAGGTATGCGGCTCCCGCAGCATCCCAGGCCTGGTGCAACACGTCCGGCTGCGCTTCCGCCAAGCCCTGCCAGCGCCACTCCCCCGGGCCCCAGCCAAGGCTGCACAGGGAGCACTTGGCCCCCGGCGCCGCTGCCGTGCCCAGACCCCTGCCCCGGCCTTGCCCGGTGCCATCCCGGGAGCTGGGTCTGGCTCGGCCGCCCCGAGGTGGGCGGCAGTGCCGGGAGTGAAAACTCTTGGGATTTTGTAATTCTGGGCAGGGCTGGTTGTATCAGGCCCTGCCTGCTTGGAGGGGAGTGGGTGAGCACGGCAAGGGCAGCAGGGACCTGTCACTGAGGTGTCCCCAGCAGCGAGGTTCGCTCAGGCTCTGCCACCCACTCTGCCAGCACCTCTTGCCCCCATGGAGCATCGATGCCAGGGGCTGCCTGCCTCGCTGTCCCCCTCGAGCAGCCCCTGGTTTCTTTGCCAGAACAGGAATGGATAAGCCTGAAGGGGGGTTTCCAGCTAGAGGTGAACTGGCTGCAGACTGGGGATTGGGAGCCCCATGGATCTTCCTCTTCCATGGGTGTCCTGTCTCCATGGGCAGGACACCCAGCTCACAGCCTGTGTGGCCCCTCAGGAACCCAGGTTGTGTCCCCACCACGGCAAGGTCACGTGAGAACCACTTGCCTCTGTGGCCTCCAAAAGGGGCCAGAGTCCTCCCTGGTGGCTAATCATTGCCTACATGGGGTACACAGGGACACGGTGAGTCTGGCCAGCAGCGTGGGGTTCAGCATGGCCATGGCCCAGGGATTGCTTTGGGCTGCAGGCCAGGCTGTTCTGGTTGGTCTGAAACAGCTCTGGTTTGGTTTTGTGGGGCTGACACAGATGGGAAGGGCTTACTGAGCTCTCCTGGCTTCCCTGAGCCAGTACTTGCTAATCCTGCTGGTTTAAAAAGAAGGGAGATGCTCCTCCTTAGAGGGAAGGAGGCTCCTGCACAGACTGAGGTGCTGCCTCTGAGCCTGCTCTGTGTTTCCAAACCTCAAGAGCTACTAAAGCACTGGGAAGGCCCTCAGTTTCCTCCTTAGCAGTGTCGAGGTGCAGGAAACTCCCTGTCTTGGAGCATCTGTCCCACTGGTTATATTTAGCAGCACATGGATATCCTGGAGCTGCTTCTCTGTTCCTTCCACCCCAAACCTGATGTGGATGTGCAGGTGTCCAGCTCTGAGCCCCCAAAGTCATAGCTCTACTCTGTCCCACTGCAGCCTCCTCCAAATGCCTGGGGCTCTGTGGGACTGAATTCACACCAGGTGAGTGGTCCTGGATGAACATCTCCTCCCAGAAGCAGTGCAGGTGGGTGCCTCTTCTCAGCCCCAGTGGGGGACAACCCATACCCTGGGACAGGGACCGGCACGTGGCCATCAGCCCCCTGCGCCCACACGTGTTGCTGGCCATGTGCTTGCAAAAACGGTACTTCGTTTACTGGGGAAGGACGTGCAGCTTCCAGGGCTGGTTGGCTCTCCCAGTGCTTTCCCAGGAAGATTGCCACAGCTCAGAAAGCCATTCCCTGCCAGGCCTGGGGATGGAGCAACCTGCCATGATCTCATGGCCAGGCTGGGGGGCACGGGATGCCGCAGGAGGGGTGGCACAGAGCAAGAAGTGGTGCCTTTTCCTACAAAAAGGAGCTGATGGAGGCAGAAGGGTCCCATTTTTCCCTGTGCTCCCCCCACTTTCTCCCCACACCCCCCGGGGTGCTGCGGGGCAGCAGGTGGGGGTTTCAGGGCTCGCTCCCACGTGCTGCCTGCGCAGCCAAGTCGGGCTTGCCGGGGCCGTTCCCGACACGCACCCGCCGTGCTGGGAAGGCGTAAACAGTTCGGGTTCCCGGCAGGGGTCCAGGGAGCGGGCAGGCCTTGGCTTGTGTCCCACCACTGCTCCGTCGGGACGGGGTGTGGGGAGCACCCAGGAAGGGCTGGGATGCAGGGGGCTGACCTGGGAGAGGCGTCCCCACAGGCAGCGGGGTCCCTGCAGGAAGCTGGGCACGACCTTGGTTTGATAAGAAGCCAAGGATGTTGCTTCTGCCTCTCTTTACCTCTGGTGCTGAGGTGGGCCTGTTCTTTGGGGGCTGGGAGGTGTTGATGTGCTGCCCCCAAACCCCTTCCTGATCCCTGTATGGGGAGCTGCTGGCCAGAGCTCAGCCCATGGACTGGGGGTCCTCAGATCCAGCTCCTTATTTTCTATTGGAGTTGTATTGTGATGCCTTTGACCTTGCTGTAAATCAGGCCTTGTCCTTCCAAGGTACGTGGGGGGATGGGGCTGCTCCGTGTCGCCTTTGTCCCCAGCTGGTCCCCAAGCAGCTGCTGCCTGACTCTGGTGTCCGGGCTGGGCCATGGGAGGAACCCGCTGCCCTCCCTGCCGGCCCCGGAGCAGCTGGGACGAGGGGAGGGGGGCAGGAACGCAGTGCCCAGAATAACTCAGCAGTCACCAAGGGCCCTGAAGGGATGGCAAGGTGGGTGTGGGATCCTGGGGTGGGTTCCTGCTTCCAGCACAGGGAAGGGGTGATGCCTCTCCCAGGACACAGACTGTCACCAGCTGCTAACTGATTGCTGTTTCCATGTGGGGACACGCAGGGTGGTGCAGGACATCCTTGTCATGTAGCTGTCATGTCCCTCTCCTGTCCACTGCACGTGGAATCCCGCTGTAGACCCCTTCACTGCCACAGCTGCATGAAAATATCCCAGTCCAGCTAAGGCATGGGGCAGATGCTCAGCAGGATTTTGGCTTTGGCTTCTTCCACTCTGGCATTGTCCAGCCATCCAGAAACCCAGAAGGGCAGTTGGAGGGTTTGATTCACCTGGGAAAAAGTGCTCACTCTGGGCATGGACAACACCATGCTGCCTTCCCTGCCGTGGGAGGGAAAGGAGAGAGTGGCAGCAGGACCATCTCTTCCAGGCTGGAGAGAGCTTGGCCCTTGCCTGCTGGGGATGGACCCATCCCTCTCCCATTCCCACTTGCAGCAGCATGGAGCAGCCAGTCAGTTCCCACGTTTTGGTAGGTGACCTTTGCATGGGGAATGGGAACAACAAGGTGCCCTCTGCACCCTCACCATCATTGGAGAAGGGATTTGGGGAGGGATCCCTCCTGTCCATCATGGCTTGGGAGCTGAGCAGCCACTGCTGGGTGAGATCCTTATGCTCTTTCCCAGTGCAGATGTCAGAAATGGCTGCAGCACCACAGAATCTGCAGGAGCAGTCACCCATCCAGCATCCCTTGAGACTGGCAGGAACCAGAGGCCACCTTTTGCCTCTCTCCCAGAGGGAAGGAGATGTTTTGCTGAAGCTGCTGAGATCCAGGCTGCAGTTCAGAGGGAGCCAGACAGGCATCACTTTCTGGATGGCGGCTTTAGGAAGCTCAGCCTCTTGTTTCAGTTCAGCAATGTGGAATACAGTCGGCAGCCCCCCAGAAGTGGAAGTCCTTGGTTGTTAGAGAGGAAAAATCCAGTCCCCAGGCAGCAGCTGCCACGTCCCTGCACAGCCCAGGCTGTGGCCGTCCCAGGAGACCCCAGCGGCACGTCCCCGAGCGGGGCTGGCGGCAGCGCTGGCTCGCGGGGTCAGAGTTGAGGAAAGGCATCCGCAAGGTATTTTTAACCGTGTGACTCCGAACTCCGGCCGCCTGCAGCCGTCTGAGGTTAGTCCCGGGCTGCCGACGGCTGATTGCCCACGGGCTGCTGGCGAGAGGGGGGAGTTGGGAGTAAAATTCAGTTCCCAGCCGTGTCGCGGCCTCGGGAAGGAGTGACGGCACTTGAACCATCGACCTTCTGGGTGACCTCGAGTGAACAGCTTCACCTCCCGCTGCCTCCCCTCCCCTCCCATCCTGTGTGTGCCTTGCCCAGATTAGCGCAGCCAGGGTGGGGACAGCCGCCCCGTCCGCCCTGGCAGCGCCTGCTCCAGGTGCACGGCAGCTTCCCTGGGGCCAAAGGAGGAGGATGTCACAGGATTTCCAGCCTCCGCATCGCTGTGTGCTTTGAGTACTGGCTCCACCGGCTGGAGCAGCTCCTGGGTGCCAAGCTGCCATGTGCGGGCGCGGGGCTGGCACTGATGGGGACACGGTGCCATAGGGCTGTGGCAGCCCAGTCCTCCGGCCTCAGCCTTGCCCTGCTTCCCCTTGAAGCTGCAGGGTTGCTGCAACCTCCAAGCAACAATGCAGGAGCTGCAGCCTTGTTTCCCTTGAGCCCATGGGGTTTTGCTGGCCACTGTTTGTTGGCTCCTCTAATTTTTATCTGGGGCTCATTGTTAGAACCATAAAATAAATAGGTACGTGCTGCTCTGGAGCATCAAACCCCTCCAGGTGTAGGTGGGTTGCTGGGTTGCTGCGTCCCTGCCCGCCCTCCCTAATTAACTGTTGCTCAGCTAATCCAGACTCACTGACCTGCCCTAATCTTCCCATGCGAGGCCAGCCCTTCGCTGCTGGCTCCTGTCACTCACCTCTCATGTCCCCTGTGAGCCTCTCTCGGCCCTGGGTATGTGATAGAAGATGGCACTCTGGGAAGCAGCATCCCCCATGCAGGGCTGCCGAGGTTGTTTTCCTGACCAGCAGCTCCCTCCATGCCCACGCTCAAACTGCTCCTCTCACCGTCCCCCCACATCCTGCTTCCCTTCTTTCTTCCTCCCATTGACCTGCTGCCGGTTGGATTATTTCTCCCCAGATGCTGCAATCTGCATTTTTCCCAGGTTGCATCTGCCTGGGTTTGTTCTCCTAATCTCTCTAAGTCCTTTTTGTGTTATTTCTGCCCTTGTCAATGTGTAGCACATCCACCACAGATGATTTTAATGCACCATTTGCTGTATGTGGCATTAATGAGAGTGTCTGTAGGTGCAGCCCCTTTGCCGGGGTATCTGGGATAGTCCTTCCTTGGCTTCCAGGGAGCCAGCTGGACGTGAGCTAAGGTGCATTGTTAGTGCTGGAGCCAATGCTCTGCTGCTCCCCGTGTCCCATGGCCTAGGGGTGGCCCTTGGCCCCACGGGCTGCCTGGTGCAGGTTCAGGCAGTGCTCGCACTTGGCCATTCGCCCCCACTGCTATCAGCCCATCTCTTCCCGCTCGGGAGGCGTCCTGTCCTTTCGGAAGGATGGGGGAAATGGAAAAGGCTCCACCTCTTCCCTGGGCAAATACAGCTCCTCTGAGTTCATATCCTGGAGAGTGGAATAGCCAGGTCCCAGCAGGGACGGTGACTTCACCTCCCGGTAACGCGTTTCCCCGGCCAGCTGGGAAAGGAGCCCTTGTATCTCCGAAGGAGTCGCCTGCCTTCTCCCACCCGAAGCCTTTCCCAGCTGTTTCCATCCTGGATGGGGCTGGGGGATGCAATTTTGGCTCTGTGGAGAAGGGGTGTTACCACTCCTCCTGGCCAGGGGAGCTGGGCTGGGCTGCATCACTGGAGTAGGCAGCCACTACAAACCCACAAATTATTGTGGAGAAGGGGAGCAAGCACCATTCATCCCACCCCAGCTGAAATCCTTCTGGGGGCCTGAAACTCAGAGCAGGAGCACGTGTTTGGCTTTTGCTAAGGGTGAATCCAGCCCCAAAGAACTCCAGTGATGCTCTTTTCCCTGCTTGGCGTTTGTCCCCTCTGTCCTGTGTGGCCATCAAACCTTGAGGTCGAGAGCTGAGAGCTGCACCTTCTTCCCAGCTGTGTGGATGGAGACGGGGTTTCCGATTCTGCTTTTCCTTTCATTGTTCTGGGAGCCTTCCCTTTGAACAAACTGCCTGTTTTTTCCTGCTTTGCTTGTGAGGGGAAGCAGCAAGGGGGAATTGGGGGTTTGGATGGGGGTCCTGGAGTGGCTGGGCTGGGGGTGAGTGATCAGTGTGCTGTGTGGGGATGCTGCCTGATGTCTCACCTGCTTCCAGCCTTTTAAAAAACCTTAAATATTTGATTTCCCCTGGAAAAAAGACTCCCAGCCTTTTCCAAAGAAGGAAGAAGGCTCCCAGTTGACTCCATGGTCCTGTTGCCCTATCCCTCTGCCTGTGGTGGGCCTCCAGCCCAGCCCGGGGTGGAAGGCAGATCCTTGGACCTCTTGAATTCCTCTGCCTTTGTCATCACCTGGCTTCATCATCATCCACCATCATATCCGAACATGTTGCAGGACAGGATTGCTTAAAGGCGATGAGGAAGGAGGCCAAGCTGCCAGAGGAGACTCCGACATGCCATCAGCAGAGACAAGTTGGTGACAGGAACAGCTTGGGTTCTGTGTGGCTGTAAGCCCTAAGATTTGGGGCTCCAGCCAGGGGTAAATGGTCTGTGCTGTGCCCAGCACAGTCCTGTGCTGTGTCCAGCCTCAGGATGCTGTGAGGGGCCACCCGGAGCTCAGCTCCTGGAAGGTTATTACGCTTGCTGGGGTTATTCCAGGCTGCTGAAACCAGGGGCAGGGCTTGGTGTGAGGGCCATCCTGCAGCCTGTGCAGTGTCACAGCAGGCAGGGCCCTGGCCTGGTCCAGGGTTTGGTAGGTTTCTCAAGGGATGAAAATGCCAATTACTCTTGAGGAGTTGCCAGATGTTGGTGTAGAGACAATAAGGGGGTTCCAGCCGCTCTCATGTCACTGCCATTTCCCCTCTGTTGATGGGAATCTGCCCCCTTGATTGCAGCCTCCCCATCCCTGCCAGTTAACCCAGTGGCTTTGCACCAGGCACACCAACCCAATAGTGCCTGGCTTGGCAAGGGACCTGTTTGTCAGCGTTGGTGGGGAGCCCATCCTCAGCAATGCTGCGGAGCCTCAGACCCGGCACGGGCTATTTGTGGGCAGGAAGGCACCCGTGGCATTTGGACACCTGCAGTGTTTGGAGAGCCATGGCATTTGTGCACAGGGATGTGTGCTCAGCCAGGTATCCCAGGCAGCAGCACCTTGGCAGCCAAATTCACCCACCATCACCATGGGGGAATTAGGGGAGCCCCTGTCTGGGGAGCCAGGCACAGCACTGGGCTCGTTGTTTGGGTTGCAGGTGGTGGCTGCAGTAGAGAGCAGGGTTAGGAGCCCTTGGCTCTCACCCAACCTCTTTTCCGAGCTGGCTGGGCAGCTTTGGTTGAATTTCTTAACATCTCTGTGGCTGAACTCCTTCCCTATCGAGGTGGGTGAATCTCTCCTGAACCTATTGGGAAACTGCTCCTGAAGCAGCCGGTCTGCCGGGAGGCTGCACGGGGAGGAGCCGGGTGTGGGTGGCCACAGCGGACGTGCCTGTGGATGGAGAGGCGACAGGGAAGGGTGATTCCTGCGGAAAAGGGGTGGACATCACCTCTTTGTGTCTTGATTTTGACCAAGACAGTGAGTCTGTCCTGAGCCCCAGCAGGAACCCACCATACACCAAGGCAGGGGCATCCCAGGCCATCACAGGGCAGGCTGGGTGAAGCTGCCACCTCCTGCCACCTCCGCCTCCAGCTCTAGAGGCTGCCACCACCATTGGAGACGGCTGGTACTCTGCAGGACAGCAGCTGATTAGCTCCTCCAGGTGGTTTATTGACTTAGTGGTGACAGTCCCCAGGTGGATTTCCTTTTCCCAAGAGGGTATGTGCATGTATTTGGTGTGTTCAATGCACACAGTGCCTCTCTCACTGCCCAGGGAAGCAGGATGGTGTTCCTGCAGTGCCCTTGCAGGGCTTTCCTGCATGCAGGGTACTCGTAGCAGGCAGTGTAGGGGTGCTCAGGACTGGATGTTCAGGGATGCTCAGGGTACAGGGACACTCGGGGTGGATTGGATATTCACGACACTGGGATGCTCAGACCTGCAGCACAGGGAGGCTCATGGCACAGGGGTGCAGCCAGCAGTGTGGGAATGTGATATCCCAGGACGAGGGGATGGGATGAGAGTCTGTGACACAGGACCAGCAGAAAGAGGTGTTTTTCCCAGCATCTCTGGCAAGGAGGTGGATCTCCAGTTACGGATCTGTGTGTCCTGCACAGCAACAAAGCCTTGCAGTGGTGGAGCTCTGCTGTGGCTGCCCTGGGCGGACAAAACCGGCGGGGGGTCACAGCAGAAGATCTGCCTTCTGGAGCCTGACTGCTGTCTGAGAGCCAGGGCAGGAGTCTCCAAAGGGCAGGACTCCACGGGATATTTGGGCATTTCCTTCCGCAGCCAAACCCAGGCGAGCACATGTCGCTGCTTGCCAAGGAGTGCTTTGGAGAGATGGTGTCCGCCTCGGAGATCTCGGGGTGAAGCTCACGGGTGTCCCCGCAGGAACGAGCTCTCCCTTGGCGGGCAGGGGGTGACTCAGGGTGCCCGCTGTGCCGGCGCAGGGCTGCTGGGCCGGGCGAGGGCACGCCTGGCTCCACGCAGCCGGCACAGCCGGCGCCAGGCGAGTGCCTCGGGGGGGTAAATACGGGTTCGTGCCGGGCCGGCTGCCAGCGCGGCGGGTGAGGTGCCCGCCCCGGCCGGCCGCTCCCCGGGTGCCCCCCGCACCCCACCAGGAGCCCGGCCCGGCCTGGCATCGCCCGCCACGGGAGCGCAGCCCGTAGGGAAACCGAGGCACGAGCAGAGGAGGCAGCTCGGCAGTGCGCCGTGCGGGGCTGTGCCGCGGTGGGCACCCGAAGGCCGAGGGCCGGAGCCAGGGCGTGCCAGGGCTGAGGGTCCCGGCCCCCTCTGGTGCTGCGCGGCCGCGCCGCCTTCGCCACGGCCGGCGGCCGGCCCGACATTTGTAAGCAATTTGCCGCAGCGTTCCGGAGGTGCTTCCCGCTGCCGCTTGGCAGCCAGACGCCGCACAGAAGCTCGCTGGCTCCCTCGAGGCCTCGCTCAGGCCCGGCCCTGCGCTGCGGAGCCTCGTCCTGTCCGGGCAGGCGCCGGGAACGCGGCGGGGCCGGGGCAGAGCGGGCCGGGAGCCCGGCGGGACCCCTCGCAGGGGTCGTGCTGGGGAGCGGGGCCGGGCACGGAGAACCCACGGCTGGAGTTAACCCTTGGCGTGCACCAAGCTGGGTTTTCCCTGGAAATAACCCCTTCAGCGTTGTATTTCAGCGCTGGGTGCGTGTTCTTCACGGGGTATGAGTGTGCTCCTGGTGGGGAGCAGGGGTTGCGGATCGAGCCTGAGAGTGCTCCCGCCCCACTGCAAACCCAGCGGGGGTGATGATGTGGATGGGAAGGATCTGGCTGCACCATCCCTGTGCTGAAGCTGAATTAACCCTTCAGCCCTTTCCCAGCCCAGCTCTTCAGTCCCCTGCACCTCTGAACGGGCCAGTGTGGGACTGGGGACAGCTTGGCCCAACTACTGCTGAGCTCCAAAACATCTGTGTGGAAAAGGATGGGTACCATGGGCACCAGAAGGGAGAGAAGGGGCTGAAGAAATGTGGGGAAAGCCTGGGGAATTAGTCAAAAGGAGCACACGGATGTAGTGAGGAAGGGGGATGCAGGGAAATGTCCCATCAGCTGCCTTCCTGGTCACCAGGTCCCTGGAGTTTGAGACTGCAGTAGGACAGTGCTGGTGCAGGGGTCCCAGCTGCCTGGCTGTGCTCTGCTTCCCTTCCATCCCTCCATCCCTCCATTCCTCTCCTTTCCCATGCCTTTATGCTGGGGTACCCAGATGCTTTTGCACCCACACTTCACCTTCCAGCCTTGCTGCAAAACCTCCAGCTCTCAAAGGAGTGATCTACCCAGCTTCAAACTGGGGATGAACTCTTTCCCTTCCTGCCCAAGGTGGATCCAAGCATTTAGGAAGACCTCCAAAGGGAATGCTGCTCCTGGCTCTCCTATTTGTAACCCGCTGCTTTCTCAGCCAGCTACACTATGTCCGTGTGGTCCTGCCCTGTGTCCTGACCTGGCTGGGCTGCTGCAGCAGGGAACAAATTTGAGGAATGTTGCTCAGGGAGATGTGGATGCTGACAGCTGCCTGGGAGCAGGCAGGGACACCCACCAAGTCCTGGGACATCCCAGCCCTGCTTACTGGACCCCACTGACCAGCTAAGTCCCCTTGAAAGTGGGGTTAGAGATGGAATTTTGGGGTGAGCTCTCCCTCTTCAAATAGTGGTTGTTGCTCAACTGCAGGAGCAGCCCCCAGGGGCCGTGGAATGCTTCTGCCTCTTCTGGAGGTGCTGGTGCTCATTGGGCATCTCCATCCAGCCCCTCTCTTTTCCCAGCATTGCACTGCCAGTGGTCATCATTCAGCGTCTGCCCCTCCTGCCCTGGATAAGGACCCCTCTTCCTCCTCTTCGTCCTCCTCCCCTTCCTACCCTTTTCTGGTGGTGGTTTTGAGCTGCAGATGGTGGGAGCAATCCCAATGGTTACGGTTGCTCCAGAACTTGGATCAGAAGTAGCCAATTTACAAGTGAAATGTTACTTTTTCCTGGCTGCTGAGGTCAAGGGAAGCAACTTGTCCTTGATGAAGACCCCAGATCCCGGGCTCTTGGGGCTGGGAGGGAAAAGTGGGAGCTCTGTTGTGTGCTTTGGGAGCCAGTTCCTTTGGGAAGGGTTGTCAGATTGGTGGCTGAGGCTCAAAGACAAACAGTCCCTGGAAGAGGTAATTAGGGTGATCCTGTCCCAGTCCCCTCAGCTGTGGTGAGGAGTCAGGAGTCCTTCACCAGCAGCCACTCCAAGCCCATTTTGTGTTAATTAGGCTGTTTACAAAACACTGTAAATTGCAGTAATGAACACCCCGGTCTTTGGTTTCCTTTAATTATCCATTTGCATGATGAATGAGCCAGCCCCTCTTCAGCCCTTCTTTTCCAGCAGAGGGGTCTCACAGCCCAGTATGGCTTTGTATGGGATCTGCCATGCAAGGTGGGCAGAGACTTTGGGAGAGAGGGAGAGGAGAAGGAGGAGAAAGGAAAAGGAGAGGGATCTTCAGCCCCAGAGATCTACCTGGCTGCAAGGAAGGGGGCTCCTTCCCCAAGACCAACCACATTAGAGTGGGGTTTGAGCAGCTGTTTCACCCCAAGCTCGGAGCCTGGCACTCAGACTTTGATTTTCTGTAGGAAAAAGCACAGAAACCATTCAAGGCATTTAATCCTCCCTGGCTCAGTGCTGGGGCTGCCTGGAAGGGCAGAGGAGGAGCGGCAGTATTTCTTGGCCCCCCACATACCTTCCCCTTTCTTTCCCTTTTGACTTGGCGGATGAATTCCAGAGATGTTAATCCGCTCTCAACCCTTCGGTGAAGAATAAATTGTCCTTTCTGTGTGGGAGGAAGGAATCCATTCAAATTAATTGCGGGAAGGAGCAGGGAGTTGGGGGTGCCCTGGGTGTGAGGCTGTGCTGAGGGTGGTCTGAGCATCCTCTGCTGCCCAGTGGTCCCCAAAGGGGAGGGAGGGATGGGCAAGGGGATAGGGATATCTGAGGTGGTACAATCTTTGGGTCCCCAAAGGGGAGGGAAGGCTGGGCAGGGGGTTGGGGATATCTGAGGTAGCACAATCCTTGCATTCACAGCTGGAAGCTTCAGCCTCTGCCCTGGCCATAAAAATGCCAACCATGTGGTCTGTGGGCCAGGGCTCGTGGCAGTGGCGGGCACGGGGAGCGAGTGGGGGGCAGAATGGCCCCACTCAGCAGTTTTGGGGTGTCAGTGCCTATAAAGGGGAGGGAAGCGCTGTTCTGCTGAGCCAGGGTGGCAGGAGCTGTGGGGTCCAACCCATCCCAGGGGCACACAGAGATCAGGAGGAGAGATGGGGGGAGGAAAGTGCTGAGCTCGAGCTGGGTCAGCCCATTGAGGGTTTGTGGAAGTGAACGTGGAGGCAGAGGAGAGTACAGGAGAGACCCCTGGGATGGGCCAGGCGCTGTTCTGCGCGCTGGGAGGTCAGTGTGGCTGTGGGATGGGGTTCCTGTGGGGGCCTGCAGGCTCTGCCACCTGCCCTGACCTTCACCTCTTGTCTCTGCAGAGCTCCTGGGATCTGCCAAGCGCCTGAATGTGAACTACCAGGATGCGGACGGGTGAGTGCTCCCCTGGAGGGTGCTGGGTGCTGCTGACAGCCTGGATGGGCTCCTCTCCCCTGTATCCAGTCAGTTCTGCAGCTCAGGGTATCATACAGCTTTTTCCAGGGGAACTGGAGAACACAACAGTATCCCAGAGCCAGGGCAAGCCCTGCACAGGCAGAGCCGGTGCCTGCCTGGATTTAAGCTGAGGGTTGTGCTCAATCCATCCTGAAAATCCTTCATAAATCCCTTCTGTGTCCCCCTCTGTAGGGATGGGGGTGAATAGGGATGGCAGCATGTCCAGCCAGTGCCCTGTTTCCCCCTGGTTGAAGCCCAGAGGAGCACCCGGCCGGCCTCAGTGCCTGCACGTGCCTCTGTTTAATATCCCAAAGGCAAAATCCCATTGTTTTTGGGGGAGTTAGAGAAAGAAAAGATGAGGTTGCCAAGTGACCACAGCATATTTGTGTAGCTCATCACTTCCAAAATCCAAGTACTTAATAAGCTGGGTACTGAGAGTTAAAGAAACCACAAAAGCCCATAAAATAAATAAGCACATTATTCTTATTGAATTAACTCTGACCTGTCAGTCATTAGCATTGTTTTTATGTGCTGTTGTTGTACCTAATTTCTACATGTTTTCTTTTGGAGGACTGTGTAGGAAGAGGTGTCCATGATGAGTCCTAACAGGCCAGCAGGGGGTTGGGAACCTGCAGGATGGCTCAGTCTTAAAATAATACTGTGCAGATGGAGCTTAATAGAAAAAGAATTTAATAATAGAAGCAATGATCTGATTCTGATAAGACACAGGGTTTGTGCTCGGGCAGCTCCAGGAGGGCTCGTGGTGGGAACTGGGGTAAAGAGTCTGTTCCCTGCCCGAGGGACACGGGCAGGGCATTGGGTTTTGCTGAGGCACAGGAAGGGGATGATGGGGAGGTGGGAGACAAGCAGGGGGATGGCAGTCTGTGTCCTGGGAGAGCCATGGTGCTGGTGGTGTCCTCAGCATCACCTTGCTCAGGGCTTGGAGAGGATGGGGTGGGCAAGTGTGGGTTTGTGCAGCCACCTCAGGACAGAGTGGGACCCCACAGGATTGGGTTGGGGGGATTTTGTACCCCCCCCCCCCATTCACACTTTGAGGCAGAGGTTTTGCTGTGGCTCCGGGATATGGTGGGTGTACTGGAGGAGGGAGCAGCCCTCTGTGCTGGCGTTAGTGTTGAGACTTGCACAGTGTCAACACTAACTTGCACAGGGATTTGGGGATGCTTTGGGACTGCAGATTATGAGGAGAGCCGTGCTGTATCCCCAGCATTGGGTTTGGGCAGTGCAGAGCCCATTGGAGCCCCATGCTGGTGCTGTCAGGAGCCCCCACATCCCTTGGACAGGCACACGGGCTAATCCCCGGTGGCAAAGGGACCCCTCACTTGGCCTTGGCCCTTCACGTGATGGCTCAGGGGGAGTGCCAGGCAGACAGGCCCCTTTCACAGCCCTAAGACACTGGGCTCTTTCATTACCAGGGGCCTCCCACGCTCTGCCGTGGGCTCCTGGCAGTCCTGCTGGCATGGGGAGGGGGCAGCTGGCAGAGGGGGCAGGAGTGGCCATGGGGCTGATGTGTTTGCTGGGTGCCGTGAGCAGTGCTGGGGCTGCCTGGCTGCTCCATGGAGAGGGGAGACGTATCTCCCTCCATCCTGTCTGTTTCCCCCAACAGAGGGACTCCTCTCCCTGGGGTTTCCCAAGGTACACAGTGTGCCTGCATTCCTAACTGGGCCCTGGGGCATGGACAGCTTGGAGGGATTTATCAGTGTATTGCTGTGGGGAATCTGAGGCACTGGGAGTGGGGAATCGGGGAGGACATAGCCATGAACAGCCAGTGACAATCCCAGCCAGCCCTCAGCCCATGTCCCCGTGCAGGGGGTGGCTGTGGGGACAGCACCATGGGGCTGGGGCCGGGCTGAGCCCTGCCTTGTGCCACAGGTTCTCAGCGCTGCACCACGCAGCCCTGGGCGGCAGCCTGGACCTCATCTCGCTGCTGCTGGAGGCACAGGCCACCGTTGACATCAAGGACAGCAACGGTAAGGGATGACCCCCGGGCACGGCCCCTCAGGCCACCAGCTCAGCCCCCTGCGCCAGGCTGGGGGCCGTGTCCAGCCCTGCTGAGCCCCGCTGCCCACAGGGATGCGGCCCCTGCACTACGCGGCGTGGCAGGGCCGTGTGGAGCCCGTGCGGGTGCTGCTCCGTGCCGCCGCCTCCGTCAACATGGCCTCGCTGGACGGGCAGATCCCGCTGCACCTCTCGGCACAGTATGGCCACTACGAGGTGGTAAGTGAGAGCCCAGAGCCACCCACGTGCCCTCTCTGGGGTACATGGGTGGGGGCAAACCCCGCCGTGCCAGGTGGGAGGGAGGCAGGGCTGCGGGGTGATGCTGAGCCCCTGCACCGTGTTGCTCTCCACAGTCGGAGATGTTGCTCCAGCACCAGTCCAACCCCTGCCTCATCAACAAGGCGAAGAAAACCCCGCTGGACTTGGCCTGCGAGTTTGGGCGGCTGAAGGTGGGTGCTGTGGGCTCTGCCCTATGCCAGGGGCTTCTCAGGGGGCAGCTCTGGAACCCGCTGGCTCCTCTGGGAGCAAAGCGCTGGGGGGTCTGGCCACAACTGTTCTTCCTCCAACACGAGACTCCGAGCCTGGCAGGCAGCACCTGCCTCCTCCCATGGCCAGACAGGGCCGGATCCTGAACTTGGGAGCCGTGGGTTTGCCCCTGACCTCACAGCAGGGCAGTGTCAGGCTGGGAGAGAAGCCAGGAATTGTTGCTCCCGATTCTCCACAGCCTCCCCCCCACCCACCCCAGCTTTGCTCACAGTTAAACACAGATAGGCTGAGCTGGCTAATCCCAGCAAGCTCTGAGCATCCAGCCCTACTCCAGCACAGTTCATGGGGACAGGGCCACACCATGCTCTGGGAGACCCTGGCCCAGCCAGCACCACTGGGTTGGTCTGGAGCATGGCCAGCCAGACTGTTGTGTGCCCTTCTGGGAGGGGACCAGGGGGATATTTCCATTTTTGGAGTATCTATAATGTCTGCAGCTATAAACAGGGCAGTAAAAATAACTCCTCTGTGCCTCTGGGTTGCCCTGAGATGCTGAGAGTTGCTCTGGGCTGGAGAGACTGGAGGTTTTTAGGGCTTGGTCTGAAAAGCCCGATTATGGAAAGACTATTTCTGGCTATTGTGACCTTTTACAGCCCCTCACGATAGTGTGGCCATGCCAAGCACTGTCCAGCTCCAGCCAAGCCTGGGGCTGTGGATGGAAGGGAGTGGCAGGATAGGGAGTGGTGGGCTGGCCCCAAGGATGAGCCCCTCACTGGGAAGGTGCAGGTGGGTACCTGCACCCTTTTGCTCACCAGTGTCTCATGCAGGTGGCTCAGCTGCTGCTGAACAGCCATCTGTGTGTCGCCCTGCTGGAGGGACAATCCAAGGATGCCACTGACCCCAATTACACCACTCCTCTGCACCTGGCAGCCAAGAATGGGCACAAGGAGATCATCAGGTAACTCCCTGCCCTATGCTGGAAAAACCCATCAGGGCTTCAGTCCCTCCCAAACACACCTTCCTCCTGCAGGCTTTAGCCCCTCATCCCCAAAGCAAATGCAAGGTGTTGTCCCCTTCCCATCACAAAGCAGCCAAGTACCTGTCCCTGATGTCCATGTCCTGCTGTTCATACCTCTCCCTCCTTCTTACCAGGCAGCTGCTGAAGGCTGGGATCGAGATCAACAAGCAGACAAAGACAGGCACAGCCCTGCACGAGGCTGCGCTCTATGGCAAAACAGAGGTGGTGCGGCTCCTGCTGGAGGTGAGTGCAGTGGGGATGGGGCTGCATGGGGGGACAGCCCCTGGGGGTCACCCAGCACCCCTTACCCTCGGTCCCTTGCCTCCCTTGGGTGTGGTGGCCCAGAGGGATCTGGCCTTGACTGTGTCTCCTCTCGGGCAGGGCGGTGTCGATGTGAACATCAGGAACACCTACAACCAGACAGCACTGGACATCGTCAACCAGTTCACCACCTCACATGCCAGCAAGGACATCAAGCAGCTGCTGAGAGGTGAGGTTGGGATGGCACTGAGAGGGGCTTCTTCCCCCTGGGACCTGCCTGGGTTCCCAGTGCTCCTGAACAGCCTAAACCAGTGCCAGCATCCCAGTCCCCTCTCACATGTGCCCCCATCGTGGGGCAGTGTCTGGGAATCAAGTCTTGCCTGCATTATTAATGTTTTCTTCTCTCCTCTCCTTGCTTTTGCTTTCTCCTTCCACCCTCCCTGGCCTCCTGTCTTTCCTCTCTACGCTCTGGCACCTTCTTTTTTCCTCTGTCCCTTGCCTTCAGAGGCATCAGGAATCCTGAAGGTCCGAGCTTTGAAGGATTTTTGGAACCTCCATGACCCGACTGCTCTCAACGTCCGAGCAGGAGACGTCATCACAGTGAGGCTGCTCTCTGCTCCCCATCCCCCTGCCACACTAAGGCTCCAGGTACCAGCCCCATCCCTCTTGTCCCATGGCAGGTCCTGGAGCAGCATCCAGATGGCCGATGGAAGGGGCACATCCACGACGCTCAGAAAGGCACTGACCGGGTCGGGTACTTCCCCCCCTCCATCGCTGAAGTCATCAGCAAGCGGACAGGTCAGTGGCCATCCTGGGCATGCTGGGGACAGTCCCCTG
Organism: Rhipidura dahli; assembly: GCA_013399225.1. Lineage (NCBI taxonomy): Eukaryota > Metazoa > Chordata > Aves > Passeriformes > Rhipiduridae > Rhipidura > Rhipidura dahli. Next base: position 270,962 of record VXAC01000150.1, read on the forward strand.
TGTGAACCTTCCCAGCCTTCCCAGCACCTCTTGTCAGACAGGCCCTGCAGCCCTGGCTAGCTAGGGGAGAATGGAAGGACTCAGGGGGTGTGCCATGGGTGGGATACTAATCTGGGGGTCGTGGCTCAGCTCTGCCCCCCTCCTTGCCTCCTGCATGAGCTCTGACCACGCGTGTTTTGTCTTTGAATGCAGGCATGGTTGTCCCCCGCGTGGCACCCGTGCAGCAGCGCCAGGGTCCCCCCGGGGCCCCCCCGGCCCCCCCTGGGGGGCTGCAGCACCTCCCGGACGAGTGTCCGCACCCGGCAGCCCCGAGCGGCCCTGCGGCCTTTGGCCACCTCACCCTAACCCGGACGGCCCCAGGCCCTGACAGCTCAGGTCAGGGGAGCACCTGGGGAGGGAGAGGGGCTGGGGACCTTCCCCTGTTCCCAGCCCTGCCTGGGCAGGAGCGCAGGGGGAGACTCTCCTCCCACCTCTCCATGAGGAAGCAGCCAGATGAGAGGGAGCAGATGCAGGAAAAGGGAGTTTTGGGGAGCCCTTAGAGCAGCCCCTTCTCTCCCTGTGTCTCAGCCCTCTGTGTGTCCCTTGTCAGCCCAGGTCACCCTGTCTGCGTTGCGCATGCTGGGAAGTGGGAGGGAAGTGATGTGTTGTCTGTGGCCGGAGGGATCTTGTGGGAGACTGTTTTTTACTGGCATCACTGTGTTGGCACACGGGTCCCTGCTGGGGATCTCTGTGCCCTGTATTACCCCCAATCCCGGGGTGCTGCTGACGGGCTCCCTGCTTGCCCCGAGCAGCAGGAGACAGGAACAGCGTGGGCAGTGAGGGCAGCATCGGCAGCATCCGCAGCGCCGGCAGCGGCCAGAGCACCGAGGGCACCAATGGGCAGAGCACCAGCATCCTCATCGAGAATGCCAGGGTAGGTACCAGCCCCTGCTCCCCTGTGCTGCCTCCCTGTAGAGCAGCAGGTTGGAGATGGAGCCCCATCCCCTTCCATGCCCTCTCCTAGCAAAGGAAGGGCTGCTGGAGTTGAGTATCCTACACCAAACACCTACTTGCTGCCAGGACTCAGCAGGGAGATGCTCCTGGGGAGAACCCAGGTGTCCCCCAAAGCACAGCTGGTCTTTTTGAGTGGAGCTGGAGGCTGTGGTTGGCATCACACAGCATCTCCACCATGTGCTGTGTCACCTGAGAGGATAATAAAAGACTCTGGGCCAAATCTTGCCCAAATCTCTTTCTGGGGGCCAGCCCGTTGCTGGGTAAAGCTGTGCCCAGCAGCCCAGCATGAGGACCCCCAGTCTGCTCCTGGGGGTGAGACAAAGCTGGTCTCCAGAGCAGGGTCCTTCCTCCACTCACTCCTCCTCTCCCGCAGCCTCTGCCCTCCACTGGTGATGACCTCCAGCAGCACCTTTTGGGATCAGAGCCACATAATGGGACCTCCCCGGCAGGTGAGGGCTTGTCCCTACTCCATAGGGCCTTGGGGACAGCTGTCCCCCCAGCCCTAGGGGCTGTTTGCTGTTTAAGTGCCCCTGTGACAGTTCTCTCTCCTTTCTGCCAGGGCCACAGGGCCTCCAGACCCCAGGCAGCTGCCCCCCTGGAGACAGGCTCTTCTCCCACCAGTTCTTGCGTCCTGAGCAGCTCCTCGAGGGGAAGGTAACTGGGACAGCTGGGGAATGGTGTGCTGGGTGAAAGGGCCATGTTTGGGGCACTCAGCCCAGCTCTCACTGCACTGAGGACACAGGGAACTGCGTCTTGAGGACACTGGGGCCAAGTGGGTCTTGTCCAGTGAGATCTGTCATCATGCTTGGAGCAGCCAGGTTCTTCCAGCCCCTGCAGCCACCGTCATGGGCTGTTCTGTGTCCCATCCTCTCCCCAGGATGCAGAAGCCATTTACAACTGGCTGCGTGAGTTCCAGCTGGAGTCGTACACTGTCAACTTCCTCAACGCTGGCTACGATGTCCCCACCATCAGCCGCATGACCCCGGAGGTGAGGCAGGTCCTTCCCCACCCTGAGCTGCCTGCAAGTGGGTGCCCACTGCCCTGAGCTCCCTGAGCCACTGCTGACCATGGCTCCACTCTGCTCCCATTAGGATCTGACAGCCATTGGCGTGACCAAACCAGGCCACAGGAAGAAGATCTCCACGGAAATTGGGCAGCTCAGCATCGCTGAGTGGCTGCCCAACTACATCCCGGTGAGTCCCTGGCACTGAGGCTTTGGTCACCCCCTTTTTCCAGGTCTTTTCTCAGAGCTCTTTGACCCCAGGATAGGACAGGATGGGGTCTGTAAGTAAATACACACTGCAATGGCTTTGATTGCATTAAAGCAGTCAGAGACACCCTAAAAACACAGTCTCCTGGGCAGGGCAGGGCAGGGAGGGGATGCTGAAGGTGCTGCCCATTCCTCGATGCTCACAGCAGTGGCTCCATGCTCTTTCCAGGCTGACCTGATGGACTGGCTCAGTGCCATTGGGTTGCCTCAGTACCACAAAAAGCTGGTGAACAATGGCTACGACTCCATCACCATCGTGACAGACCTGACATGGGAGGATCTGCAAGAGATTGGCATCAACAAGCTGGGTGAGTCCCTCCTGCCATGCTGGGATGGCCCAGGGCAGCCTAGTTTCCCACCCACGTCCATCCCCACACTCCGTTCTCCCTCAGGATGGGAGGTGCAGGCATGACCTGAGCACCCAGAAAGGGCAGTTCCTAGCTGTCCCTAAGAACTCTCCTTGGCCAGCTGGAGCTGGGCCCAGCCAGGTAGATGCCAGCTGTAGTTTGTCTCCTCCCATAGGCAGAGTTTGGATAACCCCAAGGTCTTTGCCCCAGTGTGTGACATAACTACTCGTCTTGGCCAGGAAACAAAGGCCTTGGGGGCTGGAGCTGACCTGATGTCCCTTTCCTTCCTGCAGGCCACCAGAAGAAGATCATGTTGGCTGTCAAGAAGCTCAGAGACCTCCGCAAAAGCCTCAACCAAGCAGAAGCAACTCTGGCAAGACGCAAAGTCCCCGGTTCCCTGGACATTGTCACCATCGAGTCGCTGGAGAATGGGGAATGCCAGTCCCCACACACGCCCAAAATGACGACCTTCCAGGACAGCGAGCTCAGCTATGAGCTCCAGACGGCCATGTCCAACAGCTGCCACGAGACACTCGGCATCAAGAGCAGCCAGGGAATGTCACGGAGCCAGGAGAGCATCGGGGTGCGATCGCGGGGCTCGGGGCACTCGCAGGACAACGTGCTGTCCCGGCGCCTCTCCAGCCCCTCGCAGGAGAGCCTGGGCAGCGGCGAGAGCAGCAGCAGCAGTGGGCAGTCCTGTGCACCCCCCCGCAGCAAGGAGAGCCCGGGCAGCCTGCCGGCCCGGCCCAGCCCCGAGCCCTACGGGAAGCTCTTGTCCCCTGAGGGGCTGAATGGCTTTGCCAATGGCGGCGGGGGCAGCCCTCTCAAGGAGAGGAATCTACCCGAAGGCACGGATCAGTACGCTCGGCCTGTGGCTCAGAAAGGAGCCGGGACTCCAGCAGTCACTCCCTGTACTCCTCCCCAGACTCCCAGCAAGGGAACAGCCCCCTACGTCTTCATGTACCCACATGTCTCCCTGAAATCCCCAACAGTCCCGTCCGTCCTGGGAGCAGAGCAGCCCAAGGCCCTTGCACACCCATACCCCTCCATCTCCCCTGGACAGAAGAGCAGCCTGCAGACATCAGCCCAAAAAGGCTTCTCCTACCTGCACAGCCAGTGTGGCCCCACAGAGCCACCCACCGCAGCCCCCACGGCCGGGGAGCAGCACAACGGGGGCGAAGGCTTGAAACACAAGAAGCGCTCGCACAGCCTGAACCGCTACGCGCTGTCGGATGGGGAGCACGAGGAGGAGGAGGGGGCCCCCAGCAGCACCCTGGGCTCCTACGCCACGCTGACGCGGCGGCCAGGCCGCAGCCAGATGCCGCGGGCCTGTCTGCAGGCGGATGCCAAGGTGACCCGCAGCCAGTCCTTCGCTATCCGGGCCAAGCGCAAGGGCCCCCCGCCACCACCTCCCAAGCGCCTCAGCTCCGTGTCCAGCGCCCTCGCTGCCGAGGCAGATGGAGAGCAGCCCCCCAACCCTGAGCGGCAGCCCGCAGCCCCCCAGGATGTGGCTGACACAGCTGCCACCCCCAGTGATGCCGGCCGTGGCAGGACAGTGAAGAGCCTGGCGGCTGCGCTGGAGGGAACGCCAGGTGTGAGTCCATCCAAGCCCCTCCTAGCCCCAAAACCACTGCACCTGACTCAGGACTGTATCCCCCGAGCAGATGTGGGTGAGGAGACCCACAATGGTGGTGACACCAGCAGTGCCACGCTTTCCGATGGCAGCAGGGACCCCTTTGAGAGCGGCAAGCCACGGAGACGGACAGTGAGTGAGCCCAGTGCTCCTATGACAGAGGTGGCTGCACAGGGCGAGCGGGAGGATGCCTGCTCAGACACTGAGGAGGAGGCCAAGCCAGGGGTGTCCTCTTCATCGTCCCAGAACAGCTCCAGTGAATGCATCCCCTTTGCAGAAGAAGGCAATTTAACCATCAAACAGCGGCCAAAGCCCAGTGGGCATCCCAAGGCCGACACGGCCGTGCTGGACACAGAGCCTGGTTCCCAGCCAGCAGAGCCCCAGGGCTCTGCTGGGAAGGAGCCAGCAGCCCCCGCTGTGACCAAGGAGCCACCCATGCTGGAGTTCAACCTCACTGAGTCGGACACAGTGAAGCGCCGGCCGCGCTTCAGGGAGCGGGAGCCGCTGCAGGCGGTGCTGAAGGCGTTCAGCATGGCAGGGCAGGCAGAGGCGGGGGACACCCCCACACCCCAGTACGCCCAGGCCCAAGCCGTGAGCATCGCAGGCCCCCCCGCCCCGGCATCGGCAGCACGGCCCGCGCTGGCCGGGGATGCCTTTGACGATGACAGCGTGGAGTTCAGGATTGCTGAGATAGAGAAAAGCATCTTGTCGCTGGAGAAAGGGATGAAGAAGGCCCCAAGCCCCACCAAAGCCCCCAGCCCCACAGAGCTGGTCGGCACAGCAGTGGTGAGGACACCCACTCCAGGTATGGGGGTTTGTGGAGCTGTCTCCAAGGTGGTGGTGGTGGGGCTCCATCCTATGTCAGTGTGGGAGGCGAGGAGAACCTCTGTCACCACCTACCATGAGTCCCCTTCCTTTGCAGATGTCCCTGCCAAGCACACCTCTGTGGCATCCACTAAGCTCGTTTTCTCTGGACCCAAGACCATCTACCAGCAGGTCCTGCAGCCTTCCCGCCACACTGTTGCTCCCTGGGCAGCCACCGAGGCGGTGCCGGATGTGATCGGGTCCCTGCCCAGTCCCGGCTCACTGACACTGGAAACTGGCAGCAAGGTGTCAGCAAAGTCTTTGGCAGCTGCCCCAGGGGCCACTCTGGCCCAGCAGCGGCTGGAGCAGACCAACTCCAGCCTGGCTGCCACACTGCAGGCAGCAGAGAAGAAGATCACAGTGGAGGAGGCACAGAGGTGAGGAAAATGTTTGGGCTGGGCCCCTTGAGGGGGGTTGGGAAGGTCCCAGGTGGGCAGGAGAAGGGCTGTGCATGGGCACATCATGCCTGCACCACACAGGTCATGTGCTCAAGCCCATCTCTGTGCTGAGCTCCTGCTGCTGGGTTGGGTCCAGCCTCGCCGAACCTTTCCCGTCAGCACCTGCAGCCTTTGGGCAGTGCTTTGACTCTCTCTTTCCTCCCCAGCCACCCTGGGACTGCACATTCAGCCAAGAACATCTTGGAAGATATCAGCAACATGTTTGACGACCTGGCCGACCAGCTGGATGCAATGCTGGACTGAGGCTTGCTCCCTCCTTCCCCTCCCTGCCTCTGGCTGCTCCACCAGTGCCCCTCGTGATGGGGGAAGAGAGAATCTGGCACCGAGTGGTGCCTGCAGGTCTCTCCAGCCACCTCCTTCCCCGCACTTTGCACTGTGGCTGGGAACACAGCTGCCCTCCTTGCCCACCCCTGGCTCTTGTCTCACACGTGGCAGCGTGGCCTTGGGCTGGTTTCTGACGGGGTCAAGCATTTCCCACCAGACTGGCAGCAGGAGGAGAGGCCAGAGGGGCTGCACATGCAGTCCTGGAGGCCATGGAGAAGCCCTCGTTCCCTTGCAGAGCTGAGGAGCCTCCACAAGGGACCTTTCTCTTTCCTCGCTGCATTGTTGAGTCCTGCCTCTTATTATTTATCCCCTGCCAACAATGTGTCACAGGAGAGACCTCCCCGGGCAGCCACCACCGAGCTGGCGATTCACTGAGCAGCCCCAGCCCCGGCCAGGCCTGACAGCAGCTAAAAGAAGACAGGGCTTGTTGCAATTTGGCAGCTTGCGGAGCGAGAAGGAACCTTTCTGCTTTATTTGCCGCTTTTCCAAACGCGTCAGCGTCAGCCAGCGTGAAATCCAAGTGGATCGAAATCCCTCCAGTGGGACCCACAGACCCCTCGAGTGGGGCTGGCACAGCCTGCGGAGCAGCGGATGCTCTGCCACAGCCCTGCCGGACATGGGAGCCTTCCTGCCCCTTCCCAGAGTGATGAGGACGGCGATGGCAGTGCCAAAAACCTGGGGAATTTGGGCCAGTCTGTCTGGATCGTGCTGCTCAATGGAGTTTGCCCCCTGCCAACACCGTGCCTACGCAAACCCCCACCCTGGTCCTTCCAGAGTGAAGCAGCAGCATGATTAATGCTGTTTAAATTTTTTTCTCCCCTCCCTTATCCCTTTTTTTTTTGGAGAAAACAGTCCCTTTTCCCAGTGCCCCTCCCCGTGGGGAGCTGCTGGCACAAACCCCGCCGTGAGCATTGTTCAACAGTAGCAGCGTTTGGGACGTGATCCTTCCCCGCGGCTCTGCGGCCCAGAGGGGGAGCTGACCCCGGATGCACCGGGGGAATCCGGCTGGGGAGCCGCTCCCGAGCGCTGGATGCAGCCACAGCCCCTGGCTGCGGCGGGGGAACGGCAGCGAGAGCTCCCTGCATCGCTCCCAGACAGATTTCTCTCGCAGGATCTGCTCAGTAGTGCATGGCTAAATATGTCCAAGAGCCCCGAACTTGGCTCGCGCTCGGCATGCCAAGCAAATGAAAGCATCGGAGCACCAGAAGGGAACTGAAGATTGTGCTGAAGTGCCGTTTGCTACAAAAATTTCAAACAAAGGGAAAGAAAAATCCACATCTTTCCCTTTAAAAAAAAATCATTAATGCAAAACCAAACGGGAGAGGGAAGGGGTGGCTGAGAAGGCAGTTGTTTCCCAATCCTGTTGGGAGTTTGTGGCTGGATTGGACTGTTTGCAGCCCCTTGTGCTGTTGCATGGGAAGGAGAGCAAAGCCCACCTGAACATTCCCGAGGGTCTCTGCTCTTGAGGGCAGCTGTGCTGTGGGCTGGGCAGGCAAGAGGTGCCAGCCTGGCTTCTGGGCTAAAAAGCAAAAACAGAAAGCCCTGAAAAAACCTTAAATCCTATCGTTGGCCAGGACTTGAGGTCAGTGTGAGGCGGGTAAGACTCTTCTTCCCTGGCTCTGATTTCTGTTCCACACTGAGTGTATCCACTGCCCGTGTCTGAGTGCCATGTCATGATATTTTCAAATAGCTACAACCAGTGGCACTTTATCAAGAGGTTCACTGAAACCTTTTAAAACTGATTTTTACTCTCATGAGTCAACCTGGGACAAACCCAGTTATTTTTTTTCCAATGTTGATAAACTGTAAATGTTTTTTTTAAGGCCAATGTATATATTTTAAATGTGATTTATTATATATATTTACTAACCAGAAGTGCAGGTCTTGGGTCAGGGATAAGAGGACACTGGGGTGGAGCTGCCGCTGTCTGAGCCACCTGAGGGCAGCACAACGCTGCTCTCATCAATAAGGGAATTAAACATTTGATTTTGCAGAAGAATGCCTATTTTTTGAGCTCTAGATCTCTATTTTGAAGCTACTGTATGGTGTGTAAGTTATGTACACTGCAACTGGGACTAACTGACCCCAGCTGCACCTGCTCCGTGCAGCGAGACAGTGAGGGGAAAAAATAGCCCATGTAATCACCAGACTGACAACAGATTTTAAACCATCTGCTGTTTGTGTTAATCATGTGTTTTGTTTTCCACTAACATCCATTAAGAATAAATTCTATTAAACAGTGGGGCATATTTTACCCTTTTGATAGTTTTGCCTAGTTGTGTCCTTTATGTCAAATGGCACAAGCTTGTCTCCCACTGCTTGAAGCCCATCAAGGATCAGCTTTATCCTGTCCCTTGAGTGCTCCAGGGTTCCTCACATAATCTCCCCTGGTGAGTCCCAGTCACCTCCAGTGAGGTTCATGTTCAGTGTGAGTCTCTCCTCCGCAGCAGTGACATGGTGACAGTGCTGGTGTCCCAGTGCCCAGCTCTGCCCATGTGACACCTCCACTACTCCCCTGTGCCAGGCAGAGCATTCCCCCCTCCTCCTGCCTGCTCAGAGCGTGGCCACTGTCACCCCAGGGCCTGCTTTGCTCAGGACAAGCAGCCCAGGCCTCCTTATCCCACCACTGTTTGTCTCCAGTGTTCCCAGTGCCTCTTCAGCTCACCCTGACCTTTCATCCATCCAGAGGGATTCAAACCGTGCTGCCAGCCTCGACTGAAGCAGTGCCTGGGATCCAGGAAACCACCAGGTAAGCAAACTTACTCTGTAGGAAGAAGTGTTCAGAGATTCACAGATTTGCCCAAAGCTGAGCAGAAACTGGGAAAAAGGCCAGAACTGGATCCCAGGAGCACCAAGCTCTCAGCCTGTGTCCCTACACAAGAAAAATCACACCCCGTGACCCCAACAGCCACAGACATTTTTACTGCCTTGCTTTGCTGGGTGCAAACTCGTTCCCATTCTTGAGTGTGTTATCCAAGACAATCATTTATTGCCATTCATATACTGGATGCTTGTGAGTCTGGGTTTGTTTCTGTTTTTTCTTTTTTATACAATTTACAAGTTTTAATACAAATGAAATATTTTTACATACATCCCAAAAATTTAATATAAAATATACAGCATTTAAAAACATCTCGATGTAGGAAATTTCCTTCTGAAGCCGTGCACCCTGACTCTTGGACACTTCAATGGCTGAGGGAAGGGTGGCACTGGCAATACCATCCAAAAGGCTCCATTCATACACTTTAGCTCCCTCCAAGTCTAGCAAGGGGAAGGAGGATGCAGGAAAATGAACATTTGTGATCACCCAGAGGAGGAAACCTTGAAGGTGCCTCCTCCAGCAGAAGGTGTGGCCAGCAGGAAGCCCTGGAATCTGCTGCCTTTTTTCACCTACAACAGTTCATGGCACAGGGCAAGAGCTGAGGTCTGGGTGGGGGGAAAGTTGGGACAGCAGTGAGCAGCTCTGTGCTGCCTCTGACTCCAGCTCAGCTCTGCCACAGAGATCATATCCCACTTGTGATCCAACCCTGGCATCAGGAAGGAAAGCTGATTTCTCAGGGACCAGGTGTCACAGATCTGGAGCTGGCATTTAGTGAACTGAGGCTAAGAAAGGTGCAGCCTGTTCTCCCTGAGCCCTGCAGGTGCCAGGGGAGTGAGGGCACAGCCCAGCCTGGCTGGCAAAGGTGGGCAGACACTGCTGTGGTGCAGGGGAGCAGCCCCGTGCTTCCCCAGGGAGCTGCTGGCTCCCTATCCCGTGCAATCCTGCCAGCACAGGACCTCCACATCTGCCCCCCAGCTGCAGGAACTGGGTCCAGGGCTTGGAACACCCCCAGCTGCCCTCCTCCAGCATCCTCAGTGTGTCCCCAGAGTTCAGAGGTTGACTGTACCTAGCTCTGCTCCTCTACCAGCCCCACAGCAGGGTGAGGGTATTGCTTAGAGACACTCAGCTGTGTCCATGCTCTCTGGTTATGCTGAAAAATGAGGAAGACGAGGTGAAGCAGCAGGGCAGAGCTTGGGGGTTGCAGCCAGCTCCCTGCCTGCCCAGGAGGGACCAGCTGCCACTTGTTAATCTCGGGTACCAAAGGGGAAGTAACAGCCAAATACTGTAGTGTTAATGTTGGGACCAAAAACGGGGCCAGGATTTACCAGCTTTAGTCAGTGTTTAGAACTAGAGTCAACATCTCCATGAGTTTCAAATATTCTGGCTGCCAAGCCTGTGTGCTCCTGCGTGGCCCTTGGCTGTCAGCCCACAATGGCACCAGTGCTCCCAGTACAGATGGGGTCTGGTCAGAGCTCAGGAGCTTGTGTGCTGCACTGGGGCAGACAATGGTTGGCTGCAGCCCTCAGGGAAGGGTCCCCCCAGGCAAAGGAAGAGACCTCCAGGAAAACACTGAGCAGATATTACCCAGGGAGGCTGTGCCTGCCCCATCCCTGGAATTGTTAAAGGTCAGGTTGGACAGGGCTTGGAGAAACCTGGGATAGAGGAAGGTGTCCCTGCCCATGGCAGGGGGTGGAACAAGATAAGCTTTAAGGCCCCTTCCAACCCAAACCATTCTGTGGTTCTGTGTGAAGGCATTAGCACAGAGGGGAGAGATTTCCCAGCACTATCACAGACAGACATGACTGGGGGGAGTTCCCTGTGCCTTGGAGAGCAAGTACTGGATGCAGCACAATCCTGGGATTGGGAAAGGAGCCATTCACCAGCTCTGTATTAGTCACAACTGCAAGTTGCAGATATCCTGCCTGGAAAGGCATCCCCTCCCTCGAGGGTGGGATAGGCAGGGCTCAGGCTTTATCTGGAGCTGTGGCTCTCTCAAGCAGGCACATTACTGAAGCAGAACAGCAATTCAGATCACAAACAGGAGAACAGCTATAAAACCTCTCTGGGGGTTGTTAAAGAAGATAAAAGCTGGTTCAACAGGGCTGCAGGAAGCTGAGCCATGCTGGCTCCCTGCAGGCAGGCAGAGCTGCCCTCCCTCTGCACCAGACCAGAGGATCCCAGGCAGCTTTTCCCAAAGCCCTGTCTCATCCCTCTTCTGACACAGCCAGCACATGGCTGTGACAACACTAGAGGGCAGGGCTGGCTCAGCCCGGCTGTCCAGAGGCCCTTCCCACTGTCCCCTGGAGAATGAGAGCTCCCAGCACTCCTGGGACTGCAAGAGGGATGGCTCCTTTGCCCCGGGGCACAGGGCAGGGAGGCGGGGGAGGGCATGCGCAGGCACGCACACACAGAGAGCAGGCAGAGATGGAAAACCAAAACGGGTTTCAATAGAGATCTCCTGCTTCAGCAGCCCTACTGGTCCCAGAGTCTCCTGCCAGGCCCAGGAAACCCATCTGCTCACAAAGAGGAAAGGAGTCGCTTCATTTTAGCATCACCATGGTACTAACAAATACCTCTAGCAATAAATAAATAAAGGAAGAAGCAGCCAGAACAGGCACCAGAGCTTGCAGGCTCCTGTGAGGGTACCTGGCAGGCTGGGGAGGGGCTGCATACCTGTGGGGGGATCCCTGCCTGGGGGATCCCTGTCTGGGGCCCAGGGAGGTGCAGATGTAGTTTTGCCAGGAGGCTGTCTGGTTTGCATGTGTGAGGGAAAACTCCCTGAGCCGTTGGTGCAGCCACTCTCCCGGGGGCTGTTTGGCCCTGGCTCCAGGGAACTTGAGCTGGGTGCTTTTAAAATGGCGAATTCATCCCCAACTTGGTTTCAAACTGCAACTTCTGCCTCTTTTGGTAACGCACACGGACCCTGGAGAAGAAAGAAGGGAGTCAGTATGCGGAGGGGTGAAAGGCAAGACTGCCCCACTGCCATTCCTGAGCTGCCAGCCCCAAGAAGCAGGGAAGCCCATGGCCTGGGAGGGGAATCAAATCCAGAGAGCAAGCCATGGTCTCAGTCCTACCCCATGCAGCTAAATCCCATCTCCAGGGACACCCGACACAGCACAGAAAGGTCCAGAAACCCTTCCCAGGAACTGAGATGGTGTCTCTATCCCCATCAGGGTTCCCTGCAATCCCTGCTGCTTTTCCTCCCCAGCCCATTTCCTGAATCAGTGTTCATCAGTGTTGACTCCCAGCTCTGGCTGCTCCCTGTGCTGGGAAGAACAGCCAGTCACTTTGCCTGCTGCTCATTCTTGGCTTCAGCCACTTCCCGTGAAAATGAGTCTCACAGTCCAGGCTCTGTGTGAAGGCACATTTCCTCTGCTGTGATTCAATGCCTCTCTGTCCTCTGTGGGACAAGATGGAGACAACAGCCCTCCCCAGTTCCATACTGGTGTTGCACAGACCTTGGCTCTCTCCCTCCCTTTGGTCTGAGATAAGGAAATTTTGTTCTCCCTTCCTGCTCCCAATCACTGCCACTGCCCTTCTCTGACCCTCCTTCCTCCCCTGTGCTTCCTCCCTGGGAGGTGGAATGTGGGCCTGCACACAATAGCCAGGTGATTTACACAATGCAATCAGCTTTTCCTTTTTGTTCCCCACCCTGTTCCCTGGGCATCATTTTTTTTTTGCAGCTCAAGGCCAGGCTGGAGGGAGGCTCCAACCCTTTCTCCCCATCCTCCCTTCAACCCCCATACCTGATTTCATGCAGCTTGACAATCTCATTGATGATAACCACAAGGACCAAGGAAAGAAAACCCAGGAGCCATGAGACCGGAGAGATGGAGACGTGGTTAAAGGTCAAAGAAGAATTGAGGTTTTCCCAGAGTTTCAGGTCCAGCGCAGTTTGTGCCACTTGCCCCAGCAATCTAAGATTAAAAACAGACAGAGCAAATCTCAGCAGACTTGACAAGCTTCCCAGGATCTGCAGATCAGGGCTCAGGCCCACATGAAACGCTCACAGCAGAGACCCTCCACCAGTTCAGCAGTGGAGATCAGTTGCCGTATGCTTGATTCTCCTCAGCACCAGCAAACTGGTGCTGGAGTGGGCCTGGAGCCCTCCTTGTTCCAGCATCCTGGAACCCCTCCCCAGGGCCTGGGGGTACTCACACAACAGCCACAGTGAGCGTCCACCACCGGTTGGAGAGGGGGCTCTTCTTCCACAGGGGCTTGGTGCGATGGACGTGGGTGATGGATATGAACACTGCAGGGAAAAGGGGATTACTTAGCATCACACACAGACACAGCACTTTACAAGGTACCTCAACACCTGTGACTCCTAAGGGATATGTGGTTCACATCCCTGGAGCAGCCTTCCATTGAAGGCTCTTTCAGACCAGGCTCCTCACAGCAGTGCCAAGTCCCCAGAATGCAGGTGGGGGCAGAGCTGAACTGCTCACAGTTATTCACAGCCTGAGGAGCCAAAACAGAGCAGGCAAAGGCCCAGGCCTGGGGAGAGGCACAGGGGTGAGTGTGCTCTTGTTTCAGGGCTGCACCAGAGCAAAGCTCCAGCCCATAGAAAGATTTAGCCAGAGACCCAGAGTTGTCTGCACAGGACTGAGCATTTTCTCAGCTTTCACTTGGGTTCTTCCAAACAGCTGCCAGGCAAAGCACCCCTGCCTTGCCTCAGTGGTCTGAGGGACATAAAAGTACTGCAACCCCCTCTCTCCAAAGCTGGAGATCAAATCAGGGAGCATTTCTGTTGGACTGGACACCTGCACATCCCAACACACCTGCCCAGCATCATGGGACAGGAGGGACAGGGAGCAGAGATCCTTCAGGGTTGTCAGGGAGCAGCTGGACCTACTCTGCCAGGCAATGGGTGCAGGAGATGAGGGTCAGCCAGGAGCTGGCTGCATACCCCTCCAGAGGGTTTAAAAAGGCTTCCAGCTCTCAAACAGTCACAGCTGCACCAGTGCCCTTTGGAGGAAGGCAATGGGGTACTTCACAAAATAGCAGCAGGGATATAAACACTTTTGAGGCAGGGAATATTTCTGGAGAGCTACATATGCTGCTGCTAACTTTCAAGAAGGCAAAAGGGATTTGGCTCTCCTGGTGAGACTGGACAGAACCAGCACTTTACCAGCACTTTACCAGGCTGGTAGGAAGCAGAATCAGTTCTGAGAATGTTGTCTTTCATCTGCCAGGGCAATGTTTATTTAGTGAGACTTGGGAATTTGTGCCTGTGCTGTGAGGCCACTGCAGTGTCTGCTTCTATCAGGGAGTTTGTGCTCTGGCATAGGGGGCACAGAGAGACAGAGGATGCAAGTTTTCCCCCAGAGCAGGGAATGGGGGTTCTGGGAACAGGGACTCACCTGTGTGTAAAACAATCAGGCCAGCTGTGAGCTTCTGGGCTACCAGGAGAGCATTGGAAAATGTCCCAAACCAGTCAGGAGCACCATCAGCATTGCTAGTGAATGAGAAGACACAGGAAAGAAGTCAACAATGGGCACTTAACTGTCTGACCTGTTTCCAGCAGGGCCATGTCCCCCTTCAACAGCTGAGGGATCTGTGTGAGCTCAGGCTGTCCTGGTACCAGGAGGTGACAGTGGGCACTGATGTAGCTGTCAAGGCTACAAGGAGAGCACCCAGCCCTCGTGGGTCATGGAAGAGACTGAAGCTTGTTAGAGGATTGGAATCAGCTCTCCTTGGAAAGGGCAAGAGCAGCAGGATGTGTGTGCCAGGCCCAGTTCCTCACCTGTGCAGCATGATGGAGGAGCAGGCTGTGAGGTTGAGGCTGGTGGTGTTCACCCCTTTGCAGGACTCATGCAGGGTGAACCCAAAGCAGATGAGGCAGGAGCAGATGGTCAGGCTGAATTTCAGCAGGAAGCAGAGCAGGAAGTAGTGCTGAGTCTGTGAATAAGGGAAAGGAAGGAGGATGACATGGGCATGTCACTGGTACAACCTCCTCCCTGTGAACCATCAGAGAATCAGTGGCTGCAAAAGACAAGCTGCAATACAGATGAGATGCTGCACTGAGGATCTGCCCTCTGGGCATGCTGGAACAGGGGATTCCCTTCCTGGCTCATGCCAGGGATCAATTTACTGAGTGAGCTGGGAAGGCACAGGGCCTCAGCTATGCATCAACACTAGGACAAAACAGAAGAGAAAAATGTGTGGACAATTTAAATCTGAGGGGCCACCTACCTTCTTGGGAATGGAAGTCAAGTTTTTTCCTGTTGCCATGGTCATGATGGAGCTGTGGGGAGGCTTGCCCAGGAGCGAGATACTGGAGAAAGGTAAGTTAAGTGTCTCAGTAATGTGTTCAGGCAGCAGAGATATTGTGCTTTTATCTGTGTCTAACATTTGAACCCAAATAACCTGCTCAGACTGCTTGAAGCATTGGCATGTATCTTTACATATGCTGTAAAAGGTGTTATTCATGGCAGGTGCAGACAGAGAGAGAAGTGATCTCCAAATGTATGAGGGAGAAAAAGCCACCTGTGGTACCTCGACCTCCACCTGACACCCCAGACTCTCCATCACACAAGGCAGGGGTTAACACAGCAGTACACAAATGCTCCTGTCCCTGTTTCCAAGCACCTTGTCAAAGCAGGTGCTTGGAATAATCCTTGCAGCCTTCTTAGCATGCTGTGGGTGAAGTCAGCTTTGTTTTAGCATGGACAGGGTGAAGCTGAGGGAGTGGTCTGTGCATCCTGTGGGGGGTGGGAGGAGATTCCACCCCGACAGACTCACCTGAGCAGTGGGTAGCAGAAACAGGAGAGCCACACAATGTCTGTGGTACTGAGGATGGGTGGCAGCTGCACCAGGCAGGAGAGGAACTGGACAGAAAAAACCCAGAGTGAAGAGCATGAGCAATTCTAGGACACACTTGTTACCCAAAATGCTGATGTCTTCCCCCAAAACACTGGGATGAGCTGCCACTGCACAGCCCCTCTGTGTGTTCCCATGGCAGGAGCTGCAGGGGATGCTTGTCTCCAGGGAAAAAGGGTTTGAAAGTAAACATAGGAGGGTCAGGGAGCAGGGGCAGTGCAAGCTGAGATCACAAAATCTCCATCTTTAACTTCCCCAAATGCACTGTGTAAACCTGACTGAAGGCCACGTTCCTCTCTCGAGGCTGCCCCACTGCAGCCAACCAAATCCATGTGAGCCCTCCTGTCCTCTGAGTTACACACTGTCCCCAGCCAGGCCAGGACTCACCTGAATGACAACCAAGGTCAGCTGGCACTGCAGCAGGAAGAGGAAACACTTGCGGATCCCATACGTTGCATGCCTGGCCTGGAAGGAAGCACAAGCCCTCAGAGCCCTGCTGGGAGCAGCTGCCAGCCAAGAGCAGTTATTGGCAGGCAGGGGCAGAACGTGTGGCCTGCAGGGGAAGTGGGAGGGGAGAGGATCTGGACACATTGAAAGCAAAAAGGTCTCCTGCCTACATGGAGAGGTTCTGAGGGAAAGGTAGAATTTAGCCAAGGGGTAAATTTGTTTAAACTCCTGGCTTTTCTGGGGTTACACTTCTCCCTAACACTGTATTGTTGTCTGGCTAGGGATCTCTGCAAGATTGTACTTCATCCAGATGAACAATATTTATGTTCTCTTGCCACAAGACACCATTCCCAAACCATCCACTACTCCTTGGACCAGGAGGGCCAGGCAGAAAGATTCTCCCTGTTGTGCTTCCTGAACAGAGGCCAGGAGACACAAGCAAAGCTCCTGCTGGCAGCACTGTGGGCACCTCAAGGAGAATGCTCCTGGCTGTGCTCCTTGCAGAGGGGAGAGGGGGTTGCCTGGCTCACCTGCTCTATGAGCCTGATGATGCTGGTGCTCTCCTCCTGGCGGAAGGACATGGAGCAGGGCAGGCTGTTGAGCTGCCCTGAGAGCTGCAGCGGGGTGAGCTCCTCAGAGCCATTGGTCAGGGTGGTGCTGGTGGCATAGCCAAAGGTCTCCCAGGAGCAGCGGGATGGGTAGAGAGGGTCCAGGGCTATACTGCAAGGACAACACAGGGGTGTCGGTGAAAGGCCTCATCCCAGAGGAGAAACTGTCTCACTGCAGTCCAGCTTGGAAAGTCATGCTGTGCTGTGCCATGCTCTGTATACCTTGCTCAGGCAGAGAAGCCTAAGCTATGACAGGAATTTAGGATCAATCTCCCTAGATTTTCAGTTATTCACAGAGAAATAATGAACATATTTGGGTTTATGGCACAAGGTCAACAAACTAGCTGACTGAGAGGGATATTTCCACTCTTTCACCCAATGGGAGGCATCTGTAATGCCAGCTGGGGCACAACAGTCCAGCATGCAAGAGAGTATCTTCCCTCCTGGAAATATCTCTGTGTGTCAAGGGCCCCAAGCAGTCATTCCATCCAATACCCCCAAATCTCTATTATGAAGACAAAAGCAGCTAAAAGTGGGCAGAGTAATTGTGACCATCTATCTCCCTGCACAGTCCACAGGTGTGGTGTGACCCATGGCTGGGTACTTGCTGAGATCAAGGCAAAGGCAGATGGAGGATGAACAGACCCTGCCCCACCTGATATCACTTTGCAGGAAGAGGCAGCTGTTCCGAAGGTTGGCAGAGCTTCCCAGACAGCAGGTCACCTCCCCATACTCCTGCATGATCTTGATCATCTCACACATGGCTGCAGAGGGACAGAAGGAGCAATAGTGTGTTATGTCATTATGCACCCAAAAATGCAGTGTGCCACACCCTTTCCAATAGGGATAATTAACAGAGCTTTTAAAACTGCCCCAGCTGATACTTGCCAGTCATCTCCCAGGGAGATCCACAGTCAAAGCACACAATCAGAGAGTTAATGAACTGCAGGACAGGTGCTCTGTATACCTGCCACTGCAGGAACTGAGCTGTGGTTCAGAGAACTGTGACCCAGAGATTTGCATTTTTCAGACCAGAGCTGTAGGTATAGCCTGGGTGCATGACACAGCTTCAGCATCAAATGGTCTTGTTAGGAAACAGCAGAAATGAAATAAACCTAAAGCATTCAAACTGAAAATAACTACAGTGTTTCAAACTCTGCTCAGCAGCACTAAAGGAATGGAGGGAATGTAACAAACCACTCCAAAAGCAGTGCCACACTCAGCCATGTTCAGAGCCAGCCCCTGTTCCTGCACTCCCACCCACCACCACCTCTACCCTTTATCAATATGTTTATCAACATCCCTGGTGCCTCTAAGTAAAAGCTGCTGTTTGATCTGATTTTAGTTTTGTAGCTCTATGCACAGTGCTCTCTCTGTGTGTACATAGATTTTCTAGAATGCTCCAGACAAAAACCCCCAAGCCTCCCCTCTGCAGATTCCCTTGTAAACAGCTTCACTAAATGCCTGCTGCACAGAGACCTGCAGCACAGTGATGGGTTGGGTCAAGTGGGGAGCTGCCACTTCTGTCATAGACAGAGAGAGAAAATTTGGGGCACTAAGTGTGGAGGCAGACTGGACTGTGATTGACACGCTGGAAACTGTGACCAGAGGTATTAAAATGCCAAATCATAATGATGCTCCACACTTTTACTGGAGACTTGGCAGGTAATAGCCAGCTGACCACTCAGCCCCTTTCTTAGATAAAATAATACCTCAGAGAGAGAGAGAGAGAGAGAGAGAAATTTTGTCCTTTCTGTTTTCTGCAATCAAAACCTGTAAAGCAGCAGAAGGTGTTAACAGCAACTGCCAAGGGAAAATTCTTCTGGGAAGTGATTTCTGAGTTATATAACAGTTGTGAGCAGAGATCAAAGTCTCCTGGTACACTGATAACACTTATTTAATGAAGGGCAGTAGCATTTTGGATGTTTACTTTTGTGTCTCTTACGAATGCAAATTGAAAGGAGTGGTTCTCAGCCCAATTCAGTAGCTGGGCAACAGCTGCAATAAAATTAAGTTAACAGCTGGCTCCCCACAGGTAGAACAGAGGGTAATTAATATCAATATGACCTTCTAGATTTCTGGAATGTATCCCCTTCCCTTCACCCATGTCTACTCTTGGATGAGCCAGACCAAGAAGCTGGGGAAGGAATTAGTGGACAGGAGTAGGAAAGGCCACTTACTCTCTGGGGTGCAGTCTGTGAACAGGGGCACCAGCAAAGGCACATTGTCAATGTTCTGCAGGTGAGGTCTCACCTGGTGGATTCCCCGGGGAAGTTTGGCCTGAAAAAGAGAAAGGACAGATATGGCAGGGAATGTGAGGGAGAGGCATTTCGGAGGGAACTGCTGAAATGAGAATGATGATTTCTAGAATTATGCAACTTTAAGAACAGATACAAATTCATGTTCCTGCAGACAGAACTGGCTTTCCCTCAGGGTTTGTAAGGTCAGTAAGACAAACCTGTGCTCAAGAATTTCTAAGGACTTCTTGCCTGTGTGGACAGTCAGGTCAGGCACATCTGCTGTTCCCCAGCAACTGGATCTATTTCAATTGCAGCTACATCAACCTGCAGCAATGCAAGAAGGGTTCTTGCATTCTAAAATCAGGCCTAATAGATTTTTTTTAAATTTGTATCTCTGATATTCCTGTAATCTCTGCTGAGCAGGTGTGAGGTCTTTATAAAGAAGGAAGGGCCTGTCTCACACTCTCACCACAGGGCAGCACTAGTCTGTGGCTCACAGCTAGAGGACAGTGTTTCTTCTGTCTGCATGGAAAATGGGGATGTTCCCATACCCTGCCCAGACCATGGGACCCAGAGGAACTGAGATGCAGCTCTCAGGGTTACCCCATTTGCAGTAACCTCCATTCCTAAATTCCAAAGCAAAGAGCTGTTCAGCAGAAGTAACTAAACTAAGAGAACCCCAGATTTCCCAAGCTCTAGATAACCAAGCTGGAAGAGGGTGAGGGAAATCAGGAGTCCCAATGTAAACCAGTCAATCTGCTTCAAAAAGGCATTTTCTCTGGGAGTAATGAGGTGACACTTGTGACCATGACAACAGTACAAGGTGTACAGGGAGAGGGGCCCTCACCCTGTTGCAGTCCTCCAGGAAGCTGGGGATATCACTGTCTGTTGGCTGAAAGCTGATGAGATCCGAGTGCCCTTCCTCTTCCATCAGCAGAAGCCCCTCCACATCATCTCGAGAAACTGGAGCAGAGAGAAGCAGCATAAACAATAATCACCAGCCTGCCTCTGCCACCCCTGTGCCACCCACGTGGGACATGCACGTGGTGCTGCAGAAGCCAGGAAACGTGAGGCCTGATTTTCTGGGTTAGCAACACTCAGATCTCCCACTCAGTCATCTAAAATGCAGTATTTTTAGATGACTAATCAGTTCAGAGGTAGATATGGGAGCCTAGTCTCTGCTCTTTTGAGACATGATACTTTATCTGTTCTGCTGTCCTTCTAGGGGAAGAGAATAAAGAAATCCCAGCTGAAGTAAGAAAAAAAAGAGTAATGCACAGGCAAGGGATCTTCAGTGGATTGACCAGGGCCCCAGCAAGAACCAGAAGCACTCATGAGCACATAAATTCAGGGCAGCTGGTGCACAGAACTATGTCTGTTTCCAAAAACCTGGTACTGGCTGGCTAAAAAGGCTATAAATGCAAAGTGCTGTCGCTTACACACACACATATGAGGTCCATCCAGTTTTGTGCTCAAAGCTCTGATGGATCAGGTGTCAGGTGTGGACACAGGAACCTCTGAATGGGTTTAAAAGAACCACCCAGGAAACACATGGCATTCAGAGTGGCCAAGGCACAGTTCTCACCCTGGTGGAGGTCATCGTGCAGGGAGCCAGCGTGGCTGGGGCTGGAGGGGGGGATCTCTGAGCCAGGCACGTCACCATTGGGTGTTAAGGATATGTGGCAATTCCAGCCAGTCTCCAGACCCATTTTCTCAGCAAACACCTGTGGGTGAGCAGACAAAGAGTTTTAGAGTGGCTGCCCAGGCCAGAGCACTGCAGACTGATGCCATCCTGACTCATCAGTGGGCTGAATCAGATTAACCTTAGATTGCACTGGAGCTAAACTCTCCAGTCAGACAATGAGGGGCCATACAAGGTCAGGGGGTTCAGCAAAGACAGCTTACCTTGCTTTTGAGCTCATCTTCCAGGGAGAAGTAGACAAAACGAATGCAGGCATTGACCAATCCATCAATGAGGCGGACAATGTCAAGGCGGGCCTGATACTGAGATGAGACCATTCCCATGAAGATCTGTCCACTCAGAGCCTGGATACAGTCTTCCTTCTCCATCACTTCCCCAATCCCTTCTTCAGGCATGCAAACAACACCAATCACATTGAGACACGAGGGGCCACGTGTGCATCAGACAAAGGACAGGAAGTGGGGAGGCCACCAAGGTGACACCCAAGGACAAGGCATCCAGACACAGAAATGTGCAGGAACACAAACACAGGAGGAAAGATGAAGAGACATCCATTTGTCCCAGCATACCCAGTCACAGAAGTGGTTTCAGAGCATCCCCACACACGAGACCAAGAACACAAGTGGGAAACAGCAAGCACAGAAAGGAAAAAGATAAACAGAAGACAGGGATCAGTCACAAGGAATTTGGGTAGAAAGGTCAAGGATGTGTGCTGCATAATGTTCACATGTGCATTTTAAACACATCCTACCGTGCCTAAACAACATGGTGAGTCTAGCTGAGGCACAGTGGCATCAGAGCACGAGGGGCTGATGCAAAGAAACTGAATCATGTTTCCTGCAGACACTTCCAAAGAGCCTCCAGAGGCTCTTTGACAGGGTTCCTTCACCATCACCACATGAGCCTGTGGTGAATGGGGGCTGGATGCAGCATAAAGAACAAAATAATAAAACACTTCACATAGCTGCAAGGCTTGCCACAGGTGGGACTCAAGTGTGTTCTGAAAACAGTCACACTGTCCCCAGCTGTTGGAAACCCCACTAGGCACATTTTACAGAACGGGAGACCAAGGCAGAAAGTGGTGAAGACTGGTTTTCCAAAAGAGCCTCCTGTATTTATGTAATGGTACATGCTTCTTTCTCAGTTTCCACTGCTGTTCTGAAGGACATGTACAGTTCATCTAGTGGAAACAGTTCCTTCAGTACAGCAACAAAATCCATCAAGGGATAACAGTTGCATAGCACCACATATTTCATTCCTTTGAAAAGCCCATCACATGTGATTTCCATAAAATCAGACAAAGAGTAAACCAAGTACTGAAATACCCAGAAGTCTTGACTCTCGGTAGCCTGCTTTAGAAACAGGCTTCCCACAAGGAGAAGAATTTCTCTGCAATCTTCAATAACTTCACCAGAAATACCCCTACCAGCTGCCACATCGTTACTTCCTCTGGAAATGCATCTACTTCAGAAACACTTCCTTCCAAATTTCCATCAGCTCCTCTGAATAACAATGTTCTTACAGGTCTAGACTGATCAGATCCAGCTCCTGGGCCAGCAGCAGATCTGGTTACAGCCAGGACTGAAGACACACGTACCATCTGAGCTCCAGCTGTTCCTGCGGCTGCTCTGTTTGATGGGAGTGGTCCCGGGGAGGTCGCAGCACGTGAAGATCGCGCTCTGCCCCGGCACCTGCACCAGCTCGATGCACTTGCCATTGAGCTGGGAGGACAAGGCACAGTGCATTGGCTTGTATGCAAAGGCAGAGCAGTATCCCGACAGGCAGGCTCGCTGGTAGAAATCCAGCACCTTCTTCCTACGTGGAAGAGAGAAAAAACAGGCAAAGTTAGCAAAAATGTGCCATGTTTCTGACAATGTGTGCTGTAGTTCCATGTATCCGGAAAAATGTGTTCCACAAAGAGTGGTCAGAAAGTCTGAAGAAGCCTTTCCCTACTGTTTCTGCATTCTCCAAGCTGCAGGCACTGCAGGGCGACAAGAACACATATTCCAACAGGGGCAGTGGTGAATATTTGTTTGCTCATCAGATTGATGGGTATGAACACAGAACCCTCTGAATACACTTATTAATGTAATATGCTCTATATGGCTGCCAGATGACTCCAAGGAAGTTCACTGCATGACAGAAGAAGCTTAATTCATCAGACATAATTTATCTGTAGGGAGATTAACACCAAGGAGGGAACTGACAACTCTGACAACAGGATCTATGGCAGACACAGTTGCAGTAGCAGACTTTTCTGCTATCCCCCTTCAGAGTCTGGGTCCCAGGAGCTGTATTTAGTCAATACTCAGTCACTGAAATAAGGTAAGGTTCCTTCTCTAAGTTGAATTCACAAAGGTAACAAATTAGACTGTACATCAGATTTTTCATTTGCTTGTAACATGATCAGTATTCCAAAAAGGATCAGTGGGAGTTTTTTCACACCTGAGGATATGCAGATTTAGAACAATGTGAAAAGTCAGTGAAACTAAACATTACTGGTCTGCTGTGCCAACAGGAACAGCAATTCAGCCTGTAGATGAAAATCCAGCACACACTGTCAGATACTGCAGCAGGACTCCAAGGGTGTGATGCACTGTGTGCACTGGCTCAGGCACAATTGATCATTTTGCATTTCATGTAAGACAGCACACTGTTCTTGAAAAGCAACAAAAAATTCTCTGCCACCAGCATGACCTGATTATAATTCAGTCCTACTACACAGTCCAGTCAGAATCCACTTACAAGAGGACAATATCCCAACAGGTAGAGTAGGAAGTGGCTTGCTCTTACAGTCCAACTGAATGCTTGTTGCTGTCTCATCTCTTACATTGCTTTGATAACAATTAATTACAAGCAGAGATGGCTCATGTTCATAACCTACTTGAAGCTCTTAAAAAGCTTAACAAGCATCACAAAAAGAATTTTAACAGAGTGACCAGGTTCCCTCTGCATTTCATCTGCAGCTCCTGAATGCCCCAAATGAGAAAGCTGCCCACCTGTCAGAGCCAGAGAGGGGGTAGATATCAGTACCATCCCAAAAGTCAGTGCAGGCCTCAAGGATGATGTCAGCTGTCCCATGAGAAAACATCTGCTCAGTGCCTGAAGTGTAGGAGAACAATGAGTCAGCATCACACATACAGCTCCCAGGAAGGGCACATCATACCAACTGCTCCCTTATTTGTTAAAACATGAGTGTTCCCACAAAATACTTTAATGCATTCCAGATATCCCCTTTTCCTCTGCTGAAAGTCTTCAGTCTCCATCAAGAAATTATTCAGGACTGATGATGAACCTGCAACTGTCCTTTGTCTAATTGTGGATTCAAACAAGGCTGTGATAAAATGTGAGCCATGTAGTCCCTTCCTATTCTCCCCTTACCCTGTGTATCAATCCTATAAAGGTGGGATAATATCTTGCTCCTGCATCCCACAGAGCAGAAGAAGAGAAATTCCTTTGTGCTTCTTGTCATGAAAGTACAAGTAGCAGTGATGAGCCGGGGATCAAAGTCTGCCTACGCTGCAAAGTACATTCATTTTTAGGCCAGACGTGGAACTAAAGGGTAAGAGCTATTCTGGAATACTTCTCATTCAAGTAGTGGAAGATAATTTGACAGTGTGACCTGCCAGATAACAGCCTGTTTCACATTTTCACCCTGAAAATGTGTTAAATCGGGATGGGTCAAAAGTCCAACATAACAGACTCTAAAAAAGTAACTCACGTTGTCTTTAGGGAAGAACTGAAAATCAATGGACACCACAGCTTGTCCTGTTTTTCTTTCTCCCCCTATTTCAGTCTTTAATACAGACTCAAACTCTCTTATTCCCTCTTGTAGACAGAGGTGTTAAAAAGTTTTTCTCAGAGGCATGTGACATCACTGATGCAGGTCCCAGGCACAGGACACAAGTTCAGGGATGTGGGGCTGCCTCCTCTCCACACCTCCTGCTCCTTCTCATTTGTACTGACCCATTAACATTTCCTGCACGTAGAGTCTCCCTTCCCTCCTCCAGCTGCTCAGTGACTTTGCCCCCAACAGCTTCAAAGCTGAGCTAATGAAAAAAAAAACAAAAAAAAAAACACCACTGCCAAGAAAAATGAGCCCAAACGTTTCTTGCAGACATTGTTGCTTACTGCTAATGCTCACACTGGCTGGTGAGATCCAGAGCCAAGAATATCCCCTCAACACAAACCAGGCAGGGACCTTCAGGAACACGGGAGGATTTTCCAAAACATAGCAGCTCTCTGCTTTTGCTATAAATAGTCATCACAAGCCAAGTTTATCAGCATAACAAACCTCCAAGACGAATAAGAGCTGTGTGTGAAAGAAGGAGCCTGTCTCAGGGACACAAAGGAGCACTTGTGCAGAGCTCTGGTTAATTTTATTGTATAAACACCTAATCCTTCCCACCTTGCTCCTAAGGTCAGATAGTCCTTCGTAGGAAAGAGGGAACAAGGGATGTTTATCCATGTAAAACCTATGTCCTGGACACAGAGCAAGAGCTTGCAATGACCACATGCACAGAGGTACTGACGTTCCAACTGCAACCCATTTCCCATTCATTCCCACCAGAATCCCACACCACAGCCCTGCTAAGGGGAAAGTGGCAGTGGCTGCAGACATTTTAAACTTGCAAGGAGTTCACTGAGCTGTCCTTGACATGCTAAAATGAGCTCAGCCCTTTCCCTTCCCAAATCATGAACTCTCAGGCCAGAATTTCTCTGGCAAAAGGGGAAAAAACGAATGAATAGGGAAAGGAGTGTGACCAGGCATTGATGGCTGCTGGGACTCATTGGGAAGAACCAAACTGCTCCAGCTGAGCCAGTGAGACAGAGCAAAAGGAATGGAGCAGGGCAGCTCCAGCAGAGGAAGACAGAGATGGTATCGAGCCGTTTTAATTTGCGGGAGATGCCGGCGAGCCCCTCATTTCCATGTGGTTACTATGGATCTGGGATGAACACTGCCAGATGGTGGGACACATATTTCAATGGAAGAGTAAGGGAACATACAGATAAGCTGCCTCCTATTTCTGCTACAGCTGTAGAATTTATTATGTATCTCCCTTTGACTGCAGCGTGTCATGGGAGTGGGTGGATTCAAAGATTTATTCACAAATAATGTGTGGAGAGAGGTAAGTTATGATCATCTGCTCTGACTTCTGCATAAACAGAGCCATTTGACTTCACCCAATGTTATCTGCACAACCCAGTATTTCTGGTTCTAAAATGGCAACATTTTAGGAAGTTTTAAGGGACAAGACTATTGTGTGAGAGGTGTTCCAACAGTTAACTAAACCCAACTGGCAAAATTCCTCTTAGAATTTACTCTAGACAGCATAATCCAGGTCACACATATCCGTCTGAGCTCTAACCTAAACTGTTTAAAAGTGAGGATAAGGAGTTGAAATGAGGCAACATTAAAGGTTTTTTCTCTACACTAAAAATCTCGGCATCAAAATAATTCCTGCTTATGAAGGCAAGATAGCAGCAATCAGAACAAATGAAAAAGCTCCTTCCCAGAGAAAGATAAAAATTTCAGAAGTGGGTGAGAGAAGACAGTTAACCTGGTAAAACTCTGGCCAGCACAATGATCATATTTCAGATTCAATATTGAACATATGTCAACTCCAGAGAGCCAAGTTCAGTCAATTTAAGGAATTACAAAGAGACTAAGAGCTCTGACAAGCAAGCTGTTAAATCTTTCAGTGGTGCTTTAAGACCTCGACCAGCTGTACATCGTTTCCATCCTAGCTCATTCCTATGGGAGTAGGAAAGAGTAGAAAGAGTGGAGGAGTCTGCATGGCTTCAGGTGTTATATTTATGGTCACTGTGATTTTGCATGGGAGTTTTGTGATTTCTTATTATTATGTAATATGGGAGTGTGCAATGTAATGTGTAGACAACTCACAAAGATAATGGTTTAAGATTTATCAGAACGATGAGCATTATTAAGCAAAACCCAGAGTGACATTCAACCCTGTGCAGTATTAGTTGCACTACCATCATGAAGTCTATCAAAAATCCAATAAACCCATAGCATGCTCTGCACTGCCATTTGGTCCCAGAAAACAGGTCTGCTATGTGCTATCTAAGATATTTTTTAAAAAGTATTTGTGTTCTGGAGTGAGTCAAGGCTGGGAAGAATTCTTCCCCTCAGTATACTACAGATGATCACTGAGGTTTGTTAATCATATCTGCACTGGCCATGGGCAGATCTGGGCCATCACCCACAGGGACCCTGGGCTCTTCCAGCCTGACATTTTCTGGGCTCTCTGAGGAAAAGCTTCCCTTGTGCCAAGTGCATACCCAAAGAAAGAGGCAGCCTTACTGGTAGTGGTGTCCTTCACAAACAGGTTAATCATGTGGCTCAGGGGGGGTCTCCTCTTGGTGATGGATGAAAGCTTCCCCAGGATGGTTTCCTTAACCATCTCATCACTTGGCAAACGGTACAAAGCCAAATAGTTCTCCTGCTTGAAAAGATCTTTAGCACCTGGTGTGAAACCTGAAACATGAATACAAGGAGGAGGAAAATTAGGCTCTAATCAATGCAAAAGGAAAGTCCCTTCTCCTGCTTCTGTGCCACCCACTTTGTGCTCATTCTGACACCCCCCTAGCAACTGGTAGGTGAGCTGTGCTCACTGTGCATCACGTAAATATGGCTCAAGATCTAGGATGAAAAACACTCAGAAAGACTAGATTAGTAATTACAGTGTTCACGCTCTTGTTCACTGAAGAGAGTAACTGTGACATTGCAGGACAGGTACAGAAATGAGTTCAGGTTTCCAGATTTTCATCCTAGTTTTACCTCTAACCTCTTACATCCCCTATGCCTCCATTTTCCCATCTATAAAATGAGCTGAGGTACACCATTTATCCCCAAACTCCCTGTAAAGCCCTACTGTAAAGACAGGACAGATGTCTGTTCATTAGCAGGTATTCTTTGTCTCCTGATGAGACTGGCAGACTCACACCAGAAGAACAGGAAGCCTAGCCAGGGCTGGCTGGCACTGTCCTTAATGACATTTGTTCCTTGGATAGCGCTGACCATGTCACAACTTGCCAAAAGCCATCTCTTTAATAAACTCTTTTGGCAACCAAACAACAACAGAGTCAGCTCTGCATTTCCACCTCCTCAGCAAACAGGACTGGGGAAATATTCTTGTGCTCTCTAAGGATTAAGTGTCTATTGACAGCTCTGATTTCTCTGTGTCTGCTCATCTGCTTCCTCCTCACCTATCAGCCTGGCAAGCTCACAGAGGCCCCAGGGCACGTGGACAGGCAGCACAGCATTGTGAGTCTCCTGCAGGGCAATGTTGCAGAGGTGGTCGGAGAAGCGGCACAGCCGTTCGGTCACGCCGGCGTTGCACAGGTTGAGCAGCACGTTCAGGCCCAGAGGCTTGAGGGAATTCAGGTGCATGTGCCAGTTGGAGTCATCAAACTGGATGCAGGAGGGGTTCTGCTGGTCTTGGGACAGGCTGAGCATCTCCAGGTGGTAGTCACACACAAAGTCTTCAGCCTCACAAGCCAACACCTCGCTGTCCCCAACAACCTGGTCCAACAAGCACAGAATTTCTAGTTGGTCACAATGAACACAGCTTGAGCCTAGAATCCTGCAGGGAATTCCCAGCTAAATTGCCCAAAAGGGGGTACTCCATGAGTTTGAGTCGTTGTTACAGCTCTACAAAAGCCTACTTGTACGCCCCTCCAGTATGTCTTACCTGAGTATGTTCCTCCTCTCCACCCTCTGTGTCCTTGCTAAAGCTCACGTTAGATCCAGAGGGATGTTTGCTTCTGCTGTTTGGCTTTCGGTGGGCAGAAGCTTCAGGAGCTTTTGGAGCATCACCAGACCAGTTGTTCCTCTCTTGTTCATTGGCCATGTGCACTGAGTCAGCCAAGGGGCCAGAGAGCAAAGCATCCCTTTCATGGGGCTGTGGGAGACCAACAGAGCAAAGGGTGGTGATTCAGTGGTTGGACACAAGGCCCTGCTGATTCACCTGCTGCTTTAGGACTCCTGTAGAAAAGGATCCTTCCTGCTTCTTCATCTTTTAAGCAAAGAATTATGGCACAGGACTTCTCTACAAGGCCCCTCTATAATATCACATTGTGTGTCAGTCAAACTGTGACTGCAGCCAACACATTACATTATGGATTATGGATCACTCACCTCATCTTCCATCTCAGGATGGCAGAAGGACCGTGTGGAGAGCTCATCAGTCAGGTCTTCGTGGCTGTCATGAGGTGGTTCCACCTTCCCACTGAAGAACAGAACAGTCTCTGGGCTGGGGTTTGGCCAGGAAAGAATCCCCTGCTTGTCTACACAGCAGAGCACCTAGAACATCCCACAACACCCCCAAGAAAGCAAAATCTTAGTGAAGACGTCTCAGTGTTCATGCTTAGTTGTAAATATCATTACTTTATTAAACACATGGGAGGACAGACAAGTCTCTTGTTCACCAACTTTCTCTCTTAAGAAACCACACCTAATAACACTCGAAAAAATCCAAGAATTCCTTGCTCTAACAAGACTGATGGGTTGTTTAACACCAATTTTACTTCAGCATATCACAAAACTAGGCATGAAGACCAAGGGAAGGAAGCAGCTACTCAACCTTTTTCACCAGCTAGCACCTTACCAGGACCCAAACCAGCTGGTTCTTACAGGAATCAAGAGAGTAATTTGACCAGAACTAGAGCTGGAAAACACAGGCATCCTGTCAGATGTCACAGAGTATCTCAAACCATTGTTTTAGCCTGTGAATGTGCTTGGACCTGACAAGACAGTTACAAACTCTTCTACAAAAGCAGGTGCCTGAAGGGTTTCTAATTCCAGCACAGTGAACTGACTGCAAACAGTCTGTGCTTGGGGAAGGACAACATGAACAATGCAAATGAAGCATCCTCTCAGGGCTCCTCTTTCTGACAACCCAGCAATACTCACAGTGACAGATCCCAGACTGTGGAGCAAGCTGGAAGTGAAGCTCAGAGTTGGGGATTTGCCTTTTAGAACACAGAGGAAGTGGCTCCAGATACAGCGTATCATTTCCTGACGAGGGAAGCAGAGGACATCAGCCAATTAGATACTCATTCAGTGGAAGATGAAGGGAGAGAAGGAAAAAAGGGAGTATGACATTACCTGCTTTCACTTTCAACACAGGGATACACTGTAAGATAGACATCATAACATGGTGGGAACCTGTTACCTGATACGGTGCTGGTGCTCTCAAGGGAAAAGCATTTCTTCCCCTTTCCACTAATTGCTAAGTCAGTCTGATTGTTGAATTGAGAATTCACTGAAACTACCTCTGTCTACTCAAAAACACAGAAAGAAATTCTGAAATGAGCTCATTTTGAGTCAATCAGTTGTCACCTCTTAGTGTTTTTCCTGAAGTAACCCCTTGGATTATGGAGTTTTAGGCCTTTGGTTTCCCACCACCATGCTGCAAATCAGGTAAAGGATGGGGTCCCTGTGGTGAGGTGATTTGCCCAAGCTTACTTACTGAGGCAGTGACAATGTTGGAAATAAAGCCAAGGTACTCTGACTACTCCATCATTAAAAAGGAATTGTAATGAAACAGAAAGAAGAGGATATTTTGCAAAATTAAAATGTCCAGTTGGCACCCTTCATTTTTCACACAAACATGTTTCAGAGGGAGTCTGGATGGCAGCAATCAATCCAAGCACCAGAGCTATGTGTTTTCCTCTGTGCAATCCTAAAGCCAGCAAAACCAAGATTGAATTACTGCATTATTTTACTGCTTTTTAACTGTTATTCTGGAATACTGTCACTGCAGAGCACTTCCCCCAAAGCTCCTCAAATCATGTTCTCTGGATCCTAATGGTTAGTACAGCAGTAAGCTCAAATGCAAAACAATCTGGAGCTATTACCAAGAAAAAAAAGCTCTATTTAAACGAGGTTCTAAGCAAAAATGTTACAAAAGAAAAGAAACAGATCCTCTCAACAAGGTAGGTCAGCTGAAATCACTTCTATTTAATACCTGCAAAACATCTCAGCTAAAGGATGAACTGGCACAGAAAGGCAACTAAACATTCAGCAAAAGAAACACGTGTGTGCATTCCTGAGTAACTGGGAGCAAGGAAACAGGAACTGATTCTTACAATATCTAGGGATTTTTAATCACTCCTGGAGCCCATCTGCCTCCTTATGGAAAGGGGAATCTTAATGCCAGATTAGACAGAGAAGTATCTTTCCTCTACCCACCTGTTAAATCTGGATGATGCAATTTACAGAGTGGTCAGAGCAGTTCCTTCCCCAGAAAAAGGGCTCCTGAATGTTTAATTGCCCCAGCTTTGGAAGCCCCAGTAATGTGCTTAAGGCTGATAAGGAGCCTATGGAATAGGATCAGACTTTTTAAAAGCCTGAACATCCCATGGTCCCCTCTGCAGTTTGGTCTCGGTGCTGACCACCAATCCCTCAGGGTTTTAGTTTTGGCTTGAACAAGGTTTTCCTGGTACAAGCAAAATACTTCTTTCAAACACACACCATAAAAAGTTTATTTTACTTCTGGAACAGGCCTTGAAAGAGGTACTGTCTTCAGGACAGAAAACATTGATTTCAAACCATTTGCAATATTCAGAAAAGCACAACTGGACTCAGTATCGAGGTCACCTCAATCTCTGGTCAGCAGAGCAGTATTTACATGGGGAGGTGAAAGGGAAAGACATGCAACCTGCATGCACAGCAACTTAAAGCAACAAATGAGTGACAACGGACAACTGACACAAGTAAAAAGGGTCTAGCACCAAGCAGGAGATCAGAGAGGAAGGGGAAGAATATCATGACGTTCTGCAGTGAAGATGGAGGAAAACAATTCATAATAATAGTACCTGAGAAGATACCATCTCTGTGTAGCTGCTGAGAGTGTCCTCTGAAAACTTAGCAAGCTGCAGCAAGAGAAGAGACCAGTTACTATAATTGTGCTCAGAAATGTGCCATGAGGAACATCCTTCCCTCAGGATGTGCCTTCAGGGAGGAGAAAGCAGGAGTCCTGCTCTGTGGCAATCACTGTACCAAGGCAGACTGATAACTCAACAAAGCAATTAAGCCTTTAATGGACTCTGTCTTTATCTACTCGTGAAGCACAGGCAAAGTGCTTGGTGCTGTACATCACAGAGGAACACACAGTCATTACCTAAATGTCTACAGAGAAAATAACAGCAATTAGACCCAGAGGAGGCTCTTTCTGTGTGGCTATTTTTAGTCAGAAAGAGCCAGGATTGAGTGATCTGATTTTAACTTATATGGGTCAGTTACAGGAAGGGAGCTGGAAGAGGGGTTGGAAAAGCAGGTGCCTGGAACACAATGGACACAGAGGAATGAGGTGATACAAATGGGATGTGGATAGGAAATGAAAAGAAATTATAGCAGGGCACTACCACGGTGCTCTTGGAATTACACTGAGAAATTCACTAACTCAGAAGTCTTGCATCCAGCACAAAGGTATTCCACACTAGATGTAATTCTGAAAAAGTTTAAATTTAAGTCTATTCATAACTATAAGTGAACATGACAATTACATTTATATGTAAATAAAACTATAGCCCAAATAATAATGCATATGTCTGGCACTTCAAAAAGGATCAGTTTAACAAAGCCAAAAAAAGCCAAGAGAAATCTGTCAGAAATCATTTAAATTGAGAACTACAAAGGATGATTAGGAACTGGTTAAGAATATTTTGTTACAGTTTTAAAAAGCAACAATCCTATAGTAAAAATAAGAGACCAGTTTTGAGTGAAAGTGAAAACAGAAGTACAGATTAACATAAAAAATAAGGAAAAGTACACCAGTTGGTAATTAAAACCAGACCACTGCTTGTTAAAGACAGTGAAATTGCAAATGGCATTGTAGGCAAGGCAGACGTGTTAAATAAATATTGCTATTCCTTATTCAGTGATACAATCATACCATATGATAACTATGAAATATTTTCCATTCCAACACCAGCTACTGAAAGTAAATATGTTTAAATTAGCAGGTCTGGACAATGACTGTTACTGCTGATTTTGCACAAGGCTTGAACTATGGATTAAGTTCCAGTTCAATTGAAGTGGTGCCAATGCCCAAAAAGGGAAGGAGAACCATCCAAGTTACCACAGGACCCCAGACAGACTTTGATTTCAGAAAGAATAACAGAGTGGCTAATATGAGACTCAATTAAAAGAAAAGAAGTGGAATAATACAACCAGTGCCAAACACCACAACTGTATGAGCAGCCAATCTCCTCAAACTATTGTGATATCTTTTTGGACAAAATTACAAATTTGACTGATAAAAGTACTGCTTCTGACATAGACCATTTGGTAATCTGACTTGATTCTAAAGGCTTGACTGGTTTTCTAACAAAAATACCAAAGAAATCAGGCCCATGTTAGCTATATTAGAAATAAACTATCTCTAAATGGAACAGAAATTATTTGCAATAATGTGCTACTAGCTCAAGCAGGGACAAATCTGGGTATTTTGTTAATAGCAACCAAAACCAACACATTACTGATACAGACTGTAAATGACACGGAGTTTGGGGCAGGGTGCCATGTAAAGAGAAAAGACCACTGTCACAGAACAACATGGATTGCTTGGGCAATATGCAAAAACATGTGTCCCAACAGGCACAAATCTAAGGCTGTGTATTTAGGTGCAGAAATGAAGGCTGGACTTACAGGACGAGGACACTCAGAAAGCAGTAACTGCAGACTATCAGCTGAATAAAACCTGGCCTTTTAAAGCAGTGGCTAAAAGATCTAATGGGATCCTTTGCTGCACAAACGAGGGAACACAGAGCAGAAAGTCCAAATTATTCTGAAATTTATCAAAAGCACAGCTATTACTGGAATATTTTGTGGGTTTTGAGATTCATAACCCTACAGTGATCCTGAAACAGTGGAGAAAGCTAAGAGGAACACCAAGAGAAAGATTGGAGGTTTGGAAAATATGTTTATAGTGCCTCAAGGTGCTTAAACTGTTTACTTAACCAGAGATGGTAAAAGGGAATGTGAGTAGTCACAACAGACCAGAATTTTGATTGACGTGCTCTTTGCTCTTAAATCTAGGAGACAAAAGATGTAAATGTTCCAAAGGCTGGAAATCAGATACTGCAAAAATTCCCACTAGTGCAGAATGTCCACTTTTAGCAGTGAAGGTAAATAATTACTGAGACACCTATCAAAGGCAGTACAAATGTTTTCAAACCGACAGCAAATTCCTTTCTAGAAGGAATGTTGCTACAGTCCAACTGTAGTAATGCAGCTTGAGGCAGGGGCTTGTTTAGGGGGGCACTGGTTTGTGCCCTTTCAACCAGCACAAGGGTGACCTCTGGCCTTGAAAAATCGGGAATCAAACAGCTTGGACATGATAGGAAGGGGAAGAATGTGGAGAAGTGGCCAAGTTGCCACCAAGTAGGCCAAGTGATTGGAGAGAAAAGGGTCTTACCTGCTACATTTTGAACAGAGGAGAGAGAAGGAAGGAGGGAAATAGAGAGGTCAAATGACTGCCCTGGTTGGGGGGTGAGTGACCAAGGCATATCACACAGCTGTTCTGCAGCAGCAAGGATGGAGGACCATGTCTGAGATGCCACAGAAAGAGCTGGTTGGACAGACAGTGTTGCCTGGACAAGCAAAATGAGAAGACAGGAAAGAACAAACGGAAGGTGCAAGTATGAGTGACAGGGCAAATGGGAATGTTGAGAATGATGAAGCAAGGAGGCCAAGGAGCTCTGGCTTTTCCCAGCTGAATAGCAAATTGTGGAGGCAAAGAGGTAGGCTTCAGAAGTACAAACCAAGTGATGCTGAGAATGTGTAGGAAAGGTAAAGTGGAGAAAACACTTAGAAGAGATTCTAAAGGTGCAAATGCTACTATGGGATATAACATGTGTCCTTCCTCCCGGGACACAGGCAGCTTAGTCCTGTACAGCTAGAGGGAAAAGAATAGAAAACACAAACCCAGGGCCACAGAGGCCAAGGAAGGACAAGAAGGAGAGAGAAACTCTGTCCAAGTAACAGAAATCAGCACAGAAGACAAACATAGCTCAGGGCATCTCACCAGCACTGCACCAGGACAGAAGGGATGCCCAACAGCACATCCAGGTCAGGATCACACCCCACCAAACCACCAAACTCTACTCCCCAAACCAGCACAACCACCAGAAACTGCTCTTATTCCCTGATCTACTCAAAGGCCATGCCTGCAAAAAAAGCCCCAGAGCCTCAGGAAAGGACTGTTCAGCCCACAGGACATTGCAGAGGATATGATGTGTCTCATTCCTTCTCAGTGGCTACGCACAGCCCAGATACAGCCAGCACAGGGCATTTATCTCCATGCTGGCCCCTGTGACAAATTATATTTATCTGACAGAAAGCACATGTCATGACGAGTTTTATGGAATCACAAAAGCTTCCTATCACCTTGGGATATCTGTAGAGAGGTTGAAAAAATTAAAGCATCAGTTCAAGAAGTAATATTGTACTCCAGGGAGAGGGAACAGCTGGGAAAAAGATCCAACAAGATTTCATAATTATGTGGACACATCTGCTGAATTCAGTGTGGTCACTTCACAGAGCCTTTGCATCTCCTGCCCTTGTCTCTGCAATGGTTTGATGTGGGGAGAAACCTACCAGTGAGGTGGATGAGGCCTTGCTCATCTGGGCCAAGACTCTGGCTTCTCCAAAGGCTGTAGCAAGAATCCACAGGACAGGAAAGAGCAACGGAAGGATGGGTAAGACACCATTCACCTGAAAAAAAAAAGTCTGTGATCACTAACAAGCACAGAGAGACAACAAGAAGCAGAATCTCCCACATGACATCTTTTCCACCACAGTGAGAGGATAAGGATAAAAGGCCAGGGCAGGAAGGAAGGGGACTGGAAGCAGTGCCAAACAGTGCACACCTTAGGGGGGTTTACTGAAGGAGGCCAGGAATCAATCACACCAAATTGCAGCTATTTTTCCTGCTGAATTTGGCATAAACTCTAACGAGTTTAAAGGCAAAGGATACCATATATATTGATATAGATAAACACATACATGGCAAATCTGAGAGCAAAACACTTAAAGGGAAGTCTACAAGGAATGGCCAGGGAAGTTGTCCTCCTCCACTGAATGCTCCTGGATCCAGCATGCTTCCAGATCCAGCAAGGTCAGGATGCTGTCATAGGATGAATTAAGTCACTGAGGGAAGGAATCCATCTTGGTGGTGCTCTGGGGAGGAGATGTAGTGAAGCTCAGAGCTCTCCTTTACCTGCAGCTGAAGTAGAGTGTACTGCCAGGAAGCAATTCCAGGAGCTTGGAAAATGAAGCGCGCGGCGTTAGTGATCAGGAATCCAGCCTGCAATTCAAAGATGACACTGTCACTTAACTACTTGCACTTGCAAGGAAGGGGTTTTCAGTGCCTTGTAACATTCTCAGGCCTGGGAAAGTATTACATTTGTGATCTGCTGCTGCAGTTCCTCCCTCCACTCTCATGACTAAGTGGCTCAGCATCTCTGAACTGCCCAATGTACACACAGTCAGCTGCATGAGTGAGCCTGGCCACAACTTCCTGATGATGGCTGCAAATTCTTCACCTTTACTGACAAAACATGGCTATTCTCAAGGACAAAGGCTTGGAATGAGACCCACCAGCACGATGGGGACGGCGTATTTCAGCATCACTGACTGTACAGTGAACCTCTCATTATCCAGGGCTGTCACAGGCCGTGACAGAGCCATTTCCAGGCACCACCTAAAAAACAGAAAACAGCTTGAAATTTCAGCAACAAAGACCCTAACCCTTCACTTTCCTTGGATATAAACCTCCTAGCAGACCTGATTAGAACATTGTGCTCAGCCTATGCTATGAGGGATGGCTGTCAAAAGACAAGCAAACACCCACAATAAGAGTGTGGCACTTGCCATGGTAAATTTGCAGTGCTGTCAAGCAAACTCCTCAGGTCCCCTCACCTGCTTAACAGGAAGGCAGCAACAAGGACACAGATAGCTGGGCAGGCACTGTGCCCTACATTTAACCCACCTGACATTATCAATTATTGGGGTCTTCAACACGCGGAAGAGACGATAGAGCTGAGGGTTCTGAGGTCCCTTCTTTACTTCTCCCCTTGGGGAGGGTGGGGGTGAGAAGGGTGGAAACAGATCTCCAGGCTCCAGAACTATGTGCTCATCATCCTAGAAAAAAGGTCAGAGGCTTGTGTTCAAGCACATCTGGTTATTTCATGAGAATTGGCATTTGGAGTGAAAGTTACAATCAAAACCATCAAAGGTAAATTTCAAGCTTTAAACTTTTTCCAGCCTTCTCCAAACAGTAAAATCTTTGTGTAGTTCTTGTAAGTGATTAGTTAATTTACTTCTACCCCAGGTATTTTATATTACCTTCTTTTATAATAAATCAGTAGTAAGGAGAAGGTCAAAGCAGACAAACTTTATTTCTGCACATAAAAAGCAGGCTAAAGGATGGGGTTTGTATGTCATATTATCCTACTGGACAGATTCACTCCACTTATATTTAGCAGCACATTACATTCTCCCCTTGACCTGGGAGAGGAGGAAATATGGTGCTTTTGTATAACATTAGTGTCTCCTGTCCAGTGGGTTTGGGAGTTCATGGGGAAGATGCAGCCTGCCTAACCATGTGCCTTCCTTGACTGATCTGGAATCTCAAGCTATTTTCAAGGTCAAAAGAAACCAAACACTCCAATAATCTGTACTCTGGGAATTAGAGCATTAGCAAGAAAAAACTGAGAAGTATATTGTTACATGCCAGGGAAATTAGACAAACAAGTTACCTTAATCCCTCTCAGAGAAGCAAATGACTCCTGGCCTGGCCTCAAAGCAACAACATCTCCTTCTACCAAGAGGCTCACGGGCAGGTTGACAAGATGCCCATCCCTGTAGGCCCAGTGCAGGGACCAGGATGGGGCATAAGGCATGTGAAGGTCAGGGTACATGGAATCTGGCCATTTCACCTCTTTGCCAAGCGTATCTGAAAGCACAAAGTGTGAAAGAATGAAGTGGCACCAGTTCTGGACTTACATCCTGCAGTGGGCTATAGGTCCCCCAGTGCTAAGCTCAGCCCATTCCCATGATCTTTTATCATCTCTCTCCTCCTCCGTGGGGGCTTTTCCCTTCTTTCTCCACCCAGTATTAACAACTAAACAGTCATTTAAAAACCTGTACAACAGAAAAGCTAAAGGCTGTCCTTGAAACTGCCCCACTGGAATGAACTGCCCCTCAGGTCCCAAAGCCCCCGTTGAGACGATGCTCATGCACAGCAATTTATTTCCTTCTGCTCCGTGTTGTGGTACAACCCCACGTGTTCTCCCCTCATCATCTGCTCAAGGCAGATATTTTTGTAAGGATCTGAGGATTCGAATTACTCCAAAGCACAGCCA
Organism: Rhipidura dahli; assembly: GCA_013399225.1. Lineage (NCBI taxonomy): Eukaryota > Metazoa > Chordata > Aves > Passeriformes > Rhipiduridae > Rhipidura > Rhipidura dahli. The sequence continues at coordinate 308,885 of VXAC01000150.1, forward strand.
TAACAGACGCCCACCTGGTAGCACACAGCCACATGACAGCTCAAAATAATTATTTTTACAGGACAGGCATGAGGAGAACACACTTCCCACAGCCTGTTTCTGTGCAACATAGGGGAAGGTTAGCAAGCTTAATTAGGAATGCATGCAATCAGGTTTGGGGAAAGATTCAGTGGGAGGAAAATAAAGTGCAAATGGGACAGATGAAGGAGAACTCACCATTTATCTTATCAACGATGGTCTGAAGCCTCCTCTCCACCTCTCTGCACTTCAGCCTCTCCTGACGCCCGATCATGAGGAGATCCAAGAGGAGCAGGAGGAAGAGTGCCAGTGCATTGACTATCTCAGCACCTTGGCTTTACACAGCAAAACAGGAGGAAGCAGAAAGCAGATGAGGTTTGAGTAAACGAGCAGAATACACTGCCAGACACCCACAGGGATAAACACACAACTGCCTGGTTGTTTATTCCCACATCTCACAGATTTATAGCTCAAAAAGAAATGCATGATCACACTTCTTCTTTAGGATAATGACACCAGAGAGGTCTGAAAGGACCCATCTCAATTAAAAAATACTTTACAAATATGGTCAAGGCGTGCATGGCACACTAACTTCTCCCATCAGCCACTAAATTCTCCAGTTTCAAAATACTTTCTAACTATTATAATGCCCTAGGAGTTTTAAAGATCTAGGAATGCTATAGAAAAAAAGGCCCTCAGTCCCTCCATAGGACATTCCCTGGGTCTATTAGAAGTGAAATTAAGTTGGCTGAAGTTCTGTGGAAGGGACTGATAGGGAATTACCAGTGTGAGTATGCTGATATCAAGACCTCCAGACGGAATGAGGGACAACACTTATGTCAACCATACACAGCACTAAGATGATATAAAACTACCACCTTGCTTCAGTTAAGCAGCACAGGAAGCTTTGCTCACCTCCCCTGTGGCTGGCTCCCATAGCAGCACAGCAGCAACAGCACTGCCAGCAGCATCAGAGATGCACCAGGCCAGTGGAAACAGGAGCAGCGGTTACCATGGTACAGAAAACTGCTCCTCCACACCTCCTGCAAAGGGAGAGCAGCAGACACTCAGCACTCATGGAACACAGAGCCAGACGTTTGGTAAAGCAGAGGGAGAAGGGGTGAAGGCAGCAGCTGGTGCTCCAGGGAGAAGAGAACTTTGCAAAACCCCTGAACGTGACACAGAGCATCCCAGATCTGTTGTGTGAATCCTACAGCACCAGTGAATGCTCAGCTGGTGAGTCTGGGTGAACACTCTCTGCTCTTCTCTTGACTGGAAGAATGAAAAGGCTTCTGTGCCAGGCTGTTCCATTGTCATTGACCAACCAAGGAACACTTTTAAGCACTGTGCATAAACACTGGCACTTTGTATTCAACACACACGCCAGGCAAACATGCTGGACAAGGGGAGACTGTTGAGCTTCACAGCTCTTTTATCTCCACCTGAGATGGACCCTCTAAGCTCACTGCCCTTAGTGGCTCTTGAAGTCTTTAGATCCCTCACATGGCAAGAGGCATCTTCCCACAGAGCTCTGGCATCCAGGAGAGCAGTGCTGACAGAAACACACCCTTAGACAGATTCCTTGCTTTGTTCCCAAGGACTTTAGCAGTTCTACACCTGGACACTCTGCAGCTGCACTCTGGAGGGGAATGCAGACAATTTCTGTTTAACCCTCATCTTTACTTTGAGAAGGGGAGACCAAGTGCCTGACTTGTGCTGTTTGGTGCCTCACCTTCCATGAAGTCCCTTTTTTCCGTTCCTTCTGATGCCCCTCCAGCAGTGCTGACAATTGGTCTCTCAGGATTGTGAGGGCTTTCTTTGTGGTAAGGCCCAAACTTGAGGTCATCTCATCCTGAGGTGCCAGAAAAATAAACTGGTTAGTGCTTCCCTATTTTCCTTTCAGGCTTTTTCCTGGTGGCTGACAGAGCAGCTGACTGTGAATGTCCTGTACTCAGCAGCAGCAGCCTGATTCTCCATTTTCCTGAAATCATCTTCCCTCCTGTGAACTTTAGACTGCTGGCTGGAATTAGAGCACTTAGATAGTATCAGGTAAACAAACCAGTCCCGACTGTGCTGATAAATACTTTATCAAAGCACAATACCAAGTAATTTCTGTGAAACAAGATCTAATCAGTAGAGGCTGAGGACAATACAAACAGAGGTTATGCAGGCTTGAACTGGTATCAGCTTGTAGAGACAACAGAACACAGTTATGGCAGAATTTTAATGATACAGGATGAATTTGCTAACAATAGTTAACAACTAACTAGTAGAATATCAGCAATTCAAAACAAGAGTGGTCCAATTTCCACAGCTGCTCACTACAGATTTTTGTTTGTCAGTCAGGCCTCTGTGGCTACTTTGATGCAGAAGCTCCCAGATTTAAGTGCTAGGCTGTGGATCAGTTCAGGACCAGACATGAGCCTGCCATCAAGTCCTCTCTTTACAAGAGCAAGCACTGGAGTTTTAAGTGCTCAACTGCAAGGGAGATATTTGGACTTACAGGAAGCACAGAGTCCACAGCACCAATCCCTCAGTGCTCAGTAAAGAAGCAGCAGTCCCAAAGGACACATCCCAGGAGTGTGACACATGGAATATACTGCCATAAGATGCTGATAACAACAGAGTGGGGTAAACACTTGCATTTCTGGGGCAGGAACATGAGCACTTTCCTTTCTTTCAAGTCACAGATTGCAGTGAGGTACTGTGGGCACCAGATCACTGACAGCAAATCAACAGGAAAGAGCAGGCTGGAGTCCATGAGAAGGCTACAGCAGGGAACTGGTAAATAAAAGTTCTCATGGGCATTTCACATTTTAATACAAACACATTGAGCATGTACAGCACATAGGATATCCTGCATGTTGGAAATGTTCAGGTGTGTTATACCATGCACAGAGTACAGAACTACTGAACACAAACAGGCAGGAAGTTTGTCCCTCCTGTCCCCACCAGTGTGACACAGCCTGGAGCTCAGGCAGGAGCTGCAGCTCTTGTAGCTCTTCCCAGCCCTGTCAAACCCACCATGGTGTCAAACCACAGCAGTTCTGCTCCTCAGGAGCTGCACACACCCAGCTCTGCAAGTGCAGCTTGGCTCTGATCTTTTCTTCCTGTTCCTTAACTGCATGGTTTCGTGATGAACATTTACTGGAAACTAATCTTGGACTTCAGACTCATTTGCACTGATGGTCCAATCCAAAACTGTAATGCAGTGATGAGGAATAGCACATAAATTCTCTTTAAAATACCATCTACCACACACACACTCTCTCCCTGCCTATCAGGGACAACCTGAAACTGCAAATTCTGTCCAGGCAGAGTCCAGCAATGCTGCTTTAGCTGCACTTTTACAGAACTAAAAATAATCCTGCTGCAGTTTTCATTCTCTGTGTCAGTTTTAGGAATAGAGGAAGCAGTTCTGTGTTGTTCTTGGAAGCAGCCCAGGTAACATCAGCACAGGACTAAATGTAGGAGTCTCTCAAAGACTCCCAGAGGAGAAGATGGCAGTGGAGCTGGCACCAGCCACACTGCTGCACCACGGCGTGCTGCAAACAGCAGTGTCTGAGAACAACACCAAGCAAGGGACAATCAGGCTTCTCTCTCTTGTCTGGCTGCTGCCTGTTTGGGGCAGAGCAAGGCACCCACAGAAATATAAATCCTCTCCAACATGGGGAAAGCAGACAGATGAATAAAACACGCAGAATGGAAGGCAGAAAAAATAAGAGGGACTTGAACTGAAAAGCAAAGTCTGCTTAGCCACTGAGCTGGTTCCAATGGCCACATCAGAAGCTACAGAAGAAATGAGAAGAAAGCTGCACTTAATGCCAACCTCTGCTACAGTCACACAGTGCCTGGAAAGAGAAACTGCCCCAGCACAGCAGGCAGCGAGCACAAAAAGGCAGCAAATCCAGAGGTAATCAAAAAAGGTTCCTGGAACACTTGCACACCTGCTCCAGACTTTACACAGGAGTTACTGGTTTGGCACACTGTCAGTCAAGATAAGGGCAGCCACAAAGGAATGTGGCTGTAGCAGGTGACAAAGGACAAGTGCAGTGTGGCAAGGGCTGGGGAAGAGGAAGGACAGGGATTGTTAAACACCCATCCTGACACAGAACATGGAATATCTGGCAAAGGAGACAGAGCCAGGCTGGTAAACAAACACTGCAATACTGTGAGTGAGGACTGCTGGGGGCACTCGGGTAATTTGCTGTGGGTGAGCATCAAGGGCAAGGGCCTGGGACCCAAGTGAAAGGGACAGGCAAGAAGAGCCACCCTGAGCTCCCGGCAAGGGGCAGCTCCAGGTTTTTGCATCAAGAGCTCCCTGCCAAGTCATCAACTGCTAATGAGGCCTTTTTCAAATGCCCTGAAGTAAACCTTTGTATATGGCAAACCCAGGTGCTCTGAAACTGTCCCAGAGGGATCTTTCCAGCTTTTCATCAGCTGCAAGTGCTCTTCCTGTCACAAACCAGGAGGTGAGCACCCCAGGGTGAAGAAGCTGTTCACAGGAGGTGTCAGTTCATTAATAAAAAACCTCAACATTCACATCTTTGCTTTGGAAAGCTACATTCAAAGAGAAACCTGCTAATTCTCTGGTCCAAACAGAAACAGCAAGACACCTTCCCACCCAGCTGCCTGAGCATACGGTTTCCTGTGAAGAACAACAAAGAAAGAGGAGGCAGTAAATTCCAGGTTACAGTGAAAGCAAACCCCTGATGGGTATCAGGAGGCATTTTAAAAGGCTGTACTTTCCTTTTGCCTGGGCCTAAAGGCAAAAGGTCCTAAGGAGAAAATGAGCAGTTGCTTCCTCCTTTGCCCCAGAGAGCACAGGAGCCTCTAAGTGCTCTTAGGGCTCCCCTGGAGCTGACCCCTGTCCTGGCCATCCCAGCCTCAGTGTGAGAGGCACGGCTGGAGCCAGGTAAAAATGGGATGATTGCATCCTTCTGCTTTGGGATGATACCAGGGCTCTCAGGAGTTGTGATCTGTGGGATGGCTGTTAAGGAAAAAGCAGTGCAGGACATTTCCTTTGAGCGTGTGATTTTATTTTCTAGAGGCAATGAATGTGCTGAGGTGTGGACTGGATGGAAACATGAAAAGATGTGTGGATTTCTCCACCTGTCGTGAATATTCTACATGTTAAATTACTGCTTAGCTTGCCTGAAAACATAAGGGAAAGGGAACCTGACAAAGATCTTGGAAATGCCCAGGTTTAGGAGCTGGTTTGGCTCTTCAGGAAGGAAACAAGAAGCAGCTCAGAGGCAGGAGATGAGGAATCACAGAACCTGTAGACTTTTCTTTGCCTTGCCCTTTCAGTCGAGCCTCCATAGTTTGAAAGAAGTAAATTAGTTGTCAAATACCAAGGAGCTTGTTTATATCCATAGCCTTGTCTGGCTCATGGCAAATAGGTTCTCTTTGCCTTCCTCAGGGGTTGAAGGAGCATTTCCAGACTGATAGGTAGGAAAAGTGTGGTTATTTTCTGATTTTTCCTCCCACAACGTGAAGTTGTTCCCGAGCAACACCACCCACCCATGTCTGCTTCCTGCAGCCCACCTTCATCCTCACATAAATTCACCACTGAGCTCTCCTCCTAAAATTCCCATCTTGTTCTTTTACACATAGAACTGTTTAAGATTACCTTAAAAGTTTATCAGCTATCTCACACTCTCTGCTATCTGATGAAAGACAGAGGTCTTGCAGTTCCTTCCAGAGGAACAAAGAAACAGAGCCCAGAATGTGTACAGAGAAATGGATATAAAATATTAGTATAAGTCCTCTTATATTTTCCCACAGCCATTACACATCCATAGTAGCATATTTATTTGTTGTACCAGTAAATGTTGATATAATATGTGCCAAATATTTTTTTTAACACAAATATATTTCTTGCTTTCCAGAGCAAAGTGGGTTGAATCATCATCCTCTGTGGATTCAGTCTCTGCAGAATAAGGGCTTCTCACCAAGATTGCTGTACACTTGAATGTAACTGCCTTTACAAAGACTGTTTAAACAAATAAGTGAACAGAATACAAAATATTTGCTACAAGTTTCAATTCTCATAGACTGCAGATCCACCCCTCTGATTCAGAGTGGTAGAAAACCCCTGCAAGGCAGTTGTCAGACTCTTTCCCTCTTTCCAGGCTGCACTCACTAGGCTCCTTTTACAACACCTCTACTCAATTCCTTTTCAGATCTGAACAGTTGGAAGTGGAAAACTGGGCAGCAGAATGTTCTTCTTTTTTCTGAGAGCTATTTTGCATTCCTTAGCAGAAAAAGAAGGCAGTTTTTAATTTAACAATGACACTTTGCAGGAGATTAATCTACTACAGGGATTACACCTCCTGAAATATAAGCATTATTCACAGGTTCAAAAACACACAATAAGGAGTAACTCCACCAAATATATTTGCATTTATTACTGTGAGTCCAATTCTTGTTTAGGATAAGTCACAATATGATACAAAGTGGGGGTTTTGGGTCTGATCAAAGAGGATGACAAACATCAAATACATGACAGCACACAATTTCTTGGGGTAGCATTTCATACAGCAGTGTAGTGCTAGAGAGGGATTTATTCCTGTTCTAAAGCAAATCACACATCAGGATGCTACAGCTCCTGTACACCTGCAGCTGCTGACTTAGTGCTTGGACTGCCTGAAATGGCTCATCCCTGCTACAGAGTGACACTGATGGAACCAGCAGAGCCAATGTATCAGTCACTCTGGGTACAAATTTCCTTTTATTACCCCATCCTTGGTCCCAGTCTTGCTTTCTGTCTTTCTTTGTGCTCTCCTGGCTACTTCTTCTAAGAGATCAGATCCCTGAGTCCAAACAAAAATGCTTCTCTAGTGACTCAGGCTACATCAATCATCCCCCCTGACATATTCTTACTCCATGGGATGAACTTTTGATTAAGATTCTGTACTGTCAGGACAGCTGGATTCTCTAATTCATTCTGTCCCTGGTTTCTGCATGACAGTGGGAAAATAGGATACTCCTCTGTGCCTTAGTTTCTCATTCTGTGATGGGTCTACCAACTTCCCACCAACTGTTGTAATTGTGAAGATGCTAACATCCACCAGCCCACCTGAATGCTACTGGAAAAGCTCAGGAAAAAGAAATGTATGTTGATATCTGCACAATTCAGGCAGCTCCACCAAGCAGACCACGGCTCTGTGGGGACCACTGCCTTTAAACCTGGACATGCTGGGAAAAGCACCAGAAGGCACAAGGAACACAGCTATTAAACTTGGTTTGAATGCACCTGACATGAGCGTGGCAGCCACAGCTCAGCTGTTGGTGGTCTCAAATCAAGGGAAACAAGCCAAGTCTTCAGCACAGCAGTGCCCAAGTTAATGGAAAGAGCAATAGGCAGCAACTATCTCCTTCCCCCTCCCCATGCAGCCCAGGATGAAAGGCAGCCCAGACCTCCTGCTGCCCCCAGACAAAGAGCCCCCCCCAGCTGGGTAACTGGGTGCCTGCAGGGGCTCCAGTGTGGATGCTCTGAGGCTCCCCACAGCTCGTGACTAACAGGGCCTGCAGATTCCCCCTGCAAAGAGACAGAGCTGCAGGAGCACAGAGCTCTGAGATGTGGCCAAAGCAGCACTCACCAGCCTGAAGCACTGCTGTACTTTGCTGTGCACAGGGTCCATTTTAATCCACTCAACAACATCCACATTTTATGCTCTCCATAAAGCACAGAGTAAGATGCCAACAGGCACAATCAACCTTTCTACACAGGTAATGCACAGCCCAGCACTTTGCTTCTCCCTAGTAGCAGCCCAGCAGCAGAGAAAGAGGCAGCTGCTCCTCAGGAAACAGCCCAATTTGGAACTGTACATTCCTCAGTCCATCCCTTCAGTCCTGATTGCAGCAGCAAATCCCCAACCACAGTTACCTGTCCCACCAGGCTGTGGGATGAGGCAGGGTTTATGCAGCGCTTTGAAGCACTACACAATTATTAAGCTTTAATTACTGTAATTTAGCCAGTTGCATTACTCCTCCAAGTTCAGAGAGCAGTTAGGGGGTCTGTATTTATCCTGGCTTCAACACGCAGCAGTGCTTTATGCCAGTGCAGAGATCCCTCCAGGGAATGCTAATCCCCTCCCAGAGGCCAGCAATGCTCACAAATCCACAGAACTTCAGCACATCTTTCATCCCCTTGATAGCTTCCTTCCCATCCCCACTTCTTCAGCTGAAGACTTTGGGGACTAAAACGATGATCCAGCCTGGCAGTTGCGCTGCCGGACAGATCCCACAGGGATAAGGAGGTTCAACAGTTACAGATCAAAGCCTATAGAAGCAATTGACAAATATAAGCCATGAGGCAGAGGGGCAACAAAGCAGGAGTCAGCAGCTAAAATCCTGTGTGGATCTTCCTGATGGTCCTGGGGTTAAAACTGCAGCTTAAAACAGTTTCTTTTCCCCGTCGCTGCCAACAACAAGCTATTCCCTAGCAAAAATCATCACTCCCTGTGTCATGTCCTGCCATAACCTCCTTCCCCAAAACCTCAAAGCTCTTCATGCCCCATCGTATCAGGCAGGATGCAGGCTGGGGAGGGAGACAGGGAAAGCCATTTTGAAATTAAATGTTAAGGGAGAGGAACTTACTTTGCGACATTTGCCTTGGTGGGAGATCCAGAGATCAGCCTGTTTGAAGAGCATCTGGGCTGAATTCCTGCACCACTTCCCCAGCAACTTGCAGTGCTGCTGCTCTCCAAAAATGAGAGAGCAAAGAGGGAGAGCAAGAACTGTGCAGAGCCCAGCGCTGCAGAGAATGAGACAGAAGCAGCAGAGTGAAGCACCAGTCTGCTGATTAATTCAGCCTGTTTCCAGTCACGCTGCAGATCCAGCAAGGAGGCGGCGGATGGGGGTGGGGGATGAGGGAGGATGAGGGGATGGAAAGAGGGGGAGAAAAAAGCAGAGAGAGAAGAAAGTTTGCCCAGGATAGCACCAGATGTCTGTGAGAATGGTTCATTCATCAGATGGAGCCGACACAGTGAGGATCCCTGGGCTCCCTGCCTGCAGAGCTGCATATGCATGCACAGGAAGGAATGATGCTGACAGACAGGGGTCTGTGCAAAAGCAGATGGCAAATTAGGTAGGACAAAGTGCTATAAAATATACTACAGGGGAAGGAACACCTGAATAGGCATGAAAAAAGACTAAATTGAAAACAAGAGACCCTGGAATACTAACTGCCCCACAGATGACTCCACAGCTTTGGATTCAAGCTCAATCAAAAACGTAAGTATTTGCTACTTAAACAAGTTGAGATGGTTTCAGGTCCCATCTGAAGCGTTCCCTCCTTTTACTCTTGTTGAAAAAGCATGCAGCAAAAGCCCCTCTCAACAGCCCATGTTCATCCTGAGCCACACAATCTGAGCTAAAAGGTGAACATAAATTCACCATAACCATGCCTGGGGCTCCACGTTTACCTGGACATGGCACACAGGAGGCAGGGGATTAGTGTAGATAGAGAAGGGCTGGGTAGAGCAACAACAAGGGGTTAAAAAGGTGAAGAAGGAATGATCCTTCTCTCTCATTCTCATCTTTTACAGGAATGTTTCCTTCTCATTGTTGGAGGGACACACCTTTATAAGTAAGTTTTGATATAGCTCCTGCAGTGTTGTCCTAATTCTGTCTGGGGCTTTGTACCTCTGCAGAGCAATCACTAAAACAACTGCTTTCATTCCACACAGAAAGGAGTAAAGAACTGGCTCAGCCAAGCACCACCTCAATAGCTTGCCAAGGATTATAGCTAGCTGGTACCAAACAGGACAGGCACTGCAAAGGCTTCCAGTCTCAGCATATTGTGCAGCCCTGAAGATCATGTACAGGTGCCAAAACTCACCTACCCTGCCTAGACAAGCTCTTCACCTCCTTTCTTTTCCTGAGTTTCAACTGCCTCAATAGGCACAGCCCATATTCTATGTTTTAAGCCAGAAGGGCAGAGATCAAGTGGCCTCAATATTCACAATAAACCCAAAAGAGGGTCTGGTTATCACCTGTGTGTTGGCACTGAGTTACACATCAATGTGTCATCTCACAAGGCTCTTAGAGCCAAAGCTGAAGGGAAGCAGACACTTTGTATTTATTTAATGTAACTTCGGGAGAAAGCAGAAGAGAGAAAGAGGCAAAACATCCTTTATCCTTCTGCAGGGCATTTTGTTTCCTAGACAACAATTTTAAACTGCAGAAAACGAGAAAATGTCCTAATGGTACGATTTTCCCTCCTGCCTACTAAGGAACTACTCACCTACTCCTTTCAACACAAAGAAAAAAGGAGAGAAAAAAGAAAAGATCAACAACAAAATGGGGTAAGAGTGGATAAACCCTCACATAACATACTTGTAAGACCCCTTCATCATCACAGTGCTTGCTGATCTGTTTCTCATGGCTTTGTACCTTTTGGAGACTCGAATGAAAGTGAATAAAACAACTTGCTTGTGCAATACCAGGAACAATCCTTGTGCTTCATGCAGTTAGAGGTCCCTACCTGAAAACCTCCAGCTTTGGTCATGGACACAAATTGAATTGGATCAAATTGTTTCTTCTTGTTTACCCCACTGCTGTAAAGTGTTTTGTGTAGGGCAGTAACTTGTACTATGTAGCTTCCTTCTGATATCAACTGGTATCAGAAATTGCATCTGGACATGCATTTGTACATTAAATAATAGAATGAAAGAGCAGAAGACAAAAAATTGGGATCTGAAGATAAAACTGGGACTTGAAATAAACAGCTGAGTATAAAGGCAGGGACTGACCTATACAAAATCCGCAGCACAGATGAGAGATGTCTCTGGAAAAAGGATCAGTTTGTGAAAAAACCCTTGGAAGAAGAGCTGAGCTTTTAGAGAACAGCAGGGAATAGAAACAGAGACACACTCACTGGCAGGCTGAGAAGTGGCAAAGGACTTGGGCTACTTTTCAGTCCAAAGGTAGGACTGTAGCTCTTGTAAGGCAAGCTGGAACAAGGACCAACGGCGCTGGAGCTGCAGCGATTTGGAGCACAGCACAGGCTCCCCGAATACGTTTCCAGGCTCTGGCCAGGAGGCACAGTGCTGTATCCAGGCTGCAGCAATTACACTGGGACAATACAGCTCAGTTGTTATGGGTAACTGTGCAATGGATGATGTCAATAATTTTTATTAGTTGTGTGGCTGCAAATCCAGCCTACATCTAACGCGACATGAGCTCAGGAGCCTCCCACTGTCCTGTGGCAATCAGTGCTGCTCTCTGGGTATGTGCTGAGTGGTCTTGGAGCAGAGACTCTGGCATCTGTCACAAGGATTAAATTCACTTCAGAAATACACAGAAAATTAAAAAGTCAGAGGAAGAGGAGAAAGAGCAAGATATCAGCACATTTAATTTGAGAAGGTTTTGGCTCTGCTCCTAAAATACTCTCTGCCTTTCTCTGTGCTGTCTGGTTTCTGGCAAAAACTGGAAGGCAGCCTGCATTACACCTGACAAACTCTGATCCTCAGCCATTCCTGACAAGGGAACTTATTAGCCAACTGGAGCCAGAGGACAAGTCTCTCATCTGAGTGACAGATGTCTGTGCTGCAGCAGTGCTCTGAGCACGACTCCTGCTCCAGGAGTGCTAACTCTCCATCACACACGTATATTGAAGAGATTGCTTTCAACCAGATTTGGTACTGATGTTTTCACATGGGTACATTTTATTTTTAGCATTTTAAAATAAACCTAGCACATTGAATTTAGTGCTGAGGTTACAAAGCAGGTTAATTTGTTCCCTTATCAGTGTATATGCGTCCAAGTTCTTAATTTTAGAAAGATGGATTCCACCTTAAAGGGGATGAAAAAAGGATCTACAGTATTAAAAAAAAAAACAAAAATGAGCAAACTCCTTAGTACCAAACAATAATTACAGAATGGTTTAGATTGGAAGGCATCTTAAAGATCATCTAGTCCCATCTGCCATGGGGTTGCTAACAAGGATAAAATCATTGTCTTTCCTCAGAGTCCAAACAAAATAAGTTGTAAAATGCAGCTTTATGTATCTGTGGGGTTTTTAAATTCCTATTGAAAAGATTATGGTGATCTCTTGCCTTCATTTTTAACTCCCATTCAGAAAGGAGAGAGAAAAAATTTCAGGAAGTCAGGAGAAGAGGTAAGAACTTGAGAACACCATGATTCCCCCTGTAACCTCCTTGTCAGGACACTTTCCTAATTGGCCTTTTAAAGGTGTATAACAATACTGTCCATGCTGCTGCCTGTCCAGCAATTTGATATGATCTTCCTGCATTGTACAGTGGAGAAAGATGAACCAAAGATAGTGACCTACGGTGAAAGTGTCCCCGCTATGACCTGCTCTCTTTGGTGCTCTCAGATCCTACACAGAACACACCCCTGCACAGAGTGGTAATTGTATCATCTCTTAAAATGATCAATACCAGATTAGCCCATGATGTCATTAACAAGAGAATAAGTAGATAATTGTCCTCATTGGAATGTTAACTCCATGGTAATAAAGGGGTTTGATATAAAATAACATAAGTCAAGCACGTTCTCTGAGCACTCCAGCACCAAGAGGTTTGGGCAGGAGTGAGGCCAAGCTTTCCTGGCCTAGCACAGCTCAGAGCAGAAACCCAGCAAAGAAGCAGTTGAGTAGTCAAGTGCCACAGCTGATGTGAAAAACTGACCTTTAAAAGTCACTTACACTGCTGTAGTATCTTTTAGAGCTGATCTAAGTGACTCCCTAGCAGGTACTTTGCACTAATGAACAAAACCACTTCTCACTGCTGCAAACAAAACAGCAAGGAAGGGATGCACGGAGAAAACAGAGACAGCCAAGAGACAAAAGTTCACGGTGTGGTGGGAAAAAGGACACCAGAGGGAAAAGCCAAGAGTGTTCTCTCACCAAAGCTGGCTGAGACCCCAAGTTACCACCAGCAAAACTGGACTCAGAAGATTTCATTGCCTTGGTTTATTTAAAAAATCTTCCCAGTGAATTCAGCCTCTCAAGTTAAGCAGAGTTGAGTGTCCATGGGAATGGAGCCCCAGCTTAGAGCTCAAGAGACACAGCAAGTGTGACAGTGGACACCCCACCTGTGCTGTTCCACCGTGGTTGCCTCAGTCCCAGCCTGCAAAGGATTTCCCTGCTGATACAGGGATGTAAAGGTGACAGAACTCTCAACTTCTACACTAACCATGGATTATACCACCACACAATAATGTCACCTGGTGAATCTTGACCCAAAATAATAAAGACTTTTAAAAGGACTCAATACTTAAGTTGGGTGTGACTGTTATCAGCAAACCTACCTGACACTTCTCCTTGAGGTCCATGGCTGTGCAGTTCTGTAAGCATGTCCAGCAAAAGGGGACTGCTCTTCAGGGGAGAACGTCTCCTAGGCTGAGAATACCTTTGCTACATTTACCACATCACCACCTGTAGAAACAGAACGGGAAGCAGTCAAGTCTCCCACATCGCTTCCTTTAGGATAAGACAGTGATGAAATTCACAAAATTCAAATTACAGGATTGGTATTTAAAAGAAGGAGAACTAGGGAGATGAAAGTCCTTCTAATAGTACATCAACCCACCCTGTAACTCAGAAGTTAAGCTATCTTAACTCTCCCCAAAATCTAGCATCCATAGATGAATTAAGTTCCCTGCAGTGCAGAGTAAGAGTATTACTGTAGTCCTGACAGGCTTTTGGGCAAGCCTCCAAAAAAAGGCTGACAAAGTCTGGATTCCACCAGGTGTTGGAGCAAGCTGTCACCCACAACTATTTGTCTTGTTACTCTTACCTACCAGGAGCTTTGTCCAGCTATTGTCTAATGGAGCCAGCAATGATTCTTCCATATGCTGAACATCACATCCAACCTTAGACAAGGTCCTGGGCTGAGCATGGATCTGATCAACAGTGAGTAGGCCAGAAGTCCTAAAAACAATTCCAGATGACCACGGATCTAGGCCTTTTCTCTTTTCAGCAAAACTGGGACTCTTAACAGAATTGAGGTGGGAAGCAGCTCTGGAACTCACATCCTTCTTTTAGCTAACCCTCCTCTACCTCCCATGGCACAAATTTGTTCTCCTTTCATAAAATATCTTTTCTGGTCAAAACAAAGGATCTGTGTACATTGCCTCAGAGGACTCTCTTACATATAAACACAATATGATCCTATAAGATTATGCTATGATTGCCTTGGGAAAGTCTTTCTGTTGGTTAGTAATTCTTGTTTCTATTTTTTAATATCACACAGAAACTCAGGGATTGGACATATCCTTCTCCTAAATCCAAATAAACAAGGAAGCAGCTAGATATGCAAATCAACCCAAACCACCCACACATCTCCTAGATACAAGGGGACTGGCCTTTGCCATCTGGGATTTATTACCCTGGTTTATACAACACTGCCTTCCTCAAAGGATTCTGGAGAGCCCATCCTTGTGGCAGTCACCCCCAGCACTGCTCTGACAATGCTGCATAATTTCAAGGGAAACAAAAGGCATCCAAAGCTTACTCAGAAAGCCACTGTGTCCCACTCTGCACAGTAAGATTTCAGTATTTCCTCTCCTGCAGGCAATCCTGCACCTGTATTCTGGGGGGGAAGCAGCAGGTATTCAATATCCAGAGTGCTGGTTATCAAAGACCTGCCTGCAGAACCACAACCAGCACCTGCAAGTGCCATTTTATGTCCACCAGTCTGGACTCTGCCCTACTTTTCTGTTCTGTGACCCTTTCAATGTGCACACAACGAGGGAATAAAGTTATTTTCAGTCCCTTCATATCCCTGCCAGGCCAATTAGCAACTGCAAAGAGAAGATCAGACAAAGTTACTGGAGTGAAGCTGACAAAGAGCTCCCAGCAAAGGGCTGGGAATGGGAAAGAGAGAAAAGTACTTCTGTGTTTGCACACAGCAGTTTAGAGCCTTAGTATCTCTTGCCTTTAATGTGAGAATGACTTCAGTATAAGGGAAGGCAAGACAAGATGATTTTAAGGAGAAAATGGTCACTAACAATAAAAACACTAAGAGAAATCCATGATTCTTCTTGTTCGTCCCCTCTGAGAGAAGATTTGTTAGTTGATCTACTGAAAGACATATGCACCATGCTCTCACTTGTTCAAACAAAACTAAGAGCCTGAATTTCTCTCTGGATCTGGATTTCAAAAGCATCCAGCAGGAGTGGGTGGCTCTGGCTGGAGGGCAGGGGGCTGAGCTGGGCAGGAGGCAGGATTTCTGCACTGCCCTAAGTGACATTCTGGTTCTGGCAGCAAACTGAAATGTGATCCTGAATGCAAAACACGCCATTCCCCAAAGTTCACAGCACATCATCTGCATGCTTAGGAACACCACCCCGGAGTCCTTCGGTGCTAGGACACAGGAAACACACCAAGGGTGTTTAAAAGACAAAGAACTGGTTGGAAAGAGTAAATATTCCCTGTTTAGAGAAATTCAAAAGCTGTTATAATGGACAATATAACAAGAGCTTGTGAAAATAATCCGTGGTGCACAAGTACTGCTTCATCATCATACATGTTCTGAGCTTCTCCAAAATTTGAATACACTGACCAACCCAGAAGCAGTTTAGTTTTTTTCACACCCCCAATTTAAGGTACCAGCAGTGGTAGATTATAGACATTTCACACACAGAAAGCAAGAAGGCAAGCCTTCCCTGTGGCAATCTGGAAACACAGAACAAGGAGAACATTTAGTTTTCCAACATTTAAAAAGGGTTTTCATTTAGAACCAAAAATTCCAAACACACCTAATCCCAGATAGGTTTGGATATCTTAGTATTGGGTTAACTGAAGCCAATAGCAAAGACAGGCCAGATGATGAACCAACCTCCCTCAATTTCTGCACTTGGACTGGCACTTGAGCCATAGAAGATGTAATTTGTGTGCTTTCCTTTAAAGTATCAAAAAAACCTGCAAGAATTTTGTCATTCCAACTAAACAGCTCACATGCATTACAGAAATCTTGAAAACACTCAGGAAACAGCTCCACACACTGAGGCTGCAGCAATTTAATAAATTCTGGAGGCAGCCTGTAGATCTGCAGAGTTGTGCATCCACTCACTCCTGACCCTGCAAGGTCCTTGTGTGCTCCCCTCCCAGATTCCTCTGTTTCAGGGACTCCTACAACTTCCACCTCCAGACATGTCTCTGATCACCCCTACCTTGCTGCAGGGACTCTCCACACTCTGGACTCATCCTAGTTTTGTGCACTGCTATTCCACACTGGAATATCTGCTTCCTTCTGCCCTCCTCCCTGTTCTTATCTCTCTTCTGTCTGCCCAGGCAATTAGTCACGTCGACATGTTACACTCTGCAGGACAGAAATGAAGTGGAGCTGCTTTGCTGGGACATGTTGGAGGGTGTCAAATATTCAGCCACAGACTATCAGAGATGCTTGAAGCTGTGGCTGCTCTAATCAGACACCACATGCTCCCAGTGCAGCCAGTTTACCCTTTCCACCTTCCCAGCACACTTCATTCTCCTCAGGATTTTCAAGCCTAGAGCAGTTTGTGAAACTTGGGAATGGCTGGATATGGCGTTCAAGTGTCATCATGTTGCACTCAGCCTGAGAAATATTTCCAAATTGTTGGGTAAGAGTGAAACCCAGAATAGGGTTCACCAAATAATCCAATGCTAACAGCAATCCAACTGTCTAGAAGTCCTGTATGCCAAATCCAGCCAGTGGTTATCCTACAGCTGGAGGGAGAGGTCTGCAATCCACCTTAGAATATCTCTGTTTTATACAACTGAGAGAGTTCAGTGCTGGGTTGCCATGTGTGACTGATACCCTTTTCAAAATGAAAAATACATCCATATCCCTCCTGCAACTTTTTTCAGTTTGGATATGCCCTGAGCAAAGAGCAGGTCTTGTGGCTTGATCTGAGTATCAACAAGTGTTTGAAACATCCCTCTGGACAGCAGAATTTTGCAAGGATCTGTTCACCCTTTTCTTTACCAGATCATCTCTTGAATAGCAATGTGTTATGCAGCCAGTGTATTCATACAGGTAAAAAATATTATGGCTCAAATTTTCTGTTGAAATCTAAGGATTTCAAATCACTTAACCATCAGGGTGAGACAGCAGTGTTGAATTTTAATAAAAAACTATACAGCATGATAGTATTACTTACTGAACTTATAAAACAACTAGCAAACAGAAAGATCAGGTAATTATAGAACCTATAGACAGTTGGAAAGAAGAATATGTTTCAGAAGCTGCTGTCTTTAGGGAGAAAAGTAAATCAACCTAATGATACTATTTTCCCTAAAGTGTTCAATCACTGATGCTTTCATGTTATTTACTGAAAATTCCCAACACAGATTAGTCTATGAAAAATGATGGAGAGTGTGAACATTTCTTGCTGCCAAAAGTGAATTCCTCAAGAACAGAAGCCTGATCTTTCACCGAGAATAGAAACACGGGGGAACAGATAATAACCAAAAAAAGCAGCTGCCTTGGAGAAAATGGCTTCGATTTGAGCTGATTGTTTTGATATCAGCAGAACCATATGGTCTTCCTACTCATGAGGAGCTGATGTCTGCCTGATAATTTGCAACATTTGCTGATATATGGCCTTCCAAAGGTGCATCGAGTGAAACTGTCAATTGCTTTGAGACCCACTGAGAGCATGGAATAATTACAGCAAGGGAGCTGGCAGCCACACTTCTTGGCTTCACTATCTGTCTGAGAAAAAAGACTTGTCAGAATTTGGGCCAGTTAAACATTCCCTGCCTCAATAACCCCAGACTGTAGATAGGAATATGCATATCTGCTTCAGAGGGAGACTGTGAAGTAAATTTATTAGTATCTGTAAAGTGAGATCCTCTGAAATACTGTTGTATATGTGCTAAGTATTATCAACTCAGCAGCAGTCAAATATCTCATTTGAGCCTCGCTGTGGAGAATTAGGAGCTGATTTCACACAGGCTCTGCTTCCCTTCCTAAATGACAGGAATCAGAGAGAGGTCTGTTCCACACTGAATCACAAACAGGATTAAACTTGAAATGAACTTAGAGTTTGTCTTCAACTGAGAAGTGTGTCTCTTGGAGGTGAAATTACTTTTTGTTTAAACCTTACTTGCTGAGAGTTTTCTAATAAAAAATATCTCTTTCCTTCTTTCTTCAGCACATTCAGGACTTGCACCTTGGACTGTTACAAAAGAGAGTCATTGCTCAAAACAAAACCTGAGCAACAAAGAGGGAGAAAGGGAGTAGGGAATAGCTTTGGCCCACTCGTAAGACTCAGACCTTTGGTTTACTTATGAGATAAGACTGATAAAACAAGATGTTCCACAAGTGAAAGAACACTTTTATTTTTGTTTTCATTTCATTCTGGTGAGCTGAGAAGCAATTATCAAACGAAATATGATCAAAAGAATTATCAAGCTAGTTTAGTGTACCTTACTGTTTCCACAGGGGCTGATACTGTCTCAAATTAAGGTATTGTAAATCTGAAAAGAATTTACTGTGTTCATTTTTCTTTACTTGATTAAAAAGAAAAGTGTTTGGGAATTAAAGGATTGCTTTATTTTTTCTGCCTCAGGTACTGCCCGCCACAGAAAGACACAGCAAGTAGAGAGTCTGGAGCAAAGTGAAAAATGCAACAAAAGGCACAATTCTGAAAGGTGGAAGGGCCCCTCCAGCTTCTGCAGAGAGATGAGACATTGTTGTGGCATGATGTCTTGAATAGAAATTTTTACAGCAAATCTATGTAAGAATTCACTGCAAAAGTGACAGCTGTCATTCATCATCATGATATTGGTTATTATGGTAACCAGGATTGTATAACTACCTCCATCTAAATAGAAGTAATGCTGAATGCTAAAAAATCACAGAAACACAATGGCCCAAAATAAAATTTAAAAAGCTTGCGCTGTATTTATAGGTCCTTTTAACAAATTAATTTTTGCTGATATACACTAACTCAGAGACAAAAGTGCAGCTTTTCCTCTTAAATCTCCATTATAAATAAGGGTGTTGTAGTCACAGTTTATAGTAAGTCTAGGTAAAAAAGCATTCTTACACCAGCGTCTGCCATCTGGAGATATTTGATAAACATTGTGCCAATGGGAAGGCGTTCTCTGGGAGCTCCCCAGAGCAGACTCAGCACCTGAAGGCTACTCAGACCAAGCTCAAACACCTGCTCCAAGCACAGCACAGCCCTCACCTAGAAAAGGCACTGAGCAGCTTACAGATTGTGTATTTTGCTATTCTCACAAGCCCCATGAAAGTTTTATGATGAGCACGTGTAGGATGAGCCGTGTCTAGAAATAGGGCAGGGAGCTGCCTCACTCTACTGTGAAAGGAAAACAAGAGCTCTCTGCAGCTCCTGAAGAATTTCCCCCCAGGCTTCACTCAAGAGCATTCCAGAGATCCAAACTGCCCTATTTAGTGTTCAAACAGTCCCATACATTATCACAGATGTGAACCCAACCAACCAAAGCAAATCCTGCTCCCACAGGTACAAGTGCAGGACAATGCTGCTCAAGTCCAGACAGGTCACTCTCTTTAGCCAACCCAACCAAAGGATTTGTCTTTTGGCCAATCCCCCATGGCCCCTGGCCCTGCTCCTGGCCAGTCCCAGCCAGCCACAGGGGGATATAAACCCTCCCAACCCACACCTTCTTAGGATTGTGTCTCTGCCTGGAGCAGGTCAGTCTCGGACTACTTGCAGTGGCTTCCAGCACCTAATTTGGGTAGGGCTTTGACAGATTAAGATGTAAACAGAGCTGTAATGTGAAGATTAGAGGACAAAGGTTTATTTTCTTGCTTCCACCTGCAGCACCAATATTGATTTGTTTGGTGACCAAGGCTAGAAGCACTAATATCTTAATCCTCTCATCAGATAAAAAATGTTGGCAAGGTGTTTTGTTTAAAAGGACATGGTTAAGAAGAATATTATGTAAACTTTTTTCAATAAGCTTGAGTAAAAGATAGGAAATATAAATCACTTTCTAAAGAACAAAACATATCTTGCACAAAACCTGCACGATGTAGCTATTTCTATGTATGCCTATATTAGGCAGGCTTCTTGGAAAATGAATTTAGTTTGTTTGCTAGGGTATTCAAATTCTACTATATCTGAGCAAGCCCTGTAGATTAATGCAGTACAGCAGCTGCTGAGTAACAGTTTGTTTATATAGAAACCTGCATTTCTAAGTAACCTCAAGTGTTTTATGGAACTTGTGTACTACTAATCCATTGTGTCCCATTGTGTGTGAGCTGTCCGTGCAGCTAGGAAGTTTATTCTACAATTGCTGGGGGAAATGATAGGATTTGAAAGAAGCAGGCCTTAGTAGCTTCCTTCTCTGAGAAAACATGAACATATCTACGACTTGGCAGCTGCCTCAGGAAGATGGATGGGTGCTTATGCTCTCTGCTACTACCTTGTCAACTTCTAAGACTGGTTAGGTTAACTTAAGGAGAGTCTTCCGAGGCACAAGAGTTCCTATGAAAACTCAGTGAGCGTTCAGTGTGTAACTACAACACTCTCCACTCCTCTCTATCGGTTTTCCCTTCCTCTCTATCTTCTGGGTAGACAGCATCATCTAAAACAAACCTCTTGTGCTTGATGTAATGGGCTTTTTAAAGGGGATTTGTTAGGCTTTTCCTTATCAGTAACGGCCTGTGTTATCCTGATAGGGGAAAGCTCCCAAACGGACAAACAGAAAGAACTGCATGGATCACAGCTTTTGAAAATAGAACAGGTGGACGTCTGGGGCAAAGCGAAGTGTGCCATGAACTTCTGCTGATCAGAACGCTGCGATGACGTGGGAACAGGAGTGAAGCAATTATCAAAGAACCGGCTGGGCGAAGACTGCTATCCCGGCTGGAAAAGGTCTGGAAAAACTCCTAAAGGCCAGACTGTGGGACCAGACACCAAACCTTTACGCGGAGTATGAAACTGCAGCTACGCCAAGCGCACCCTCGGCTGATGGGCCCCCCCTGGCCTGGCTCCGAGCCCGCTGCCCTGGGGGATGCTCGGTGGCGCTGCGAGCCGGAGCCTGTCCCGCAGCTGTGGGAGAAGCCCCGCCAGTTCGCTGCGACGCCAACACGTGTTTGGACCGCCTTTTGTGTGTCCTTTTCTAATTTCCTCTCCCTCCTAAGCCGCTGGGTAACTCTCCGGCGAGCTGCGAGCAATGGGGCCCCGGGGCTGCGGGACTGCCGCGGGNAAGCCGCTGTCTGGTTGGTGCGTGCCCGCGCGGCCGCCCGCACGCCGCGCGCTGATTGGCTGGGCCCGGGTGGCGCGCGAAGCCAGGCGCCCGCCCTGCCGTCAGGTCGGGGCAAGCCGTGAGGGCAGGCTGAGGGGAGGGGGCGGCAGCGCTGAGGGGCGGCGGGCGGAGCGGAGACCCTGGGCAAGGGTCACCTCAAGGCTGCTGAGGGGACGTCGTGGCGACGGTGGTGAGGAGCAGTGAAGTGACTCCGGGGTGAAGGGAACGCGGGAGGGCATGGAGAGAGCCCGAAGGCGGTCCGTGGCCCGAGGCTCCATGCCCTCGTCAATGGTACGCCGTGGTGGGTGCCCTAGGGAAGGAGATGAGGGAGAAGGGGTGTCCCTTTGCCGGGGCTGTGCCGCTGCAGGAGAAGGGTGACACCTGCAAGAGGAGGGTGACACCTGCAGATCTGCCTCTGTAAAGCCGCTTTTGCAGTAGAGAACCAGCAGACTGGCAGTCTCGGGAGCCACGAGTTGAAGGCACACGCAGGGTGCCAGGTGCACAGGAAACCGTGGCAAGGACGAGCACACAAACCTACCCAGCCGGTAATCTTAACATGAAATCTAACCCTCTGCAGAATCTGGAAAGGAAGTCAAAGGTGTGAAACAGAGAAGCCCAACTGCTGTCCCTCTGCCTGCAGACATTTGGGGCTTGACTTCTGAGTTCGTAGTGGATGGGTAAATTGAAAAGATGCGTGTCTGTCAATTTTAATTCCTTTCCTGTTCCTGTTATTTATTGCAGAGCTTGTGTTATCCCGAGTTGTGATGTAGCAGTTCCCACGTGCGATATTTTGTTACAAAACTCATAGTGACTAGCTTGCTAAGCTACAAATGCCAAAGCCTGGTGCGGTTGTTTGCAGTTTTATACAAAGATCTTAAGCTCTGCATTGTTTTCCCTGCAGATGCAGTTTAGGATAAGAATGTAGCATTTTGGGAGTGTTCTCCATACTCCTTTGAGAAAGTTTACTTTCACACCTGTAGAATCCTGCACTGNCTCTGCCTCGGGCCTCCCCAACCGAGGTGGGGACCCCCGGCCGCGCTCCCCGGCGGGCCACAGCCCGGCCCTGCCCCGCCGCCCGGCCCGTACTCACCCGCCNCTGAGGGGACGTCGTGGCGACGGTGGTGAGGAGCAGTGAAGTGACTCCGGGGTGAAGGGAACGCGGGAGGGCATGGAGAGAGCCCGAAGGCGGTCCGTGGCCCGAGGCTCCATGCCCTCGTCAATGGTACGCCGTGGTGGGTGCCCTAGGGAAGGAGATGAGGGAGAAGGGGTGTCCCTTTGCCGGGGCTGTGCCGCTGCAGGAGAAGGGTGACACCTGCAAGAGGAGGGTGACACCTGCAGATCTGCCTCTGTAAAGCCGCTTTTGCAGTAGAGAACCAGCAGACTGGCAGTCTCGGGAGCCACGAGTTGAAGGCACACGCAGGGTGCCAGGTGCACAGGAAACCGTGGCAAGGACGAGCACACAAACCTACCCAGCCGGTAATCTTAACATGAAATCTAACCCTCTGCAGAATCTGGAAAGGAAGTCAAAGGTGTGAAACAGAGAAGCCCAACTGCTGTCCCTCTGCCTGCAGACATTTGGGGCTTGACTTCTGAGTTCGTAGTGGATGGGTAAATTGAAAAGATGCGTGTCTGTCAATTTTAATTCCTTTCCTGTTCCTGTTATTTATTGCAGAGCTTGTGTTATCCCGAGTTGTGATGTAGCAGTTCCCACGTGCGATATTTTGTTACAAAACTCATAGTGACTAGCTTGCTAAGCTACAAATGCCAAAGCCTGGTGCGGTTGTTTGCAGTTTTATACAAAGATCTTAAGCTCTGCATTGTTTTCCCTGCAGATGCAGTTTAGGATAAGAATGTAGCATTTTGGGAGTGTTCTCCATACTCCTTTGAGAAAGTTTACTTTCACACCTGTAGAATCCTGCACTGGATACACACAGTGCAGGATTCTACAGGTGTGATTTCAGCTCTTTTAAATACAGTTTAAATTTTAATGAGGATAATCAAGGCCACAGAATTCCTGGATTTCCTGAGCTTGTTACTCAGAAGAGTTCCCTAGAATCAGTTCAAAAAAACCCCTACAACACCTGATGCTGAAAGTGGTTTTGGTGACTTAGGAGGAAACAAAATGGCAGATCTGGGGAATTGATGGTGTAATTTAGAGACAGTACAAGGAAGGGGGAAAGGAGATAAATGTCCTGCTTCAACTGCAATAACACAAAATCACGAGTTGTGCTTAGTGCTGCACAAGCATCTCATTAGTTCCTCTTTAGATTGCTCTACCCTAATAAAATCTACTTAATTAGTTGAAGGTTTTAAATAAAAGGTCAGAGTAAAGATACATCTTGAATAGAGATCTGGAGTCTGGGTTATTTTACCTCTGACACAGATTCCCTGGGGATCTTAAACAAGCCCCTAATAAACCCTGTTTTCACTCACAAGTATACTGTGTATAGAATTTCTGTCAATGAAATGTGCACTTACAGGAGCTGGCAGGCTGCACCTTTAACCTGTTGGTGCCTTTATTTCCTCCTTGGTAAACCTGATCCAACTGCTCACCTCAGGGACCTCATGCTTGCAGAGTGTTGAGAATAAATGAGAAACATCAAAATGCATTATTACAGGGGTGGTTGGAGGAGCAGAAACACCCCTGATTTGGCCAGGGTTGCTACAGATTCAGAAATAGGACAGGTATCCAGAGAGAACTTTTCCCATGTATTTTAGGAGTGGATGACAAAGGGAAACTTGAGGCAAATGCTGTGAAGCACTCAAGAGGCACTAAGCTGGTTTTTGGACCTGAGAACTTTGCTGTACAAAGACCTGTTCCACAAGACAGTGCTCAAATCATCATCCTCTCTATTTTTTAATATTACAGAACTGTGAATGAATGGTAAAGCTAGCTAATGTTAGCTCTGGATGTTTATAGCAATGTAATATTTTGGTATGGAAAAAACCACCAAACAGTGAATTTTGGCTGCAAATTAAGATCTCTTCCCATACTTGCTTCTAAATAGCTATCAAAACTATTCCTTGAGTCCTTTTTTTCCCTCCACATCCTTACATTTCTTGATATTATATAAAGGCCTCCTATATAATTTTGGTGGAAAGTGAGCTTACAGGAATGCAACAATGCAAACCTATGTGGGTAGTCTGAAAAAGCTTCATTTCATGCTCTCCATGTCTCAGCGCAGGGATCTGCTGGCTCCTCCTGGGGCCACAACATATGGGCAGAGTCAGGGCTCAGTTTGCCGTGAGCTTCCGCCTGGAACAGCTTGTGGAGCCCGGCAGATCCATGGGAACTATTTGACCTCCCTGCATGTGCCTTTCAGTCAGTCCTCACCAGGGTGGCTGCTGCGGGTAGAGCAGACATGAGAATTTCAGTAGGACCACTTTAAAGCAGGTATTGTATGCAAAAAAACCCCAAACCTTTCTTTGCCTTTTTTTTTAGTTAAGCTCTCTGACAAAGTGTTGAAGTTGCATTTTAATCAGTATTTGACAAGTAGAGTTTGTGAACAGTAGTGCAAAATAATTTAAATATAATTAAAATCAGTGAGAAATTTTTGTATTGCTTAGAATAGGCAGTTGCTGCTTGTCTGATTCCCTCATACCTTTGCATATTTCATGACAGATGCTAAGAAATGACTATTTATAATATGTGTAATGGAAAAAGGAATTGAAAGGGGAAGATTGATACAAAAGCTGTCTGAGTTTTAAAAATTAAAAAGAGTAGTTGAGTTGACCACCACCTTTACCAAAGCTGAAGGGAAGGTATTTCATTTTAGCTGAATTACATTACTTCCCAGCTCCTCTGTATTGCTTAATAAATAAGGGACTTGCACACAATTCTATGTCTAATTATAAAAAATACAAGAGAGAGATTCTGCCTTTTTGTAATAAGCAGCATCTGCTTTGTTTTTCTCCAAACTGAGAGGTAATTGAACTGACAATTCCAGGCTGTCCTGAAAATGACAAATGACTGGATTGGGAGTGGAAGAAAGCAGAAGTCCTTTTGTACTAAAGAAAGGGAGATGGCACACTATAGTTGGATCTGGTTCCCTTTTACAGATCTATTTCAGAGCTTAAGCAGCTCTGGGTGACCCTGGCCAACTGATTTTATTGTTTAATTTCTTAATGTCAGTGACAGCTATTGCAGCTCCCAGGTAGAACAGCTTTTCCTACATAGTTTTGTTAATCTTGTTTCTTCTTTGTGACCATAGAAACAGAGGTAGCACGGAAAATCTGCTTTTATTACATTCATCTTGAGTGTAAGACTCATGGGTAGTTTTAGTTTGGACCTTTTTTCTTCTAGTTTTGAGGCTAAGTTAAGTTTGCTTGTCTCCTATTCTATAAAAGTCAGAACAGCCCGTTTGTCTTACATGGTGATTAAGCTGCTTCACAAGTGCTCTTGGGATCTGTAATGAGTAAAATTGTGAAGCTGTTCTGGCAGATCAGCTGTTCTGTCTGGGTCACAAGCACCAACACTTATTGATTGCACTTGGGCAGATTTAAAGAGACAGACAGCTGTGATAACAGTTCAGGGTGTGTGTGAGAAGTCAGGGCAGAGCATTAGGAGGAATTCAGCTGGCTCAGAAGTTAAAAACTACCAATTCTGTTCCTAATGCTGCTGAACAAGGGCATTAGTTTGTTGTATGGCTTTGGGCAAGCCCTCTACGCCTCTGTTTCCCTGTTTGCAGAATATGGATATTTATATGTTTATATGTGTACACATCTATTATCTGTTACCGTATATCTATTCTATCCCTTTGATATCGTTGCCTTTAGCACTAACCCAAAGCTGCAAATCAAAATGAGACCAACTCACCAATATACAGCAAAGTAGTTACCCAATTCATTCATTATCCTGCTCTCTAAAGAATAGGCACAGAAGACAGATTTGGACAGGGGTTTTGCCTTAGCTTTGCTGTCTGATTCCCTAATTAGTCCTGTCACACAGTGTTCCAAATATGGGCATGTGGGGAAATCCTATAGACCAGAAACCTAAAGCTTGAACTAAGGTTTTAGAGAAACTCTAGTAATAGCAGTTAAGTCTTGTAGACTCCCTCCTTGATGTCCATTTTAATATGGGATGACAAAGGAAGTAAATCTGTTGCCAGTTCTGTCTGTATGTGGTACCTGCAGTTTTGTTGCAGTCTGTGGCCTGACTTTAGAACCTCACTGTTATGTTTTCTCAAGGTATTCAGTAGCTTCCTAGAGCAGGTCATATTTGTTGCTCTTCAGGTGCATCAGGCATGTTTGAAGCAACTTTGTTCCAAAGACAGACCCAAATATGTAGTAAATTGAATAGTTCTGGGGTTTATGGCTAATGTCCTTGGTTTGATTATCACATTGAGGCCAACATGGGTTGATGTGAGAAGAAAAAGGCACAAAGGTAATATTAATGCAATAAATCTCAACAGCCCCATTCCCAGCATTCCCCATTCCCTCTGTGTTGTGCCTGGATTCCTGTCATTCTCCATGGCACACCCACTGTATCCCCACGCATCTCAGACAGAGGTGCATATCCAGGCAGTCCCTCCACAGCTGTCAGAACATTCTTGTGGCAGTAAATTTTCAGCTTGGAAGAAAATTGATTGGGGCCTGTCTGCATCTATTCCACATTCCCTGTGGCAGAATGTCTGATTTTCCATGGGAGCAAGCATTGTATCCTGCTTCATACATGAGGCTGCTTAGACACAACTTATATACAATACATATGGTGTTACCCTATACAAACTGCAGCAGTACAATGCAGAATCACAGCGTGACATTTTGAGCATCTTCAGATGTGCTGAGCCAGTCAGGGGTTTGCTTTAAAAAAAAACCACTACAATTCTTTGAAAGCAGGAAATGCGTCATAGGAAGAAAGGTGCATATTATAAATGTATTTCATGACAATTATTGTGCCAGATGCCTTTAAAAAAAAACATTGCAACAAACACAAAGTTCCTTAAATTGTCAGTAGTGAATTGTAGTTCATGATGATGACAGATCCTCATGTCTGAGGAGAACAGACATAGGAACATGACATTAATACAAGTATTCCAAGCAGCAATTTTAAACTTTGAGTGACTGCTTGACCCATTTTAATAGATATTCCTCTGATCTATTGATAGCAAAACCCATACATTTATTTCCCCAGACTGCTCTGAGAAGTTTAAAAAGGTATCCAAAAGAAATGTCAGACACAAGGATTTTTCCTACCGTCTTAAAATACTCAGAGCTAATCTTGGATTATATTTTATCACCATGAACTGTCATAGAAAATTCAAGCTATTCCTAGACGAGGAAAAAAAAATTGAAATCGAACCTTTAGCAAAACAGTGTATCTGTTGCCTTTTTCACCCTTGCTCTCAGCTATGTCAGGATTTTGGCTTTTGCTGTGGCAAAGCTGCATAGTATTGCACAATAAGTTGTGTGTTTCTATAAAGTATTAACTTGTTTGCAAGCTGGAGGAACGTTCTACGTGGATTAGTTTGCAAGCAAGTACATCTCAGCAACTCCTCAGTCAGGAATATCTTTCTGTAGTGCTCTAATCTCTGCTATTTCTGAAATTTGTTGCTTGTTTGATTTTCTAGGACTGCCCTTTTACAGTCAGGCAGCTGCAGCCCCATAAAGAAGCTGTCATTCAACTGGCAGCTGTTGGCCATAGCTGGCTTTTCAAGTCCAGCTAAAAGTAGCTCCTATAACTTCTTTGAGATGTTATTTAACTTACAGAAACTTACTAAGAACTTCTGAATCCCCATCTTGAGGGCATACATGAAACCAGAGATTCTGTAGGACTGTTCTAGGAACAAGTACTGGGGACTTGAGGGATCTTGGAATCTAGCTCCAATTTCATCAATCTTTGTGTCACTCTAAATGAATCACTTCGGCATCCGCAGAAAGAATGTCTGAAACATTTGTAACATCTCAACTCCTGATGTTCCTTTTCTCCACCCTTTCCAATTTTTTAAATGAAGTATGGGGAGAACTCACACCTTCCCCCAGTACCCAAATCTGGGAATAAGTTAAAACCCCTAAAGACAACGCTGTTAGGATCAGAAAATTATCTTGCCAAGGGTTTGAAGCACAAATTTCACCCAATCTTTATCAGGCTGCTTAAGCATTTATAATGAGAATGTTAGCAGGCAATGTTTGCAGAACATGATTTGTAAGCCAGATTGTCTGAGGTTGTGGTAAATATTCTGATGGTACTCCAGTCTAAAATGCATGTAACCATAACCCCCTTGCAGAGTCCAGCTGGGGAGAGCAACCAGTGTCATGGTTTATTTAAAATAAAAAGGGTTTAATTGGAGGCTGAAAATGTGCATCTCTGTCATAAAAAAAAGTATCAGTTACCTGTGCCTAAATTGTAGACTTTGGTCCACAATAATCCTAAATTTACATGAGCCCAGCTGTGAGCTCTGCAGTTGATGTCTGCACACTGTGGTTTGCTGTGCTTCGACTGCCTACTTCCAGTTCTGGCATCTTTTTGCAGGCAGGGAGTGGGGAGGGATAAAGGCAACCCTGTAGTAGCTCATCCCTTCACAGGGTGAGAATTAAGTCCTAGAAAGCCTCTTGTTTAGAAACCACCTTTCCTCTCTAAAGCCAGAAGAAAGCTTTTTTATTTATGCCTTTATCAAAGGATTGAAGCCTGATGTTTACCTGAGCAACTGCTTTACCATATAATTAAGAGTATTTTCAAACTGAAAGAATGTCAGGAGGGTCATCCATGCAAACCCTGACATTAGTTGCCTGTGCAATCTGAATTTTGGCCTCTGTGGATGCTGTAATTGCTGTAATTGTGTGATCAAACTGTTCCTACACCATGGGTGCCTTAATCACTGCTCAGGAGGGATGCCAGTTGTCAAGTAATGGCTCATCAGATGTTCTTTGCTCTGAGCTTGGTGAGCAGCTCTGCACCCCTCAGTGTCTGCTCAAACACTGCCGGGACGAGCTGGGGTGTATCTCTGGTAGTTAGAGAGCTTCTAAATCAATTCCTCCTTGCTGGCTCCATGGTGTGGTAGATGACCCTGTCTTACAGACAAGTGGAGACAGTGACAAATTAACCAAGTATTTTGCACAAAGCCAGTGTGGTTTCTCCTCCAGAAACTGGTACTCAGGGCCTCCTCCTCGGGGTGTTAATAGAGCCTCGATTGCAGAATCACAGAATCAGTTTGGTTGGAAAAGACCTCTGACACCAGAGAGGCCAACCTGTGACCCAACACCATGACGTCAACCAGACCATGGCCCTGAGTGCCACATTCAGTCTTTCTTTAAACACCTGCAAGGACGGTGCCTTCACCACCTCCTGGGCAGCCCCTTGCAGTGGTTAATGACCATTTCAGTGGAAAAATTTTTCCTGATGTACAACCAGAACCTCCCCTGGCGCAGCTTCAGACTTTGTCCTCTTGTTCTATCGCTAGTTGCCTGGAAGAGCCCGATCCCCACCTGGCTACACCCTCCTTTCAGGTATATCGCCCGGCCCGTGCTGCTGCGCGGCTCGGCTGCTGCCTGTCCCCTCTCGCTCCGCGCTCGCTCCTGCGCGAACCCCGCGTTCCCGGTGGCTTCCCGGGGCGGATGCCGGGGCTGGGGCAGGGCAGGTCGATCGGGCACTGCGCATGCGCGGGGCGTGCCCGCGCTCCGGACGGGGAGGGGAGCGCGCAGGCGCCGCTCCCTCGGAGAGCGCTGACAGGGCGGCTCTCGCGAGAGTTGCTGCGGCACCGGCGGCGCGGCGGGCGNGGCTGTAGAGGCGTCATCTGCTCGGCGAGATTGCCGGCTCACGTACAGCCCTCCGTGCCGGGGAACACGGGGCGGGAGTCGCTTTCCCCTCTGCCCGTGGCTGGGGAGTGCTGGCTGGTAGTGGTTCTTGGGGCTTATCTTTTGTATTCCCCAAAAAGAGTTCCATAACTTAAGGCCGCTTCCAGAGGTTAAAAGGCTGCGAGTACCCTGTAGGCAGGATAACATCCCTACCACACTGTCTCCAAACACTTTTGGGGTCGTGCTTCAAACGTGAGCTTCAGTGATGGAGAAGGACGTTTTTCTCTTGTCCTCTTCCTTCTCTTCTGCACTTCCTGCTTGAGATCCAGTGCTGGTTTTGTGGGATAAGGTTTGACTTGCCAATGTAGTTTCAAATAATCTGTAGAAGACAAGGATGCAGCCTTGTTAACTCCCATAACATCTGACTCAGACACCTCTTTTATAACCTACAGTGAAAACTATTCTGTAGCGCAGTTAATAACTGCAAGAGCTATTCACAGATACAGTGCTTAAGGAAGTTAATTCTTTGTTTCAAAAATTATTAAATACCTGGGGTCAAGGGACAAAATCTGAAGGACCACAGATGGTTAATCAATCTTCAAACACGGTGTTGTTTGTAATCCATTTCTGTGCAAACTTTGGATATTGAGAATTTGTGCCAAAAAAGACCTTTCAGTTGTTATCATCTCTTACGTTGATTGTCATGCAGTGTTTTGAGTATTTCATAATACCAGCCAAGCTTGTAACATTTTAAGCAGTTTTAGACAGTTTAAAATAAGAAAAAAAAGAACTGCCTGTAAATAAATTCTGGCAGTGGTGAAGTTTTCTGTTACCTGATAAAATGTTTTGATCTGATAAGCATTATTTGTGCTTTGTGCTGTAGCTTAGTTTTGTAAGTGGTATCTCGAGTCTGGCGCTGAAGGAAGCTGAATTACTTTAAGCTGGTAGATCATGGGGATCATTTGTGATCCTGAATGTTCTGGGGTTTATATGCTGATAATTTAATTTCTATTTTACTTTGTTCCTTTATTGTGTTATACTTCCTTATATGGCTAATTTGAATTAGTGTTCTGCCCCTATAATTTTTACTTTCTGTTCTTTTGTGTAGAGCCTGACACTTCCATTTCTGCATGTCTTCCAGATGATGTATGCTTGCATTTTTCTTTCCACCACCCTCAGAAATGTTTTGTCCTAAAACAGCTGATGAAGTTTAGAATCTGATTCTTTCCAAAATCTCCCAATGAATCTATCTTCTATTTTGCCTCTCTTTGGCTTTTCTAGACTGTCTGTTGTTCCATGACTGTCTGTATCATTTTCCAGAAGAGCAGTAAAACAGTGAAAGGAGAACAATGAGAAAGCTCTCTATTGTTTAAAAACGGTGCTGTTTCTAAGAGCAATGTAAAAAGCCCACCTTTGCCTGTGTGCTTTTTGAAATATCTGTTGAAGTGAACATGAGAATTGTTTCCTGTTGACCACAACAGGGAGGTTTGTATTTATAATTACTTTTATTCCCTCCTGAACTGCAGCACTACTGCTAATGAGCATTTACTGTTGGCTGCATCTGCTGCCTTTTCTTCCTTTTTCCCCTCTCCGTACTTTTAAGACCAAAGGAAGTCTTACCCCAGGTCACTGTAAGGTGAGAAACATTGACATTTTGAGAAATCTTAGTAATTTCTCTAGCAAGTTCATCTGATAAGTTTTGTAACATGTAATCATTGTATTCATATATTGACTGTTATTCATTCATACCACTCTTACTCCATTTGCAGTCTGTGGACTGGGTTCACTACGGTAACGTGGCCTGTTGCACTGCTCTCTGCCTGAAGCAGATACAGCTGTGCTTTTTTTTCCCCCTCACGCAGTTGATTTGTTCATATTTTAATAACCACATGGCTGAATGTCTGTAAGAACTTATTAAATAAGACTGTGAATAGCAAATGCTTCCTTAAGAGACTGTAAGGAACTATGCCTTCACCTTTCCTGACATTTGCTGTGTGACTATCTTGGTTTAGTATTTTCAAAGCTTTTCTCTCTTTCAGATGTAACTTTAGTGCCTAAACTTCAACTACACTTTCGCCTCAAGTCAGGAAGGTTAAAGTTTTGTTCTACACTGCAGCTGCTGTTAACATTGTTACCTGGAAACATCATTCCTTTGTATGTTGGCAATGTATCTGATGGTGGTAGTAATCCTAATGCATGTTTAAAGAGTATTGCATGATGAATCTCTTTCATCTTGAATTGTGCTGGAAAATTTCCCGACATTGTGCTGTTACTAAGCTCAGGGAAATGCCAGTATAGTTCTTGGAAACGCTGCATCGGTTTCTCTAAGAAAGTTGTGTATTAACACCTTCAGTTAAAAAATGAAATTCATAGCTGGTAATGCAGTACTGATTAGCAATACTTTTGTGCCCCCAGAAAAGGAACATTTACCAGTTGAAGTAGTTTCTTTCTTTAAATGTGTCTTAAGCCTTTAGTGCATTTAAGTTGCACAACTTGGTGTTATATTCTCAGGTTTGGAACTTCAGGTTTTCAAGCTGTTGTGTGCCCATATAATCAGATCTTCACATGTGGTGTGGTGTTAGAAACACCCACAGGTTGCTGCCAGTAATATTTAAGAAGGATGGGAAATAGGTGATGTTTACCATGAAAAATACAGGACAGGTAGACAACAAGCACTGAGCAGTTTGCATTTTTCATTGCTTCATACACTGTCAGTCATGTTGCCCTTTAATGGTGCTATAAGAGCAGAAAATTATCAGTACCATCAGTTGACAAACCCCAAGAGGCCAGGTTGGAAAGGTGAGGAGATAGTGAACACAACACAGTAGAAGCAGCAAAGAGAAAATACTTCTGGTGAAGGGAAGTTATTGTTGCTGTTTGGATGAGTGTGCTGGTATGATGTGGAAGACTCACATCAGAAAGAAGCTTTTTCATCAACCTTGAGACTAAAGTCTTTCAGAATTACCAAAATATAGTTACAATGATCCACTTTATGGATTTAATTATGTGTGTTGGTCAGAGCTAGATCCAGTACATTTATTTTCATCAGTCATGGCAGCACAGGGAGATGATTCTGTTGGGATCTTTGTGGCAGGTGACTATGTTTCCAGCCTTGCTGGCGTTTCAGTAGCACCATGTAGGAGGACCGGAGAAATCCCCAGGCTCTGTCCATGTGGGGACCCTTCTAAGCTGGCCCTTTTTTTGATCAAGGTAAATCCTGTAAATAGCTCTTCTCATTCTGAGAGATTCCTGTGATAGAATCTCCGTTCTGGTGTTTGCCTCGAGCTTCATTATTCTCTACAGGGAGCTGAAGGTTGGGCAAACATGGGGCCCATGGAATACAAGCATGTTAATTGCTGAACTGCATTTATGTAAGGCAGGTTTTTCTCTGAAATGAGAAATTACTGTTGCCATCTGCTGCCTTTGCATGCAGCAGGGCTCTTTCTGGGCCACAACCACAGAGCCTGAATTAGCAGGTGCGTGGGTTCACCAGTGTTTGTCAGATCTCTTCTGTCTTGAATTGTCATTGACAAGTGTCAGCTCTCTGTTAGCTCTTCAAGGGGGTATTCATGGTAGGTTTTAACTTACAGACTGTCTTATTTGTGTTTTGGTGGTTTTTTCTGATTATTTAGCTTCTCTGCTATCAAGTGTAGCTGGAGTTATAGTAAATCATTCCTATTCAAGCCTGAGAGCAAGATTTAAGCCGTTTCAGTGTGTATATATGACTTGCCAGGTTTGATTTAAGGTCTTCTCTGGGCCCGTTAGAGACACAAACTTGCTGATTGTCACACTGAATTACAAAGATTTTTTAACATGTTCTGCTGCTCAAAGCACTGGAATTTCAGGATGATTGCTTTTACTTAGAGTCAGCCCAAACTTTTGTTTCTGTGTCATATTATTTGAGGACACTTTTTGATAGGCATTTCACTTCCAAAAACCCAGTAGCACTCTCTGCTTTGTCTAGCTTGTATTTAAAGCGACATAAGCTGTATGAATGGCAGAACCCAAGCCATCGGTGCGGGCATCTCCAGACGGGTCTTTCCCAGGGCAGCCGGTGGGGAGTGGAGCGCATCCCCTCGTCTGTCGCGGGCTGTGCCGGTCCCATGGTGCCGAGCCCGGGGCTCTCCCCCCAGGCCCTCG
>VXAC01000150.1:342979-356911 GCA_013399225.1 Rhipidura dahli
GGCCCCGGCCATCGATCCGTGCCACTTCCCCTAATGGCCCGTCTCTTCCTCCTCCTCCCCCTCCTCCCCTAGGGCGGATCGTCCCCCGGCCTCCCTGTATGTGAGAGACGGGGCCGGCGCCTCGCACGGAGCCGGGAGCCGCCGCGGGAGGAGCGGAGGCTTCGGGGAGCGCTTCCTGCCCACCGCCCGCACCGCCGGGCGCGGCAGCCCCAGCATGGAAGCCATCGCCAAGTACGACTTCAAAGCCACCGCGGATGACGAGCTGAGCTTCAAACGGGGGGATATCCTTAAGGTAAGTATAGGGGTCGGGTTCGGGAGTTCCCTCTTTACCCCTGGGCTGTTCAGTTTCTCTCTGAATTCTCTTCCTGTCCGTCTGAACTGACTCTTTTGGGTCCCCAGAGAACGCCATCTCCATTTATTAGGGAGCCTCAAGATCTCCTAAACCCCAGTCACACCTCTCTGAGAGCAGTAGAGGCTGGTTTGTTTCAGTATTAAGCATCCATCCCAAAGTCTCAATTCTCTCTTCTGAGACTGGAATATTTGAAAACTTAGTCATAAACACGGCAGCAAATAAGCAGAAGTACAAGCTAAAGGGGAATTCGTTGTAGAGATTATGAGAGGAAGCCCCATAAGGCAATCAAGATCAATTTGGTATTCCTTTTCTTTGCCTCCTGCCAAAGATTCTAATATCAAAGAACAGTGATTGGATTATTTCTCTGTAGATAATCTTTTAGCATCAGGCTGTCAATTATTGAAGCTGAGTTTTATCTTCAGTCCTGATGAACTCAAGTGATAAGCTTGTGGCTGAATATATAATGGATCTGTGCAGATGTAAGTGAATGTTGGAGTGCATTAGAGGAATTTTGGTCTATAGTTCTTTCAATATATCAAAGGCTTTTTAGGCTTCCTCTTGGCTATATTACAGGAATTTGATAAAAACAGCTGAATTTCTACAGCTGTAATAAAACTGGACACACAGAACAAGCCCAAAATTTTATTTGGGATGGGAGGGGGAGTAAAACACAAAAATCCTTAGTGATCTGGCCTTGGTGAAGTGTAGCTCAGAGCTTTGTTCCTTCCAAGTAATAAGAGCCATACTGCAAAATGGTTTAATGGAATTGGTTCAGTGTATTTCCCCATAAAGCTGGTCTTTACCTTCCTGGTGTGATATTTTTGGTGTTAAGGTATTCTTAAGCTGCTTTTTTTCTAAAATGTTTGGAGTAGAAGCACTTTTGAGAGGTGCCTCTTCTGCAGATACAAGGCTGTAACTGTGTGTATGCTGACAAATCAAGTCCTGCAGACCTCAGTGGGATTACTCATCTGCTCAACATTTTTGCCAGGGAAGGGCTTGATTTTAACTACTATTTTAAAATAATCTGGAAAAAATAACCTTTACATGGAAACCTAGTATGTGTCTTTTATACCTGATATTTCAACTGTGGCTCTGTTAAAAGTGTGAGGCCATCAACAGATAAAGGTTGCAAAAGCATATCATGCTTTGAGATTTTAATTTGTAAAATGATTGCATCTATGTATGTTCTACACATCCCTGGCCCATAATTGGCCTAAACACGCCTGTTAGACCTGTACATCTCAGTGCCACTGTGTGTGTAAATTACCAGGATATTTCCTTGGGCTATTTTTAAATGTTTGAGACTCAGAATTTTGGAAACCTTTTGTGATAACCTTGCATTTATTTTATTTTAACCTGAGCTGTATTCTTCTATTTTGGGTTACTACTAACTGCCCTCAACTTTTTTAGTGTTATTGAAGTAGAGCATAGCTGAAGTCAGCTTGTAGAAAATGCTGAACAGGAAGGAAAAATTAAGTATAATGAAATACAGTTTTTTGTAAAGTGTATTCTCAGCTATTTTCATTGAGTTTGGGGTAGAAATTCGCTTAAGTACATGAAAAAATACAATAAATTTTGCATTTGTTTAAAAATATGTTCTTCCCTAAGAAGTAAAGGAAAAATAATTTTTTTTTAGTGTTTTTAAAGTCTTGCATCTGTGCACAGTGGCTGATAGTAAGATGTTCTTGAATCCTATCTACTTGATGTCATCTCATAGATACAAATTTTGTCACACAAATAGAAACATGGTGGTATGTATGCTGTTACACTGCATTAATAATTATGTTTTTCCTAGAATACAAAGAGGGATTTTCCTACTTTACCCAAAACGTAGGCTGAACACTTCCTCAAAGCATTTATGAACAGCTCTTCAATCTGTATTTTCTTTCTTTTCAGCTCGTATTCATATGAAAATGCTCACAAATTTCACGTTTACTTCATTGATGGGTAAACTGAGCCATAGAAATGGTAAATTACTCAAGATTATCACTAAAGTCAGTGGAAGCATCAGGAGTTTCAGGAATCTTTCAGCACATATTTCAGCTGAGCTGTGTGCAGCATGGTGAGATTCACTGTGTAAAGCTGGCACATTTCAGCAAATAAATCCAAACGAGTTAGAACCGTTCCAGTTTACCCAGCTGACAAACTTCTGTGGCACTTGGTTGCTTTGAAAGATCTGTTTCACTTCGAATGTGTTTGAGGTTGTGGAAATTAATTTCCACCAGAAATGCCAGGTCTGTTTGTTAAAGCTCTGCTCATGACTGAGAAATCTCAGGGTATCCCAGTCACGTGCCCCATGTGATGTCTCTCATTAACCAGGTCAGTCCTCCTGTCCTCAAAGGAGTTGCAAAGAGGAATAAACTTGTGACATGTTGAATGCACCTGCACCCTGTGCTCTTCAGCATCCCTTGCTGAGGGCCATGTGTCACTTCACGTGTAGTGATGCCTTTTGGCTGTGAGATACCTGTGCTAACTCACTCCAGAGAACCACACCAGCCTGATGGCCGTTTGAGGATGGCCAAGGATTGATTTGTAGCACAAAATGTGTTGCACAAGGCAAGAACAAAAATGTCACTGTGCGTAGAACACGCGTAGAAAAACCACACAAGTCAGATCCATAGAAAACGGCAGGCAAGCTGAGATTTACTAATATTTCACGGTTTTTCTAAGGTAGTTCTCAAAGTGTGCTGTGTGTCACAAGGTCATTGGTTCTTCGGGCCAGCCACCCCCCGAGGGGCTGGCCCAAGGTACATAGCAGACATGTGTTTTTCTAACTGAAATACAAACTATCAGAAGGAGTTTGCAGAACCGTAACATTGTTATACTTAGCATGTATGGGAAAGACAGAATTCTCACAGAACCCTAGAGAGCTGAAGGATTTCTCTTCGAAACACTCTAGTAGCATCCACACAAAAACTCTAACAGTTAAATTCCCAGTCCTTGGAAGTCCATGTTTCTCCCTGTGGGGAGAGAAGGCAGTGATGCCCAGTCTGGCTGCTCTGACCTCAGCAGATAACTTGCCTATGATGTCATGTGCCATTACTGCTGCCTACCCACAGATTGAGGACCTGATTGAATAGCACTTGAACTGGAGCCATTAAGCTGGTTGTTAGTAATCTTGTGGCTGGTTTCCAAAAGTGAGTGAAGATAGTTGACCTTTGGCTTGCAATTGTAAAACAGCTGAGTGAAGAGGAAAAGTGCTTGGCCTTTTTTTTTTCTTGTAGGCACTATGTGGTAAAAGCTGCTTCTATGATTTCTGTAACCCTGGCAGTACAGTGGGTCCCTTACCCTTCTGTCCAGTGGCTCTGTAGCAGTGTGTGCTACTGCCACTCAGGAGATGCTCGCTGACAGCTCTCTAAACTTGCTGAGCCTTTTCCTAAGAAAGGCAAGATTGCTGCTTCCTTCTGTGTCTTCTGACAGTGCTGCAGCTCTCAGGCTCCGTGCTTTTCCTGTTGCTTCACAGGAGCTTGTTGGTGACTGGGGTCCTCCTGGGAGGGGTGAAGGTGGCCTGTCCTGTTACATAAAAAAGTAAAATAAGGAAGCTGAGGGATTCCTACTTGAAATCTTGATTTACTGTTTTTTCATTTTGAACAGTTGACAGGTGACCTGATGCCTTTACAGTCTTTACCTCTTTCATTTGTTGTATATGTTGAAGTTGGGAGGAGTTAAATTCAGTCTCTGTATTTGTTATTCAAGTTTTATGTGCTCCAAAACTATTTGCCTTCATGCTAAGTGGCAAATATCCAGATCTAAAGTGTGCTGATACTTGTTGATGGTTTGGCAGGAACCAGGGGGAGAAAAGAGAAGAAAAATCACTGTTCTTTGTCATCACATTGTAATTTCTTTTCTCTACTTCTCCTAAATCTAATCAGAAGTGTAAAGTTAATACCACGGTGCTCAGAGAACAGTTTCTGTGTAGTTAATGCAGAAACAAAAACATTTTAATTAATATTTTAAATGTTAGAATTGTTTTGTTTTTAAACTATAAACCCCTGCTCCATTTCCTCTTTCTTCTTTTGACATAGGGTTGGGGCATAGCTGGAAAGTGTTCTTCTGAAGAAGTGAATAAGTTCCTGTTCCCAGTAGATGTCAGCATAATTAATTCAGGGGTGCTTAAAGATTGTTTTTATGACTCAAATTGTTCAGGTGATGTTTTAAGTAGAAGGCCATCATCATGAATTTTGAGGTTTTCGCTTTTGTGTGACACACAAATTAGCTTCTTTATGTGCTAAAAGAAGGATTTCCTCGATAGCATTTTGATCACTTCACAGTTTTGTTCAGCAAAGTCAAGATTTTTTTTCCCATTCTGATCACACACTTGACAGTCGCCACAGGTTCTGTCCCCATGAGTGTTTGTCACCACACTTATTTTGTTTGTCAGCCCTTAAGAGGATTGAGTGTTTGCAAACAGTTGATGCTGAGGTGGCATTTTCAGTTCCTGCATGAAAACCATTTTTCTGTGTTAGGATACAGTGGAACAGTTTCGAATAGAGGCAGGAATATGATAAATGAGGGGACCACTGTCTCTGTTCTGCTCTTTCCACTCCCGTGTCTGTGACCTCACCTGCATTGGCTGTTATGTTGTGGTGTCTGTGCTAGAGAACAGAGATGCATGGCTTGCTGAAGAGACATGCCAATAATGGCGTGGAAGAATTCTGGTTTGGGTGAAACTGTCTTCTCATTTATTCTTCCTTTCCTTTCCTTACACACTCCTCCATCACTTCCCATTTGTTTTAAGAGATGGACTCACTGTGGTCTTGATGATTTTAATATGTGAGAATTTTCTGAATTAATGATTCAGCCAAATTGCAAGCATTATGTGCTTTATAGTGAAATAGGTCAAATACTAGAACAGGTTGCCCAGAAAAGTTGTGGAATCCCCATCCTTGGAGATACCCAGACAAGTCCCTGAGTGCCATGATTTAATTAGACTTGCTTTGAGAAGGAGGGTGGATTGGGTGACTTCCAGAGGTCCTTCCAAGCTCCATTATTCCGTGCCTTAGCTGTGAGTGGCAGCTCTGCTGTGTGTGATGGTTGATTTGTAGAGGTGTGCTTAGGTCATGTTCCCTGGCTGGTGGCCTTGAATTAAGATGATAATCAATATGTGATCAATATTGCAGTCTAAGATGGCAAAACTGTCAGAACATTACAGAGACATAAAATCAAGTACAATTATCTGAAATGTAGTTGATTTGGCAGCCTGGCACTTGGAGATCTGTGTCACAAAGAGATGCTGCTATAAGGGCTGCATTCTTCTGATCTACCAAAGTGTTCAAGGCCTGGTTTTAGTGCACACTTCTCAAATATTGTTTGTTTTATGTATGAAAGTAATCTGAAGGTGGGTTATGTTCCATTAGCCAACTTCTGTAGGTGTCGGGGTGAAGTGTGTGGGAAGGAAATACCGAACCTTCACAAAGTGTGTGTTCTGTATTTGTAGAAGACCTTGGACCTGCTTAGACCAAGATTGTGTTGCTGAAGATATTTCTGTGCAGGTGACATAAATATTCCAGTCTGAAGGTGTAAAGTGGTCTTTGCAAGCAAGGAATAAGCACATTCCTCCTTAAATATGGCATCTTTGTTTTATTTAGAAGCTTTTTGTAATGATTATTTAAACTTGTCCCTGAAAGCGGAGAAAGATGAGCTCTGTGAGCTACCTGAAGGCTGCAGGAGTCCTGAATGTTGAACAAACACTGATTAAAGCTAGTGGTCAGCTCGGCTGCTTTTGTGACACTGCCTTAGCATGTGTTGCATTCTGTAATAACCGGGGAGATGGTGCTAATTTGAAGCTCAGCTGCCTTTGCCAGTTTAGTGGAGGAGCTGTTACAGCCTCTCTGCGAGGTCCAGCTTGTGATATGTGGGGCGTGACAGACAAGTGTTAGCACAGGCATAGCAGCAAATCACATTTTGGCTTGATAAATTATTTATCTGCTTTGCTCAACCTGCTCATCATACTGCAACCAACGTGATGTGCTTTTGTTTTTATTTACTTGCAACACAAAAATGCTGCCTCCCCTCTTTGGTTTGGTGATGCTTCTCTTGTGTTAACTACTGTGATTAGGGATTGTCTGAGAATTTCAGATCAATAAAATCCATTATTCTTGGACATTGTGGGTGTTAATGAACTAACTTTGATTGAATTTATTGTTTTAAATTAAAATGGTAAAAGCTTGATCACAGCTTGAGGGAAGAGGGATTATGATTTTTAGTGGCATGTATAAAGGATTGGGAGTGTATTCATAGATTTCCATGTTTGTGTGCAGAGCCCTGCTAATTGCTGGAGGAAGGATCCTGTTTGTAGTGATATTCAGACTTTTTTGGATTTGTCTCTATAATTAATAAGGATCCAACTAAGCAAGGGAAGATAAGGAATCCAGTCTTTCTGTGTAGAGCTCAGCCTAACATAAGCAGTGAACTATACGACCCCTTGATAAAATCCCTTGTGCTTTAAAATCGCCAGGTGCTACCTACCAGATCAATAACTAAAGCCTAAACCTCAGGGAAAAAAAGTGCTAGGCTAAACTAATTCTGTTTTTTGAAAATGAAAGAAAATTAGGCATTAGTGCCCTAGCAGCACTGGAGCCAATAAATCTTATAATCCCAAATTGAGCAAAAAGGGACTGTAATTTACCAAACTTGATTAATTTTACAGTGAAAGTCTAAACTAGAAGAACTACTAAAGATAATGTTTGGACATTTTCAGAATTGCTGTGAGACTGAAGTGTTGTATTATAAGTTACTTTACTGAAGATGGCACATTTCCATACTTGCTTTTTGTCCCTGAATGAAAACCCGTGCTAAATTTTTAATAATTCTATTTATATGCATTTTAAAAGGTTTGAAGAATCAAAGTTAATTTTAGAACCATAACAAAAAACAACTTCAAAAATCCAACAAACACCTGCACACACACACACACACACCTCCCTTAGAAAAGCACATTTAAAGCCACTCACATAATGGACATCAGCAAAGGATTCAACAGCAGATGGGACCTAGTGGAGATGAGTTTTGTTTGAGTTTTTCCTGTGTGTCTCTGTAGCATCACCTTTTTTCTAGGCTGTGGTGTTGAATTGCAGAATCAGTTTCCAGGTGTGACAGCAGAGGGTTGTTGCAGCAGTAAGACCTGAGGTGTCTGGCAGGTCTGTGGGTTTGTCTGCACTGTGTGGTCAAGAGAAGGGACTGGATCTTCTCTAGCTACAGCCAAGCTGACCTCGAGGTGGCTGGAGTAATGACAACCCCACAGTGGGGTTCAGTGTGAATTACAAAACTCACACAGGACTCTGGGTGAATACGTTGGTGGGTTAGTTAATGTCTGAGCAGCTACTCTTAATTAACAAGGTGTAGCAGAGGATAAGGCTATCTGCCCTTCTTCCCCCTGCCCTCACTTTTTTCAGTGCTAGTGGGATGGGTCCTCGCCAGGGAGATGAAGCTGTGACTTGGGAATGGAATATTTATATAGGAAAGTGACCAAGGGAATGCATTTGTTCTATTTCTGGTGCCCAGTCCTACAGCCTTGGAAATGGAGCATTTGTGTAGTTATCTGTTTCACTGGGGCACTAGTGCAAAGAGGCACTAGGTCCAAGTGTTTTGTTTTTTACTTACTTCATTTAGCATTTTGCTGGGAAAGCTGCCTTTGATCTCTCTCATTTCCAGTTTTCTCTGAAAATTGTGTTAGATTCAAAATGCAAATGAGTAGGTGACTTGTGTGTGTTCTGCATTTCAAGGCAGATCAGGAGACTGATACTGCAGCAGTTTGATATACAAGTTCTTATCTACAGCTTTATCCCACAGCTCCTTCATTTCCTTTGCTAGCCCTGCAGTGGCAGTTATCTCCCAGGCTGGGCAAGCACCAGTGACTGGAATAATTAATATACACTTGGAAATAAATGTGATTTTTTGGATGCTTTGGGCCTTGGGAGGGAAAATAGGAGAGGAGAATACTTCCTATGCTTTTGGGGGTGGTTTGGGTTTGTTTTCATTTTCTAAATTGGGAAATGATGGATAAAGTTGGTTTTTTCCCTCAGATAACCAAATCTTTTTAGACAGACCAGCAGCATTGTCCATTTCAATCTGTCAAGCCTTGGGCTTGTCCTTGTTTGTCACTTTGAGGCTCCTGCCCTGCTGCTGAGTATTTAAAGCACTGTGTGAGTGGTACATGTCTTCAGCTTTGAAGACATCTTGTAACACCTCCTAGGAGTAGGTGTTCAGATGGAACAGAAGACGTTGTGAAGCAGAATGTCTGTGGTGGAGCCTGAACTTGTTCCCATGGCTTGTATGCATGATTGGTGCCACCATCTGACAACTCAAGTGAGAATTGGTTTAACAAACTTAAGAATGTGTTTTTTCATGATGACATGTGCTAAACACACGGGGTTGTACAGCTGAGCTCTAATGGAGCAGAAAGTGAACTGACAGTCTCCAAAACTGCTCATGAAAATTATTTTTAGGGTATTTATTATATTCCTGAATCCCAGATGCTACTCTACAATACTTCATGATTAGTTACTAGATTCATCTGAAATTTGCATTTTAAATGGTTGTGTTAATAATTTTCCTCAGCCTGTATTTCTCTCTTTAAGAAAAAAATGGTATTTTTCTATGGATACTGACTAGATGCTCATTTTAAAAATGTCTTATATGTCTTGAAGAGCTTAAGAGGCTTTTTATCCCCTTCAGGAATGATTGCTCACTTGAATTTCTGTACCTGATCTTGGATTCTTTTGTGTCCAACTGTTTTAGGTTGTGAAAAACAAACAGTCCTGGTATTGGGGATTCATGAAATCAGTTGGGTTTTGATCCTGTGGTGGCAGGTCAGAACAGTGACTGGAATAAAGCAAAAGCTAGGAAAAGCTATTTCTGTCTAGGAAGTAGATTGTCAGCCTCTGTAGAGTAATTAATTTAGAATGGTGATGTTCAAATGTTACTGCCCTTTATAAATAAAATATAAGAAGAGAATACTTAACAGAGTAGAATTATTCTGTTTGTACCTGCTGGATTTACTGCTTTGCATGAGTTCGTGTCAGCCTGCACGCCGTGTTGGGAGCTGCCTGTTGGCTCCACTGCAGCTGGACCTCATGCAGAGAGAGCAGAAAGCATTTTTTTTTTCCTCTTCAGCTGAACTGTAATTATACTGTTAGTCTCTAAAACCTCTTATTTAAATAATTTGTCTCTGGAATTCATGCTTTCTCAGTGGAGCCAACCTACTTCTTGCTCTAACTTGTACTAAAACTCTACAAGTTTATGTGTGGAGGGGGGGTGAAAAAAGTGCTGCTCTTATGCAAAATTGTTTCCCTTGGGAGGAAAGGGGGGAATTCTTCATGAGTTATGTATGAGACAGCAGGTTCCACTAATCATAGCAGCTCTGCTAGTGCTGAAGACTTGTAGTATGAGCTAGTCAGCCCTCTGGTTTGTGAGAAATTGGCACAAAATTTAAAATTCTTACAACACTTGCTGAGCTTGAGTAGGTTTTGCCATTGTGAGTCCTTATGTACAGTCAAATTTTGAGTCTTCTTTTGTTACCTACACTTCTTTAGCGTAAATATGAAAATGATACTTTAACCATTTGGTCTGGTTTTTACTTACTGCTATTAACAATAGATTATGGTCTGCTTGAAAAGAGCTATGCTTAGATTCCTGGTCTAAGTGGATTTGTTTTAGAATAAATAGAATTTTAAGCTGCAGAAGTGTGTACCTTTTGTGAGTACCTCTGGAAAATCTGCCACTTTTGATTGAGAGGTATTTTCCTGTGCTCCTGTGCAGTTCAGGTCTTTGCTCTAATCTTCATTACTTCTGGGGGCACAAGTAATCAGGGAAATTCTTGGGAGGGGGGTGGCAAACATGGGTTCAAAGTGCATCCTATAGTTGCAGAAGAAGGGAAGAACCAAATGCAAGGAGGAAAATGAGGGGAAAGTGACAGCCAAGGACAGTGAACACTTTTGAAGGTGAAATTTGGCATTTAAAATGTTCTTTTTCCCAGCCTTGCCTTCAAACAATGCTTGAATTTTGGTGACATGAACATCAGCTTGACATATTTGCCTTGTCCAAGCTGTGTCAGGGGAACCTGTTGTGCAGATATTTCATGGCTAAATTTTGTTTCTATAATGTTTTACATGTCCTCAAAGACTACTTGCACAAGATGTGTCCTTAACCCTGGAAATGCTCAAGCATGGGCTAGCAGTTCAACTCCCTGCTGACCACTGGAATGGAGGAAGCAGAAG
This sequence comes from Rhipidura dahli, assembly GCA_013399225.1. Classification (NCBI taxonomy): domain Eukaryota; kingdom Metazoa; phylum Chordata; class Aves; order Passeriformes; family Rhipiduridae; genus Rhipidura; species Rhipidura dahli. Next base: position 353,549 of record VXAC01000150.1, read on the forward strand.
TTGCTTCTGCTTCTTCCTTGCCTTCACTTCTGTCCCTATTTCTTAAAATACATTTTGCACTAATGCCTCTGCCATACCTCTTCTGAAACTACAGTTTGTCAAAAACTGTGTGGATTTGTCTTTTGACTGTTTGTACCAGGGTGTTTAAACTTTCTTCCAGCATCAAGCTTTCTTGACACTTCTTTACTCTTTACTAAGAAGAGATACAGTCTTCATTTTTTTTTCCCTGAAAATGGCCTGTAAGGTTAAGATGTCACTTGCTCTCTGCTAGGATGGTCAGCTGAAGACTCTTGTGACTCTCCCTAAAATCATTGAATTGCCTAAGTTGGAAAAGACCCCTAAGATCAATCCTGTCCAACCTTTGTACCTAGAAAAATTCAGATTGAAACTAACAGCTTTCTCTGCAGGGCCATAAAAAATAAAGATGACCAAAGTGATTGTAGTTGACCCTCATTTCTTGACTTTCACCCTTTCCCATTACAGCTTGTTGTGTCTGGAAATCTTGTAAGCTCTCTTTAGGTAACATAAAAAGGCAGGGCCTAAGTCAAATGGCTTCCAACATTTCTATAAACTTTGTTGAGCTTTCTTTCTTTTGAAAAGTGTCTGTTTCAGTCCACCTGTCTCTGTTTGGATTACAAACACCTGCATGGTGTCACAGTAAGATTAGAGGCACTGTTGATGCTATTTGCATGATGAGTAATAAATTCGCCTTAAAGCTTGTTTGTTGAGAAGAAAACATTATTTTTAACTTTTCAAAAAGGCTGAAGTTACTAAACATAGGGCAATATGTTGATAAAAGAGCTGCTCTGCAGGCTGGTTAGCTACTGAAAACGATCCACTCAGGTGTGCTGCAGGTTGAAATTCTGTGGAAGTGGCTGAACTACCCTCCAAAGGTATTTTTTTGAACTCTTTGGGGCTTCCTGCTTTAAAGTCCTCACAAAGAAAACACTGTTATGCAATCTTTTAAGTTTGCTTTGATGCTGACTGGATTTAGCTGTTCTTGGTCAGGATTGCAGTTGAGATGAGAAGTCTGGCCATACCTAATCAAAATCTTCTGAAAGCACCTGTTTTCCTTCACTTGTGGTTCCCCAAACTCCCAGTTTACTAACTGGGAGGGAGAGGCCACCATCCAAATGGGTGAAAACTAACTCTCATGTCCTAATGGCAGGGATCAAGTGACACTCCTGGGGTGTGCTTGGGTTTGCCAAGGTTTTTCAGCCCCCACAGACAGATCTGAGCTGACCTTTCACATGGCCCTCGTACTGTGCTGCCAGCTATCTGTATTAGGAAGCTTTCTCTCACTCACAGATAATACTCAGTTTATTGTACCTCTGTAATTGATTATGCTTTAAATTTTATTCTGTGGAGGTAAATTCTACTCTTCACAATGTTCTGGAAGCAGTTCCCATCTGAAGTGAATTATGCAGTTTTCACAAATAAACATAACTGAAAACTCTTTACACAGAAATTGTTCCTCTGTTCTCTGTACTCTGAATATTTGCCATTCTAGACTGGGCTAGATGGACCCCTCCAGTGCTTACTGTATTGGTCAGATGTTTAGCCCTGGACATCATCTTCCTCCTTGTGTAAGGCGTTGGCTTCCTTCAGCCAGGTGGAGGCTGTGCTTGGGAATCGATGGCCACACATTCTATGCATCCTTCTAAATCCATTTTGAATCCATCTGTATGTTACAGCATGAAATTCTCATAATGTAAACATGTACTGTGTGGAATAAAGTCACTTTCTTCATTTGAAACATGCTGCCTAGGAGTTTTACTGATTTTCTCTTTTCCTTTTCTCTCCCCCTCCCCTTGCAAGAGACAATAGGAAAACATCTCCCCTGTACCTTTCATGGGGAGAATTGATTTCCAGATGTCTTCTTGTCTTTGTTGCTTTTTTTTCTGAGAAGGAAACTTGGGAGAGTCTGATATAGTCCAAAACCCATTCCACACTTTGTTTTATCTTGATTATTTTTGCAAGTCTTTTAGTTCATTTTAACCCATCTCAAAAAATGCTAAATGTAATTACTCAGAATATGGAGGGGCTGACACAAATTAAGTGTCAAAATACTTGTTTTGTTTCATTCTTAAGAGAAACAGGTAATGTTTCTAATTTATTTTCAGATTACTGCCCCCTTGATTGTGTTATAATTGCTAAGGAGTAATAGTTTAAAACCCTTAGCTTCATACAGTTACAGTTCTTTGGGGGTTTTGGTTGTTTTTTTCCTCACACGTGTTATTTTGCATATTGTATTTAATCTGACATTTATCACTTGGCCTTTCACTGCCTTTCACTATTAAAAGTTATCAGTGTAACTGATGAATTTTGAGGTTTGAGTACATTTAATCACTCTCTTGATTAACTTTGCCACTTCACGGCTCTGTTACTTTCTTGGATCACTCCTGAAGCTGCAGCCAGTCCTGGGATCCTGTGGCACAGCCTCCCTCTGCTGCAGACAGTGACCCTTTGGTTTCCTTTTTAACCACCAAGGGTGGGGTTCTTGTGTTGTTAATGAGCACATTTGTGGGAAGGAGTATCCAAAAGTGTGAGTTGTTGGGTTTTTTAATGAAGCAGCTCAAATAAACCCTAGAAAAGCTTTGTTGACTATTCCAGTTTATCTCAATGAGTGATTCATCTGTCCTCTATACCGAGTTATATTTTTGTTCTCTCCTACCATTAATTAAGTGGAGGTCTGAGGTGAAGATTGCTTTTCACTTTTATAGCTTTGCCCTAAGAGCCCAGCCTCCAAACGGCTGCCTGAGTCCACTTAATTGAATATTCCCTGTACTTCCAGGGAGGTTTTATGGCTGTGGACTGGCAATATTCCTGCAAAGCAGCTGGGACCAACCAGCATCTGTCATCTCATCATATGTATTTTATAATCTTTAGATAAGGCCTGGTCCTAGTTGGTGAGTACATCCCTGAGTTGTCTTCTACACATCGAGGTCTTCCCAGAACTCCACTTTTGGGAATGTTTCTGGATGCATCCACACTAATGCATGGTCAGAAAATCACATTTTGTTGTGTAGGAACGATTGACCTTTTGTCAGGGCCCTGAGGGGAGTTTTTTGTGGTCAAGGCATTGATCTCCTGATTGGAATCTCCCAGTAAGGGAGAGTTTTAATGCCTTAGCTTTTATTGAGAATTACAATGGAGATACTGTGCTGCTATAATGTACTTGGAAGCTTAAAATTAGTCTGTGGTCAAATAATACACCCTCGGGTGTCAGTGACCTGCATTGTGATATCCCTTTGTTGGGGTTTGAAAGTTTTCCTTTTCGGTTCTTCTCCGTGGTGGAATTTTTTCCCTGGGTGTGTTGCAGAGAATGATGGCTGGGTGATTACGAGAACAAAAGGGAAAGGC
>VXAC01000150.1:357128-390097 GCA_013399225.1 Rhipidura dahli
TATATATATATATATATATTAGTAAAGGACTGTTATTCCTATTCCTCACATCTTTGCCTGAAAGCTCCTTTATTTCAAAGTTATAATAATTTGGAGGGAAGGGGGATTGCATTTTCTCTATTTCAGGGGAGGTTCCAGCCTTCCTTGAGTGACACCTGTCTTTCAAACCAAGACACCCTTCCAGGTTATTGCAATGGAGCCATAACGAGTTCTGTTCTTGTTTTAATTTGTTCTTGACCTGGAACAATTCTTTTAATTTGAGACACTAATTAGGAGATGGTTTTAGTTATCTCTGATCTTTTCCATAAAGAATTTTGTGCCTCAGCTGTCTTGACTTTAAGATTCTGGAGCATGATACTGCTTTTGGCATTTAGTATCTGCATTTCTGTATTATTCATATAAGGAGACTCTTTGATTTTTTTTTTTTATTTTTGCCCACAAGCCAAGACAGCAGCAATAGACTTTTATTGTAGATATAGATGGTGTTTCTAATAGTATGTTATATTTTTAAAAAAGGTAGCATTTATCACGTTCATATTTTCTGTTCCTCTGAGATATTGTAAGTACTGTCTCCTTCTAAATTAAAAAAAAAAAAAATTCCTGTATTAGGATACTGCTTTTCTTCCTGACCCTGACTAACTCTGGACAATTGTTTTTTAGCCCAATCCATGCGATAGTGAGCTGTAAGAGACTAGTGTAGCCTCAGTCTCTTAGTGATACAAAGTTCTGTTCTAACTTTGTGTCATTAAATTGTATTTAAATGTTTTGTTTTCCTTTTATGGAGAGAATTGGACAGGAATAAATGCTATTTTATTAGTTCTGAAGTGAAAGAGGAACTTCATTACACAAGGGGATTTTTTAAGCATCACTTTGATGTGCAGATGTTGCCCCCTCTTTTTTTTTTATTCTTCTCATTTTCCCCTCTCCCTCCCTTGCAGTGTGTAATTCAGCGGTTTACTTTCAGTAAGCCCCCGCAGCTGTGATTTTGGACTTTTTCTGAGGTAGAATGAAAGTTAAATTTGCTTTGGAGTTCTTGGGCCTTGTACTTTCCCAGTTGATGTCAGATTAGGAACAGTTTTGGCATGAGTGGATGTCACAGACCATCAGCAGCTCTGGCACACCTGTGGTCCTTGCTGTACAGTGTCATCTTTCCTTCTCCTTTCCAAAAGAGGAGATTATTGGTGTCCTTCCACTTTTTGTCATTCATAATGACTTCTGGCACTTCTTTTTGGGCTTAGACAAGGGCCATTTAGTTCTGATAGCTTTTGTTGTTTTAAGGGAATGATCCTTATCCTTTGCCATCTGATTCCATATCTGTGGTTCAGATGGCCTTCTCTCCAGCTCCTCTCTCCATTGGCAGTTATTGAAGCATTTTCTTTTTTCAGTCTCCTGAGGAGTGTGTATTTTTACAGGCTCCAGTGGGAGGGTGTTTTTTTTTTTCTCTTTGAGAAAAGGCTAAGCTTTCCTGTTTGGCCAGAAATTGTTGAGCTTTTTATGGTTAAATTGAGGCCACTGTGACTCCAGAATTTGCTATTCCAAACTTATGAGTACAGAATTGTGGGTGTTTCATTCTGTATGCTATTGGTTCTCCACTAATTGAACCTTCATTTAATGATGAGTTTGGAGAAGAAAGAAAAATGGATTAATGTTGGAATGAATCATCACTTCTTGACTCAGGCCTGTTGTGACCCAAAAATGTCATTAAAAGATTTCTGGAATATAATAGTTCATTATCATGTAGCAGCCTGAAAACAATCATCCATTCCTTCTGAAAGTTATAATGGATTGAAGATCAACATGAGATTTTGGTACACTGGCCCTACTTTGTTTTTAGAGAATTTAGTGTTTGCCCTATTGAGGTTTGCATATGCTAAAGGCACAAATCTTTTCCCTCTGGGAAAGCCCTGAGGGAGCTTTGTGCTGGAGAGGCTGGAATATTGGCACTTGTGTTGAAGATGGGATTGATGGTGGATAAGTGGATTGTCCAAGTCTTCCTAACAAAATTACTTAAAATACAATGTTAAGAATATTGCCATACAAGTTTTATGCCTCATGATCAAAGACCTAAGGAAACCTGGAAAAGAAATTAAGGATTTATAACTGAAACGAGTTGTTTGGGAAACTATAGATTTTAGGAAGATCACTGAGCATAACCAGTTGGTGCAGTTTGGTTTTGCTGACTTTAAAAACTGCTAGAATAATTGCTCAGAACAACCTGTGAAACAAAGTTGTGATTAAATATATTTTCAGAAAGGTTATTTAACTGCAAAATCCACTGAAATTCATTTTTGCTATATGGTTTTTTAATATATATTTTATTTAATGTGTTTGCCTTGGTGACTGGTTTTTTTTTTTTTGGCGTTAAGGTTTGCTTCTTGCAGGCCTAGAAGTTAGAAGTCAGTGTTCCTCATGGCTTTGGTGAACAAAGATCTTTCAGTAAATTTGTTATTTGAAATCTTTTTCTCTTAGTAGAACCTGGCCAGGTGGAAATGACCAGAGTTGCATTTCTTAACAACTTCCAGAGCTGGCTTGAACAGCCTGTAAGAATGGACTGTTTGAACTGTCTTTGAACTTTGGGTTATTAGTGCTACACTAGCACAATCCTGGTTGGGTTGTTGTTGTTTTTAAACCAACGAGCTTGTTTTTGTTTTTTTTTTTTTTTGGTGGCTTTTGAAGTGTGACTGATGACCTGCACCTATCCATTGAAACATGGGTGCAAGGAAACAGCAATGTTCTCTTTCAGGCCTTTAAAGGCAAGTCCCCTAAAAATCTTTTTGCATTAAATGGCCTCTTTATTATCCTTTCTTTCTCCCCCATTCAGTGTTACATGAGAAGGGAAACCAGTGGTACTCATGTAATGTTGTACAGTAAAGCTTCATCTCTTTTCTCCTCGTTTTGTTCTGTTTGGTGAGATTGGAGACATCCTATGAAATGTTTGTGAGTTCAGTGTTGGAGAGCCAGTGGTGCAAACTGCCCCGGTGTGGTCTGATCTGTTCACTTACACTCAGAGAGGTTTGCAGGCTGTTGGGGTGCTTTGCATTATGCAAATGGGACAGGAATGAGTCAGATGATGTTCAACATTCCGATCATTTGCAAGTGTCTTCCTCTTGTGTGTGGCTGTCCCACGAGCAGCAAGGAAGTGGGAACAGCTTTGCAGTTACAGGAAAATGAGGAGAGTTCCCTTTTCTCTTAAATATTCTCACTCTGAAGATCAGACAGACCTGTTCCTTTCCTTTTCAATTCAAAATGTTGCTAGACATAAGTTAGTAAAAACATTAAATAAACTTAATCAAAAATGCACTGATTAAAACCGTCACTCTGCAGGTGAGAAATCTCTGATAAATATCATTGCAGTTCCTCAGTTGCAAATTAGTGGTTTAACTGCCTTAATGGTGTTTTTTATATTGTTGAAAACTGAGCTCTTATGTCACACCGAGCCAAAATGTTGTTGGCTCTATCCACCAAAATTGCCTTGATTTGTACAGGGAAAAATCAGCTTCATTAATTTCTCTTTATTTTAGTTAATGCTGCTTTATAACTGAATTTCTAATCTAGTTATGAAAGTGCCTTTTTTTAAGCAAGAGTTTGTTTACATGCTGTTGGATTAAGATTCCGATAACAAAAATTCATCTCTGCCAAGAAGATAAAATTACACGAGTGGTGCTGCTGTTCTTTTTGTGAGGATGGGATTGTTGGTGCAGCCCTGCAGAACTGATGGGATTGGGTCTCCTCTTCTGGCTTTCTCCAGGGAGCCATCCCAAAGTGAAATGGGTGATAAGTGCTTTTGGCAGATCTGCGTGTCTTCCCCACAAAGGAGAGTTAAATGTAACATTTTAAATGAGCAGATAGGAGGTAGGGCAGCAAGTTCTGCATATGTACAGACAGGGCTGAGGCAATAAAGAGCTTTGTGTGGAGACCAACCAAATTCCTAATTGTGGCTGTGTCTGTATAATACAATACAAAATCACAAGGCCTGTGAGAGTATGAGCAGGCTTTTTGTGGGCTGAATGAAGACACGTTGTAAAATCACTGGCCAAGAGATGAATGGGAACTGTGCTCTGAGAGTTATGGAGTAATTAGTCTAAACTGACAGGTGAACCTGCTCAGCAAGAGATTGGATCTTGTAGCACTTTTTTTTCCTTTCTCACATCTTTGCATAACTGTCTTCAAGTGCTGCTAAACCATCACATCGAAACTCAAAGGTGCCATGTTGCAGGGTCTGATTTAGAGAGACTGAGGCTTTTACTATCCTGCAGCATTGGGCTGGATTTTTTTCTGGGAAAAAGTTAGGATCTGTTAGCTGCTTGAACAACAATTTTCCATTTATCTTGCAGCCATCAGTCTGTTTTTAATTCCTTGGATGGTTTCTTGCTTACCTCTGTTTCCCTTAACAGTGTCACTTAATCCTAAGGCATCATCCTGCTCCTATTTAGTGCTAAAATCCAGCATGCTTTTCTTTTTTTTCTTTTTTTTTTCTTACGTTTCCCTATTGTTGATTCTTGGCCAGCTTCCACCGAAATAGAAGGACAGTAGCCACCATAACCACTCTCTTATGTATTTGAGACTATTTCATAGCTCCCCTCTCCCCCCTGCCTATATCCTGCAGAAAGAAGAGTTAAGGTTCCACGCTGCATCTCTTTAATACTCTGTCTCAAAGCGGGGTTAAAACTGTCCCTTCCTGTCCCTGCTTTCTGTCAGACTGGGCACAGATGCAAATTGCTACTTTGTGTTTATCCACCCTATAAGAAAAATCGATGAGCAGCCCCTGGTCATGCGCAGTTGTAAGATCTTTGTTTTTCAAATGGTTGGCTCTTTGCTTGTTGCATTCCCAGTTAAAGCATCTGGGAATGATATTGGCTGCAGTCTCAGTAAATTAGTCGTTAATATTTTGCAATATATTAAAATTACACTGCTGTATCACTTGCTGTTTATGTCGTATGGATTTAGAGATGCCTGATTCTCCCATCCAATATGTTAAATTAGAATTGGTTGAATAGGTACAAATCTAGCAAAATATTGACTTACAGCTATGGTGAACCTTGCAAAGCTGCCGATTCTAGGAAATTGGCCTCCTGTTATCTCTGATTTCATGCTTTTTCCATCTGTCTCAAAATGAAGAGATTAGGGCTGATCCTAGCTATGTGTGTGAGGCAGATTATGGTAATCTTATTATTCTGATCTCATTACGCTTAATCTCTAGATTTGAAAATGTCCTGGCTTTAACCCTTTCTTCAACAGCTACAAAAAATGTAGTGAAAAAAGGTGGTTGATGTGTGTTCTGCAAACTTCAGATTAAATGCTTATTTTATCCTGAAATAGCAAAGCACTCAAAGACTTTGCTACTTGGAGTCAGACACTTTGTTGGTTGGGGTTTTTTTTTGGTTGGGTTTGTTGGAGATATTTGTTTGGAGATTTTGTCTCAACGGACAGTCTAAAATGATGGGTAAGTCAACTCTTTTGAGTAACAAAGGATGCAATTCACACATGACAACAAAGTAGTGGTTATTACAGTTCAAAACTGTGGGAAATTCTTAGTTCCCAATAGATCAGAATTATTTTATTTGCTAGCTTTTCTGAAACAAAATAGGATTTTCCAGAGCCTTGTCTCAGTGTTTGACATATAAAACTTTGAAATATAAAACTTCATGGAGTATCTCCTCATTTTCTTACAAGAACACAGAAGGTAATGGAAGATGCTGGAAAATATACAGCTGGGCAGTTTAAATGCAGAAGGGACAATTCAACTGGAACACAAAATTCCCTGTTTTTTCATTATCTACAGCATCAATCTTGTTACTGGCAAATCATTGCACTTTTATCTGACTGTAAAGGGTTAACTATGTAGTCTGTGACAGAGAAGACTTTTCTGCACTGGGCTAACATGTCTTACTGAACAAACATTGTCAGGTGGACTTTGAAGATCACAAGAGCTCTTTGTCTGAAACCTGGGGGAGGAAGCTCTGAGCTCTCTACACAGTTTTGGACATCAACTATGAAACAAGTGGTATTACTTCTTCAGGGCTGGAAATGTAAAGAAAGCAAAAGGACTGCTGCTGATGGTGGGAGTTAAAAAGCAAATGTAATTCTCTGTCTTTAAGAGATTGGTATTTTATTGTAACTTCTGGTTGAACAGATTCATGGGATAGTTGAGATTTATTGTACTACACTGATGGAGTGCTAGATTAGATAGTGTAGGGAATTCTTTTAAAAGCATTTGGATATTGCTCTGACTATTCTGCTGGTCATCTTTGAACATGGAGCATATTTGCCAGTTCCCATTCTGAAGCTACATTTCAGAATGTATAAATGGAGAAAGGGGAAAATACGTGTTAGTGCTTTGAAGCTGGGATAGGAAGAAGCAAGTTCCTTCTCCTGTGTTTGGTGTGTTATTTTTATAGGTCATCTAAACGGTGCCTTTCTGTACAGTGGTGTGTATTGTTGCACCTGGTTTTGCAGTGCTAGAACATCACTGAAGTTGCTGCCTGGAACTCCAATGGCCTGGTGTGTCTGACTCTAATCACACCTTATTGTTTTGTGCAGTACTGAGACCACTTGAGCTTCTCCTCTAGCTGTAATTCCTGTCCTCTGTGGATACAGAATTCACCCAAGTGACAGAGCTCCATTGGGACTGAGCAAGTTGGAAAAAATTGAGCCCTTGACAATGGTGATTGGGTTTTTTTTCCTTCACCCTGTCCTGTCTTGACTAACTCCTCAAACACTCAGGCCAGCAGAGCATGGGAGTGGAGAGTAAGGGGTAAGAATGAATGGCTGGAGGGAAGAAAATACAGGGAGAAGCTGAACTTAGCTCTGTCACAAACTCCTCTTGTGGAATCAATGAGCTTTACAGGCAGGACACTCTGTGTTGAGTGTCACTCGTATTGTGGTAGCACAGACATTTGTAGAGTTGCACTATGAACTGGACAAGGGTTTGGTGAGGTTTGGGTTTGGTTTCGTTGTGGTTTTGTGTTTTGGAGTTTTTTGTGTTTGGTGGCTTTTTTTGTTTTGGCTTGGTTTTTTGGACTTGTGTGGGTGTTTACATATATGTATTTTTAATTTTTTTTTTTTTAAGCTAAGGTTGTCTTTGATTTGATAAGAAGTAGTTGTGCTGAGTGCACTCCCATCCAAGTTGGATCAGCCACTGCAAACTGACATGGATGGCAGTCTCCATTCCTGCCCTGGGGCTGTGCATTTGGCCAAGTCTCATGATGGCAAAGCAGCCCTTTCTTTTTGTAACTTGAGTTATTTTTCTTGCAGTTCTCAAGAACTCCTTAAAAATTTGCTTTACCAAAAATGCTACTTCTATTGTGCATTCACACTGGGTGGTGATGGTTGTTTTGCTTTAAGTGCTGAGTTGCTGGCAATGTTTTAATATATTTTTAGATAACAGTGAAGTATTTGTTTTTCAAATGAGAGGTAGGAAATTGCAAAGAATAAAGAATTGCATGAGCTGGCTCAGTGATAGCAAGCCTGTTCCATTTGGGGTAGTGGAGGAGAAAGGGGGAATAGATGGTGAGGTAAGAGCTGTTGCTGTGACACTCCCCCAGTAATAACTTCAGTGAGGAGCTGTCAGGGGTGGAAGGAAAAATAAAGATGTTGAGAATTCGTTGACTTTGACACTTGATATGAGTCATATCTCCTCTGTTGTAAGGGGAGGATAATTCAAATGAACACAGTCAACCCTTCCTGTTGCAAACACAGAGCTTTTCTTCTTTTCTCCCCTGAACTTGGCTCTTGGCAAAGCAGAGCATAGAGTGCAGTCCCTTTGAGGCAGGGGTTGGCTCTGTAAACAAGATCCATAAGACTTCTGCACAAAATTCTAGCAAACAGAGTTGTTGAAGCCCTGGATTGATGAGGCAAGTCTTTAATTTGTGGTGTCTGTTGGTGTAAGGCAGCTGCAGTAAGCCTTGCATCTGAACGCCTCATATAGCGTGAGATTGGATGATGATTTTTCATAACACAGTAGAAAAGTAATGAGGCTTTCTAGATTACTTTAAATACTATTTTCTGGTCTAACTATCACTAGTTATTCTTTTCCATTTTGTGTGTGAAGTCTGCTTAATAAAAATCTTTGTCTTTCCATCCCACAAGCATTTATATCGTTTTGTTCTCTATCAATAAGCCTGGAGAATTTTATGGCCAAAGCTAAATTATGCTTTTTCAAAAGTGCAGGTGCAACTGCTGTTGCCCATCCTAGCAACAATAGGGAAAAATATTTTTATATATCTAATTATATATTTATTATATTGAAATATATTGTACTGAAACATAAGTGTTTTATAGGTGTGTATTTCAGTAGGCTTCTTTGAACAGACTGACAGTAATTTGTGGAGGGTTTCTCAGACCCTGCCCAGGATCTCTTGGCACTGTTGCTTTGCAGCAATTGCTCAGAAAATCCTGTGTGATCCTTTTAAAAGTAATTTTCATTTTTCATCTCAAAATTAGATTTCAACACCATTTATTTCACTCTTCTCACTAGGATGGGGATTGAAATGCTTGGATGGGGAGATCAGGTTGTATTTTGAAATTGGGGGAAATGCAGTTGAAATAGATGGTGATGGTACTATTCTTAGATCACTGAGACTGTAAAACCTTTTTGGTGCTAAGAGGAAATGGCAACTTGAGCTTCATTGGCCAGGGATGGCTTTGCAGCTGGGGCCTGACCTGCGTGGTGGTGACATTTGGGGCAGCTGTCTCAGGGTAGTGGAATGTGGGCTTTTCCTCCTTCTGTACTTTCAAATGCAAATTGCAGAGTATGCCCCGGGGGCCGGCAGAAAAGTCCGTGTGGGCTTCAGGTGTGAAAGAAATTAGTGAATACTGATTGTCAAATTTTGATTGCTCAGTTGCTGCAGAGAGGTTATTGCAGTCAGCACTCTCTTGATGTTCTATGTCCAAAAGGTTTGAGGTTTATGCACTGGTATTAACATGTAATTTCAAACACCATAAAGCCCTGCTTTCTCCTGTGTGCAGTTTTGTAGTCGGATGGAAGGGAGGACTTTTGCTCTGCGCATGGGTGGTGTAACCTGTAAAGAATTAAACTTGTCAGAAGGACCAGCAGCTGTCATTGTTGACAGTACAGAGCACAAAAAGAGACTTGATGGATGAGCCCCCCAGCATTTCTTGTGTGTCCCTGAACTTTAGAGCTGTTTCATACATGAAGTTGAGGTTTTTTTCTGTCTATGCTGCAGAAATCTTCAGATGTGTCTTGCCAGGATTAGCTCAACCTGGCTGGCTGACACAAAGGTATGGCTGACCTGACTCTCCTTTCCATCTTTATCCATTAAAGGTCCCAGCTTGTATACTGTTTGACAAAAATAGTCTTAACACTTGTCCAAATAAGCCTGTCATCAGAAAACACAAATGCATCTAGGTCTCAGCTGAGTTACTCACTCCTGCTTCCCCATTTCCCTTCCTCCCACGTGCAGTCAGTGAGTTTTGAATTTCTGTTGCCCCAGAGCAGGACTACCCACTTTCTCCTTCTTGAGCTCTTGTCTCTCTCTTCCCCTAATCTGCTGTGTTTTAATCTTAGAGCAAGTGGAACTGTTCTTGCATGTGTACATTCTGGGATGGGTTGGTGCAATAATTGGGGAGAATTTATGTCATTTGAAAAAAAATAAAACTGGAACAAGGGTGTTTCCTTCACAGCAGTGCCTATTCCAGCAGTGCTGCCCTGTTCCTTTCCTTCCTGTCTCCTCTGTTGCTCTGAGCTGGGCCCTGCACTTTCTGTGGAGCCATCCAGGCAGGTGAGAAATACAGAACCTCCCTAAACTCTTCTGCACATCAGTTCTCCCTTGGGAGGAACTAAACAGGTGCCTGTTGCCACTTTGGGGAGCACAGGTGGGAGGGTGCAGCCACTGTATAAACCAGCTCACAGAGCTGCTGCCAAACTTGGAGCCACCCCAAACTGAGAGTGTGGCCTCTGAGTTTGTAGCTGGGTGGGAATTCCTGCTCAGAAGTATGAATTCCCAAGTAAAGTGGTTAATTCCAAGGTCAAGATATGTGCAGTATCAGTATGAACAGTTTGATTGTTGTCTGTGTTGAGAGATGCCCGCCAATATCCTTATTCCTGAATAAAGGCTTAAATCAAGTAGATTTTGGCTTATAGCTCTGTGTTTAGTAGAATAAGGTTTTGTGCCTTTCAAGGCATGACTTAACTGTGGATTCTGAGGACCATCAGTAAGAGATGTACAAAAGTTCAGTAATACCAGAATAACTACAGTGTTGCATACTTTTTATAAAATACATTTTTCAGTGTGTCCTATCGGGTGTAATTAACTAGGAAACTTTGTCCTTTAGATAATTAATAGTGAAATATCTTTCTTACAAAGAGCTGAGTAAGACTGTTTCACATTCTGTAAAATTTACAATGCTATAATATATTAAGCAATCAATATTAAATCAGAATCTATGCTAGTAGAATCCTAAAGCTTTTACATTTTAAAACCAGATGAAGCAAAGTTAAGGTTTTTATTGGTGTGTTAACTTGTCTGCAGTGTAAAATGAATGTGTACTGAATACTGTAGTAAAACATTTTAAACAAAACCATGCATGAGAAAAAACATTTAAAGGTTATCTGTCTTGTAAATGTATGTCATTTGTGCTGAAAGCCTTTTTGGACCTCCTCTTACTTACATTACTGTTGTTAATAGCAGAAACCTGCCTGTTTTCATCTTTGGAAACATGTTGGACCCTTTGCTCATGTGTTTGCAATAGCTTTTTCACTGGAAAAAACAGAGCAGCTGCAGCTCAAGTTAATTTGCTTCCTTTAGACACAAGAACTGAAAGTTGGTACTTTGAACTCTTTTAAGCTGGTTTTTTTTTTAAGGCCTTTATGGGGCTGTATCTTTTCTTAGTGTGTTTTAAAATGCAGCAGATAATGTTTCTAATTGTGCTTCCCACAGAAACATAATTGGGTTTTGGACAACCTTTACATTTTTTTACTTCAGTTTTGCTTTGTAGCAGGCAGCATTGGTATGTGGCTTGCTCCTCACCAAATTTCTGGTTGTCAGTGCAAGGCATGTACATTTTTTCTTTCATTTTTTTCCCAGGTTTTCAAAATACATCATGTTGTTAGTCACTCAGACTTACCAGTGCATCCTGGGTTATCAGTCCTGTCATAGAATCATAAAATATCCTGAACTGGAAGGGACCCACAAGGATCAGGGAATCCAGCTCCTGACCCTTCAGGGGACAACTCCAGGAATCAACAGCATGTGCCTGAGGGCAGGGTCCAAATGCTTCCTGAACTCTGTCGCACTGCCATTGTCAGTCTGTTTTACAAGCAGAGTGACCTCATTTAGGTGACATCTCTTGTCATGGTGATTTGAAGAAATGTGAAAACAGGAAGATGTTCAACAAGGATCAATGAACTGTCAGAGTCCCAGGCAGAAATCATCAGCTGCACCAATGCAGGACAGGGGGTAACTCTCTTGGTATCAGTTCCTCTGAAAATACCCCAAACATTACAGTGGAAAATTGGTTGAAATCAAAGTGATGTCACCTCATATTGAGCTGTACAAACAGGTCTGTAATTGCTGCCCATCATGCAATGTAATTCTTCCACTTGGTGCATGGAAGGCTGTGGCCAGGGAGTACTGTAGTTTGATGTGCACAAGGCTGCTGCAAAACTGCCCTCTGGTCAAACACCCTAAATTTCTGCTCAAAGATTAAATCTAGGTTGTCTCCCTAATAATCAGTGTTCCTTCCACTCAGCTTTTCCAGCACTGCAGTCAAGGTATGTGGTATGGTGTTTTTGCAGGATGCTGAGTGTTCCTAATTAGTTTGTCTGCCTTAACACATCCTGTTGGACTTCAACCTGCTGTTACTTCTGTACCTCACAGCACCTCTGCTGTGTATAAGCATTAGAATGGTTGTGATGGAGAATGTCCTACATGAAGCAGTTGCTGGATGTCGCTCCACAAATAACTGTTCCTATCTGATCAAAAGTAATAGGTAAATAGTTGAGTTTGTGTGCTAGGAAAAGCAGTAATTAAGAGTGGAAGTACTGGCATGCAGTGTTGGGTTTGGTGGTTTCTTGGGCAGTGAAGTGTAGCAGAGATAATGGTACACACCCTCCATTTGAAACAGAAAGAACAACTGCCCTAATTGCAGCATTTTTTATCTTTCATTCTTGACAGAGGAATTTTTGGAATTTTATATCTGAAGAGGTTTGGGGTACCAAGCATGAGATGATCAAGGGCTGGTTGTTACTGGTGCACTGTCCTGTGCTTCGTGCAAACTGTCCCTTGTCCTCCAGTGAATGTTTTAGTCCCTGACTGTGGTGTGTTCAAAAGCAACATGTGGGACAGTCAGCCAAGAGCTCTGCCTTCTGGTGCTGCCTCTGCTGTACAATCAGAAGAATTGTCCCTGTCTCTGGGACAGGTGTATCTGCTTCCTCCTGAGATGGTGAAAAATTCATTCTCCAGCGGTGCATTTTAGTGAGAGCAGGACAAAGTAGGACACATGCAAATAGAAGTAGGAACTGCTGGGTATTCAAGTAAAATTGTTATGCAAAGCAGGTTACTAATGGATTTTGCAAGCAGTGAATGTCTGACCTATGGACTGTCAGGCATGTGTATTTCCCCAGGGTATTTCCAGTTTTACTGTAGTGACCAGCTTCATTTGTATTGTAAAGCTCTAAAAGGACAAGCACATGCTATCATTGCTTGTTCTTCATTACCTTTTTCAGTTTTTGTTTGAGACACACTATCAAGTCCCGGCTTACAACAGAGCCAGCACAATGCGAGAAGTGCAGAAAGTGGGAAATGTATTATTTTGATATGCTTGCAAACTGCCACAAGCCCACTGCTGATATTTCTGCTGTTTCTCTGTTGAGCTCGAAAGCAATTCTGAAACACTCTCATTGGAATGTTTGATAGCTCTTTTTTATTTTCTGTTAGTGAGTTTCAACCGTCATCTCTCAGAGCTTGTGCCAAGAGCTCTTAGAAAAGCCTCACAATTGCATTAAATGCCTGAAAGGTTGTAGTTTGGTTATACTTGGATAAATAGTCTAGAGCACATGATAACAGATGTTTTATGCTTGGTGTCCATGTTGCTAAACTTGAAGTTACAGCTCTAAATAGCTCTTGTAAGATGGTCCAGAATTTATAGTGATGCCTTTTCCTGGTCTTAAAATCAAGAATCAAACACGGTTAGAAGGGAAAAGGGGATTTTACCTCTCTATTTATTTTAAGGATCCTTAGGTGCACCACAGCCAGGTGGAATGTGCCAAAATGCACCCTGCAATGCACACGCACCATAGATCTGGTATCACATTATAGGTGTTACTAATCAGCACATCTATCAACGATTCCCTAGTGAGCCCCCCTCCCCAAGGAACCTTCCCGTGGATGGTTCTATCTTAGTTTACAAAATGTGTTCTGGAGAGGACCTTGGGGTCTGGGGCTTTCTGGTCCCTAACTGTGAGGCTTCTAAGATGTTTAGTCTCCTAGCTTGACAAAATACCTCTAAGAATGTAGACTAAAAGCCACTAAGAATACAAAAGCTATTAAAAGGTATATAAAAGGGGTATAAAAGGCAAAAAATCATCATGGCATTCAATAGCACTGGTGTTAGCAGCAGATACAGGAATAGAAACCAGGAGACCTTACTCTGACCAGTAGGTAAAAAGACTTCTTTCAAAATTTTTCGTCTCAAAATTGAGGGTTTATTTGGTGCTTAAGGCAATGTGTGCTCTGTTCTTTATGTAGACGTGCATATATGCATTTGGGTTATTTTGGGGTCTGGTTTTGGATTTTGAACCTTTCCCAGATAGAGCAGGTTTGTACTCAGAATTCAAGGCTGTTTTCTTTCCTCAGTAAAAAAGAGGGAGGATGGCATAGAGCTCTCTAGGCTTCAGCACGTGACCTGTTCTTCAGTTTGTGCTTCACCAATGGTGGTTTTTCTGGGATTCTGTTTAATCCTAAATTAAGCAATGCTAAATAAAACCTCAGTGAATAACTTATTTGCAAGCAAATGGCCATCCCTAGTAGTACCTGAGTGAATTAATTCACTACACAACAGAAAACTGACCAAATGCTGTGCCTCTTCAGAGCTTCCAAATTTGGTCTGGATTTGGTTTGAGATTAAGGAAGGATGTTTTGTCTTCTGTTTCCGTGCTAACATCCTGAGCACTACAGCTCGTTATAAAAGGCGGCTGATCCTGGTCTTTAGTCACTGTAAACTAACCCTTGGTCTGTTGGGGAAAAACAACACTCCCCTTCCTCTTTTTAAGAAACTGCTCTTGTGAATCCCTGAGCATTCTGCTCTCCACATGTTCAAGCCAAGCTGTGCAGCTCAGGCTGTGCTAACAAGCTTTTTACTGGTTTGCACTCCATTTTGATCAGGCACTGGAATGAGACCGTGCATTCCTTGCAGCAACAAATGCTGAAGTAGTCCTTACATTATGAAGTTTGTCAGAATTAGAGTTCACTTAAGTACCATTAAAGTTGCTGAACATAAAATGAATCTCACTTCTGAGAGTCCCTGCTGTTTTAGAAACACTTGGGGGTCTTTGAGATGTGGGAAGCCTAATTAGAATGTGAGCTGTAGCTACTTCAAGCTCTGTAAAGCTATTTTTGTTTGTAATATAAAATCACGGATACTGATTTTTTGCTGCAGGCTGCCATGCTTTCTGTTCAGGAGACTTTCCATCAACCTTTTTGAAAATAGGCAATTTGTGGTATCTGCAGCTGAACCTGTATCCAGGTGGTAATAGTGGGAGGACTAATTTGAAGGGAATTCTGTAGTCCCTGGGGCTGACATCTCTCTATCCACTATAACAGTAGAGGTAGAACTGGCACATTTGCTATCATTTTACCTCCATGTGTTTGTGCTAGTGGAAACTTCCTACACAAAAGGAAGGCAAGACCTGTGGCAAAGTTTCTTGAACTTTATTGATTCCATCCAGCATCTCCATTAGACATTTTGGAGCTCACTGCAGTATACTTTAAAATACTGGGTTTTTTCCTCCCATCTTTGTGCCTTTTGAACCAAAAAAGGTGAACCGTAGGGAAAGAGAATTGTTGTCTAGACTGTTCTTTTTTTAGTTCCCTTTTTCCTGTTATCTTAAATAAATAACTCTTCACAGTTGAAGACTTTTGCCAGAGGGGACATGGTAGTACCAGACTGGCAAGGCCTGAGAGGCAGGGTGAGTTAGTCTGTACTGAGTTCTGCCTCTGTGGCTAGACTTGACTGTGCCTCAGCTAACAGAGTTGTTTCAAGTGTTCTTGTGTTACCTACAAAAAAACATAAAAGGTGGTTTTGTAAAAGTTTGCTCCAGTCTTCTCTTTGGACTTTTCTGTGTTGCAGCAGATTTTACTGTGCTGCCAGCCAGTGCAACTGTGGATTTGAGTTTTGCATAATGAAATATTGCATGGAATTGTAGTGACAACTTGTCTTTATCTCATGCAGTTAAAAATCACATCATTTCCTGTAATCTTACCCAGCTGCTTCTTCCCATCAACCCTTTCAAAAGTTTAGGGTAATCCTGAATTTATCTGTAATTGTTTATATTGCACCAACCTCCACTGGTGAGTAGTTTTGTGCAGCAGATATGGAGGACAATGTTATTTAGGGTTTGGAAAGAGAAGCTTAGATCCTAGAGTGGCCTTATCCTGTGACTTTATTGTTGGTTTGTTGTCTCTCAGCTTTGTCATGTATTTTACTTTGGAGGAATTTCCAGGTTCCTTCAAAATGAATGGAAATAACTTAGACATAATTTCTTCTCAAAGAAACTAAAGCCAGCAGTTGGTAACCCAGACATCAGCCTTCTGCTTTGAAAAGCTTCAACATTTCCTCTTCTGGACTCCTGCTTCCAGCTGCTTGGCTGTTGTGGTAAAGGCTGTGGGTGTGCAAAGTCCGTGTGTGTTGAAGCAGCAGTGTCACTTCAGATAAGGCTTCTGACAAAAGCACCACTGAGGAGTGGGGAAGAAAGAACCCTGGACTTTGTTGTGGTGGGGAGACTTTCTGAAATGACTTTCTTTTGCGTTTGTATTTTGTGCTCTTCTTGTGCCTTTAAAAAGCTGTGGGTGGAAGAAGTGTTTCTATAGTGATAATGGGAATTGGGGCGAGCGAGAATGAAAACCTGTATCCATAACACATTACTGCATTATAGTGCAATCTACATCCATTATTTAGGTATTATATTATAATACTTGGTAGTTGAGTGCAATTTAAGAAACAATCTTTCTCTGGCTGTTTTCAGTAATATTTGCTCAGTGGTTGTTAAGCATTTCCACAGTTATTTATATCTACCTAGAGAACAAGTATGCACAATCTTCTTAAAGCATGTCCAAACGTGGTACTTCAGGCTTTGTTCTGAAAAATGTGGACATTTTGCATTTCCTATGTGTTATCATGATAAATTGAATTTAAGGAAAAGGCTAAAATATTTTAGCAGTTACATGTTCTTGAGTCACCCTAATTGTCCAATGTACCTTTTTGCACTGAAAGTTTGCAGTTAAAATTAACTGTACTCTGTGTGATGAGTAAATCAAGAAAAGAAAAGAAAAATCTATTTGGCTTGGTCTGAGTCACAATGGCATTTTGATGTGCAGATTTCCCCAGGTTTCCTTAAGATGCCATTCCTGCCTCACAGCCACCTTGGTGACATGCAGCCAGAGGGAGGAAGCTTCATTTGTTCAACACGAGGATGAGACAGGAGCTGCAGGTGACCAGGCCATGTCTTGGGTTGTCTTTACAAAACCCTGAAGAGATGAATTTGAATATCCTGTGGTGCCTTTTGCTATAAATTTGCAGAGAACAAAAATGTTTTATATCGGGCTGTAGTGAACTTGCTTTGTTGAATCCAGACACAGTTTCCCTTGAAGCAGTTTCTACTTGCTGGTTTATATCTAATTTGTAACTCTCAGAGCAGAAAAGGAGCCATTTTTCTCTGAAATGAAAAGCAGTATTAAAGCACCTCCACTGAGAGTGAGAACTCTTCTCCCAAGGGCCATTCCATCCTGGGACCAGTAATTTCCAGGCTTAGACATTCAGTTGCAGAATTGCTGCCTTTGAAACATTTGCTCACTTAGTAAATTTTAATTCCTGCCCTAGTTTGAGTGTCGTGGGTGCTTTCCTTGGATTCTTCAGACTATGGGAATGTTTTTAATTAACTGCATTGTTTTCTTTGTGGCATTGTCAGTGTAACTTAGTGGAGGAGAAAAACCACATTGGCAATAACAGGTGCTACTGCAGCAGTTGTGTTACACTTTCTGTTTCAGTTAGCAGAGCAAGAATCCCAAGATCTTGGAGTTCAGGGAAAAGAAGAGCTTCCATCAAAACTCAGAGCCCTCTCTGAATATGTTTTTTGGGGTTTGTCTCTCCAGAACTGAAGCATGCTGATTAATTTAGCTAAATTCACAGCACATAACATTCGAGGCATTATGTTTAGTTTCATGTTTGCATATGGGTGTCAGCTTGAGAGCTGAGCCAGATTTGCTTGTTATGTTCCAATTTAGTGCCTGTGTGTTCCTGAAGGTGGTTTGGTTTTGGGAGGTGTGAGACTGGTGTGCAGTTCCCAAGGGTGTGCTTGGAAATACTCGCTAGGTATGGAATTGAACATGGCTGGGGATGGTTGCTGTGTGTGAACTGTTCTAGCTAAAACTTGGGAACTGCTTTGCTGTGCAGCTCTTCCTCGGTGCCTCTTCTCCATTTCCATGGGAACAGATGGGTTTTGTTGATAAGAGCCCTTATCAAACTGGGAAACTGCTGGGCGCAGTTGAGCCACGCTTACTGTAAACCAGGGCTGGCTGCAGGCTGAGGACATCACATGGCAGCATGGCTTCAAATGGAGGGGATAAAAATATCCTTCCTTGTTCCTCCTCTCAGGCAGAGATGCCCCAGTGTGAAAGGAAGAGTCATTCTGGCACAGCCCTGATTAGATCTATGGCAGCCATGGGATTGGATGCAGAGGAACACTTCAGGTCTTGACCTCCCCAAAGAGCAGCAGTTTTGAACAGTTGAGCTAAAAAAGTGTTTCAGATTTTTTGCAGACCTTGAAGGCTGTCCAGTTTGGAGCAATGAATCTTTAAAGTATCATTTTGTTACTTAATTTATCAGTGTTTTCATTTTGTACTTGGCAAATTATTCAAAGCAAAATCCAGTGATGCATGCGGTACTCAGATTAAATTTTGTAGCTTTAGTAAGTCCAGGGAAATCTTACTGTGGTTCAGTTAAGAATCATTATTTTTCTTAGAGGCATAGCACTGTGTTTTAATATCCAGATGATAAATTTTAATATGATTCATTATCTGGAAATCACTTGGAGATATAGAATAGATGGATTTACTGGATGCTTTTCATGAAATGTTTTGCAGTAAAATGGTTTAATTACTTAAAGTCAGTTCTTTCATTTCAGTGGATTTATGATTTAAAATGAGAGAGCAGTATCAGATGTAAACATCAAAGGCAGATACACCAATGCACAAAATTCCTATGTGTGTTCCTGACTTACTTTTTAGTTACATTTCACTAAAAGATGTTAGTGGCATATTTTTTTTGAAAGCCAAAATTTTACAGGACTATTCTGCACTTTTCATGATAATAGCTACATAACTTCATAGGAGCTACCAGAATTCCAGCCTTGTTCATGTGACTGCAAAGTTGTCCTGAATTTAAGGCACTTCGGTACAAGTCAACTTTGCTTGGCTAAGCATTGGGAGCTGCTCCAGGGGTGTCTGACACTGTCAGAAAAAATGATTTTGTAGATCTGTGTTGTGGAGATGACTCCTGCTGAAATGATGTGGGAACGTGGAGCTTTGGAAAAAAAACAGTGTGTTCTGTTCTCTCTGGAAGAGCCAGAAAGGGGAACCCAGGAGTGTTTACTGGGTGAATGTGTTTGTATGAGCTCTCTGGTCCATAACACAGGGCATGGATCCTTGGCTGCCTGCCAGGGTGTGGATGGAGCTGTGACACCTCGTTAAAATGATCCTAGAAAGGACAACGGGCTGCGAAGATAACGTCAGCCTGGGTGTGAGGCAGGAAAAGGTCCTGGGAGCAAACAAAGCCGCTGAGAGGGGAGCTGTGAAGGGCTCATCACTACAGCAGCAGTCCCCTGAACAGGTTGGACGTGCAGATATGTCGGCAGTTACCTTACCCTGCCTTTAATCAGCTATTTTTCACTCTGGTCACAAAACTTAATACATCCCTCAGTACTGCTCCCTCGCTGGCATTTGGCTTCAGGCCAGGCATTAATGAGTACCCCAAGCCCAATGTGATTTGGCTCCTCCAAATCTATTAGCATATCTTCAGAGCAAGATAAAACTCATTAAAATAATTTACATTTGGGCATTAGAATTTCTGATAATTTTTTAATAGCTACTGCCAAACCCACAAAACTGTGGCAGTGTCCTTCAGATGAAACTACAATTTACCCATTCTTTCTGGAGAAAGAACAGCCTGCCAGATCCCTTAACTGCTCTCTGATGATGATGATGAAACAAGTCTGGAGCACATGAGCTTATCAAAGCTCATGGGGGGTATCTCTGATAAAGGTATGCACACCATTGTGTAAGATTTGGTTTATTAGAAATGATATTAAAATGTGTTGTGTTTGAGTTGTGTTATGTTGTGCAGGACTCCAGTGAAGGCAGCTTGAGTTGCAGAACATTACAGGCCCAAATTACTGATTTTTGAAAGCTGTGTGCTGAAATCTTTATATGACTGAGTTATATATCTGGGCTTCAGCTTGTGCCCTCCTTGGTCTGTGTGCAATTCACTTTTTTACACGCCTGTTTTTGACCTCTGTCATCACTGATCAGTATCCCAGAACTCTTGCTGGTGTCTCTGGCTGTATTTCATGCTGAGGAGGAATCGGTCCCTGCCCAGATGGCTGTCTCGAAGCTCAAAGGCTGTCCAGCAGACATCAGCTGATCAGGGCAGCTCTCCATGTGGGAGCTCTTACCTCAGAGCCTGTAACAGAGCCACGCTTGAACTGCTCATGACCTGTGCTCTGATTATCCCAGCTAAATGACCGAACTCTGCTGTGCCTGCTGGAACAGTGCTTGGAAATAAATGCATGGAAGCCCAAAGTAGTAACTGCACAAAAGACAGCTTGGATGTTTTCATCCATATGAAAGTACTTGGGATCTTTAAGTGTTAAAGCCTCTTCAGCTGAAAATATCCTGAAATGGGCCATAAAGATGGTGATCTTTGCTCACCTGAAGTTCTGTAGATGTGGCCCTGCTGCTGTGCTAGTTCCCCAGTGGAAGTGCTGGCACCCGGGGAATGTACATCCCATCAGCCTCTTCCCTTGGGAGTTAAAGAACATCCAAGTAACTATAACCCACTGTAATTTGCTGAGGAGGTTCACGTTTTGGGCTCTCTTTCCTTTGCCACGTTTCATTTCAGTAGGTTTTGAGGTTTTTCTCTCTCATGCAGTCAGCAGTGAGGCAGATGTAGGGTGTTAGTGTGTCCCATATTTTTGAAAGGCAGCAAGCACTGATCTTTAGAGTTTAATTTTCTGAAGCACTCCCATCAGATGTAAGAATAAGACATACACTTGCAAATTCTTATCTGCTTTTACTTTCTCTTTGTTTTAAATTTCCTCTCACCACTCTTGAAATAAAGAAACACAATGTTATAGCAAAAGAGTTTTAGTTTAAGGGTTTGGTGGATATCTTCACTGTAACTCTGTGTGTGTAGTATGTGATTTCTGGATCTGCATTCATGTTTCTTTCTCTTTGCATTTCCTCATCTTCCTGCATTCAGGCAATGCTAATCATGTGATACTTTTGTGACTTGAGGCTTTAAGTTTTTATTTTTTCAACTCAGATCTAGCTTTTAGTTGGATCCTCCTGAGAAAGCTGAGAAGAAATGAAAATGCTTGAGGAAAAGTGTAGTTGTGGTCTTTAAAGGGAAGGGGGCAGGTTTTCTGATGTGTTTACTTCTAACACAAAATAAAATCATCTTGAGGAGAGGTAGTTTCAAAGACTAGCATGGTTTTACTTACAGACCATAATACAATATTGGAGGGACTGCTTTCAGTCAGTGTACCAGGCTTGCCTATTGCACTGTACCAATTGACAGAAATTCAATGAAAAATAAAGCATCAAAGTTTTTAGAGTAATTATGCTTTGAAATATCAATTTGTGCTTTTTAAAACTACCTTTTCATGTGGCTCCTCTCTTGTGACTCTTGATCTTTCATTCATGTTTAAAATTACAGCAAGAAAAGTATCCCCTGAAATTACAAAAAGAAGGAACTCAGTTCATCTACATTTGCTGTTTGAATGTGTTTAACTTTATTAAAACTGCTCAATACAAATGGGAAGAATCACCTGGTACCTTCATCAGTTTTGCTTGTATCTCGAATGTATCTCAAGCTTAATTTTTGTTTCCTTCCTTCCTTCCTTCAGGTTTTAAATGAAGAATGCGATCAGAATTGGTACAAGGCAGAACTCAACGGAAAAGACGGCTTCATTCCCAAGAACTACATAGAAATGAAACCCCATCCGTAAGTAGAGCTTTTGGGATAGGCTCCCTTGATCTTACTCTGGGCATCCTCACAAACAGAAGGATGGTTTTCTGCCAAAATTTTACCAGATCTACTCAAATGTAAGGACAGATAAAGGATGGCTGGTGAGTTGTGTGTCTCTGGCTGTAGTGTTTGCTTTAACTCCTTTTACAGTAGCTGCATAGCAGAGTGTTTTGGGAGGCTTTTCTGCTGTTTGCTCTGGTGTTTTTTAGGCTCAGACAGAGCAACCTTGGGGTTTACAGCCATAAACCAGCAGAAACCCTTTAGGAGAGAGTTGTCACTACCACTGCTTCAGGAAAAGTGTCTGTGTTCTTTTGATGATTCTCAATTTTACATACTGAGCAGCTAAGAGTAAAAATCATGGCATTCACAGCTCAGCAAAAGGTGAAGGGTGTTTGGAGCTGAACTTGTAGTATGTCTGTCACATCCTGAGTGTAGAATCACAGAATTGTTAAGGTTGGACAGAACCTGTAACAGTCATCTGGTCCAACACCTTCCTCACAAAACAGGCCACCCTCAAAGTGCTGTTACACAACTATTGTTGCCTTGATCTGCTGCTCCAGAGACTACTTTGAACCTTTTCCCCTAAGTGTAATGAACCCAGCATATGAAAACTGTAGCATTTCATTTTCTTTGTCAGTTCATGTGTTTCTGCTGTCTTCTGCTAAACTTTGGTTCTGCCAACCTTTGAGATCATGCAGCATCTGAACAAAACCAGCAAGCTCTGGGTAACAGATTCAAAGGAAGGTTTAGGAGGGAGCAGCAAAACCTGTAATCAGGGTTTTTACAAGGAGCTGTAGCGTTTCGCTTGCTCACAAAAACTGATGATTTATGTAAGTGTTGACTGCCATTATATAATGGAGATATTGCAGTTAAATGCAATCAAGAATTACTTTTCTAAGGGCTCTTTTGAAATAGCAGAAGGAAGCTTCTGAGGGACTGGGCCCCAAGAAGAGAGAAGAGGTGTCATACTTTAGTGCAGCTAAGCGGGAAGTGAAGCAAGGACACACAAGAAAATCCTGAAATTGTTTAAAGCCTTGTTTTCTGTACTAACATGTCTGGTTTGCCCTGATTTTACCAGTCCACTGGGGATCACAAATCCACATTACAATTTCTCACACATTGACTTGATACTTGTACCTTCTCATGACACTTTTCCAGGCATTTGAGTTATCCTGCAGTGATGTCTTCTGTGATGATCAGTTTATTCTGTGATCCTCCATTGTGTTTTGTTTTAGAATGGAGCTGTCAGTTTTTCACTTCTTTTATATCAAAAGGGAATGAACAATATTTGGGCCTGCAAGTGGGCAAATTTGGTCATGGTTTTTAAGCATAGTTAATTTGATCTTATCTGAAGATGTTTTAAACTGCTGATGGCATCTGGATGGAGGCAGTGCCATGTGTCAGCAATGCTGGGAGTCTTAACTACTGCATTAACAACCCTGGGAAATTATGCAAAAGTTTTTATAGCATAATGTTGGCTTAGCTGTAATGCAGAGCTCTCTAGTCATACAGGTCATACAAAAAGCAAACTGTAGGCAGCTGAGCTGAGAATGTTCCTTTTCTCAGACTAGTATCAAGTAATTTTCATGAGGTTTTGGAAAGAAAGCTACTAAAAATGGCTTTAAATCCTGTCCTAGGATCCAAGACTTAAATCATCCAACTGCACAGCTGGTATTAAATGTGGTGTTCCTCCTTACTTGCATTTTGCAAATCTTACAGATCACTTTGTAACTACCAGCAAATGAAGCTGAAGGGAAAATGTGGCACCTCATAGTGATCAGACTCACCTGGGGATTAACCTGAAGGGTTAATCTGACTTGCCACCTCAATTAACAAAGCAAAGACTGAGCAGAGCTGGGCAGGACAGAGAAGAGCTACAGGGAAGCTCTGGGCAGGGAGGTTCCTGTGAAGGCACAGCACACCTTGCTCTTGAAGGGGCAGGGGAAGACTTTGCTGTTTATGAAACACACCATGGATCTGATCCAGGCTATCTCAGGTCTTGGTGTTTGTTATCAGCTTGTCCTGGGGATATTGCTGAAGTCTCACTTTGCAGTATTGTAATTTCTACGGAGGAACTCGGCCAAGTGAAGCCGAAGAATTGCCAAAGTGCCGATTGAGGGGAGGCTGGAAGCGATGAGAACCTGTGCTGTACAATCAGTGCAGCTCCCTCTGGCTGTGCAGCATCAGCAGGAATGCCTGCATTTGGTTCTGCAGTGCTGACAGGATGAGTTTCACCTGCATTACAGAGCTTGTTGGAGTCAAGCCTTATCAGGCTTAGCTCTTCAGAAGAAAAGTTGTGGGAATGTCGTGGTCACTTTCCTAATTCTCCACAAGTTATTTTTGATGTGCTGTGATGTTTGTTAATTTTTTCAAACTTTCTGTAGTAAAGATATGTGCGCAACACTTCTGCTGCTTTACAGCTGTGTTCTTAAGTAGACAGCAGTCCTGCAAAATAACTTCATTTGTTTCATCTCTGGGGTTTTCTTTTAATCTTCTAATTCAGGTTCTTTTACTCTGGCTAATGAGTAGTGAAGCCATAAAACTGCAAGAAGCAGAAGCACAAGAATTGTGAAAGATTTTTAGTCTTTCTATTTGAAGTGCCTTAGAAGCAGCTGGCAGAAAACTTAAGTGGTTTGGCAATGCCACTTTGGAAGTGTTATTTCTTTTAAAAGAATAACACACTTCTACTTTGTAGTGATTCAGTAAAATTTAGGGGGAAAACAGGTATCTGTTGAGGCTTCAGGAAGGATTCTATTCAGCTCTTTCAGGCTTTCCTTCTTGCTTTACAGAGAAAGGTGAGGTTGTTTTTTGTTTAAGATGAGACTTTGTCACGTGAGTAATTGAGAATTATTTGAGACTAAGGATTAAGATACTTTGTAAACAAATATGGTGAGATATCTAAAGTCATAACATGAAACTTGCTTTAAGCAGCATTTAGCAGATAGAAAATTCAAGACTTCCTTGTCTTTCTGACAGTAATGCCAGAAGCCCAGGAAATTGAATACTACCTTTGAATTCTCAAGTAGTTTCACTTAATGATTTGTCTTGGTTGATTTTTTGAGGGCAGTGCGGGGCAGGTGGGTCTCCCATGGTGGTCTGCCACCACCTCAGCTCAGGTACCAAGAAGCAGCACAGATGCTGAGCCACCCAGAACGTGAAAAATGCCATGAAGTTCTTGATCACTGGAAATATGATGGTTGAGGGAGGAAGCTTCTCCTTTTCATTCCAGGGGCTAAAAGGTACGCAACAAGAGTTTCAAGCAAGTAAAGCACATTTGGTGATCAAGTAATCAGTCCTTCTTCAGCTCTAGAGGTAGTTTCCCCTTAGAGCTAAAGATCTGGTGACTGTGTGACGTCAGGAGAGCTCCAACTTCTCCTAAGAATGACTGGTTCAGGGAGGATTCTGCAACTCCTGCCTTGTTGCTGCAGCAAAGCCTTCACTGCAGTCAATGGGCTGTGTGAGTGGAGCTCTTGTTATGAAATGCTCTCCCCTAACAGAGGTCAGTCATCTGCGTGGGTGTGGGTGTGATAAGTGCTGCTGTCCTGTGTGATCTGTTCCTCAGAGCTGAAAGCTCCGCTTTTTAGTTGTGAAGATGCTTCTGCTTTTCTCATGCCATGTGACCTACCACTCATCCCTTCTTTGCCTTTAATCTTGCATTAGTCTGGAAATGCAAATGTAAATGGGGGCAAGGATCCCGTGACCAGGCTGTTGGTCAGTGCTGATGATCTGGTGGCCTGAGGTAGGTTCAGCCTCAGTGTCATGGTCAGCCTGTGGCTGGTGAGAATTTTGGATGTGGTTTCCATGAGGCAGCTACTTCATGTGACTCCTTCTGTGAAAGCTGCTGGATTGTCCTGCCTGTGGGAGAAAGCAAGAAAAGAGGCTCCTGAAACAAGTGGCATCAGCATCTTTTCTGGAACAGAATCCATGCCTAGCTCAGCACTCCTCTGCAATGGAGCAGAGAGACCTTGAAGGAACTTGGTCTGTGTGTAACTGCAGTCCTGGCACCTGCCTCAGCTTTCGGATAGATGATGCCTCTCTTGGACCATAGGACTCTAGTAGGGCTCAGAGATTGGACTCTGGGCTGCAGGACCAAACAGCTGCTGGATGAAGATATTGATTCTCTCTACTGAAGTAGATGTGTCTTACCACCTGATCTGAAAGACTAGAAATTGATTTAGATACAAAATGCACTCTTGACTTGTGCAGGATGGGGCAGTGCATAGACAGAATCTTGTTTTACAGAGCCGTGATGTTTCTGGCTCTTTTATGAAAGGATTAAAAGTCTTAACTTCTACTGTTTTCTTTTCCTTCCTTCACAGGTGGTTTTTTGGAAAGATTCCCCGAGCAAAGGCTGAAGAGATGTTGGGCAAACAGAGACACGATGGTGCCTTCCTCATCAGGGAGAGTGAGAGTGCTCCCGGGGACTTCTCCCTCTCAGTCAAGTAAGTCATGCCCAGGAGCAATTGTGTGCTAATCAGGCATCCGCTGCTCCTTTGGACTGGGGAGTAAAGGGCAGGTGATTGTCAATGCTGAGGAGCAGGAATAATCTCATAGATGCCTTATAGCATTCCTGTTCTTCTAGTGACATTTATTCCCTCTCCAATAGAACAAATATTTTTGCTCTGTTTTTCTCTGATTTGAAGTCACTCAAATAGAGGTATTAATAATTTGAAAAGGTATGTGAAGTAATTTAATGTATGACGGGGGTGGGAGGCAATCTGCCCTCAGCAGTTGATTTTGGCTTTTTTAAAAAATTCTTTTCTATAATCTTCCCCTTTCCTACCATAAATAAATAAAATTTTCTTTAGAGTCTTTACAACTTTTTTTATTATTCATGCACAATTCCAGCTGGCTCTGTTTTCTGTGGCTGTCAGTGATGTGTCTCAACAAGATTTTTTTTTTTTTCTGGTCATCTTTGGTCTGTAACCAAATTTTTGTCCTTCTGTACAGCAGCACTGAGTCATGCCAGCAAACTGGATTAAAGCCACTGATTTTAGAGATGTTTATATTTCTGTCTTGGATAGAGTCATCTGGGCTGGAATATTAGATAGGAATGGAAGCTTCAATTGCAGAAAGCACATTCCTTTAAGAAACATAAAGTTACAATGGCATATCTGGGCCTGCTTGTTTAGCCTGGTGTTGCCATCTGGTGGTAATGTCTCAGCTGGTTGGTTTTAACTGTGTTTATAATTTAGTAAAGTCCTTTTCCTACACAATGACCTGTAGGATTTGAAATAGTGAGAAGCTCCCAGGTTGAGGAAGGCAGAGCAGAGGCAGCACCCAGGGGTTGTTTCAAGGCAGTGTCTGCTTTCCTCACTGATGTATAGGAGCCGTGTATGCCAAGGGGGAACAGTTGTCCTCTGTTTTTAGTGTTTTAGGCTGAAGTAAAAATACCAGTGTGCCATTCATCTGGAAAATCCCAGTGGACCTCTCCAGAGTTCCTCTTTATTCAGAGTAAAACCGCTGGAAATGTTGCTTCAACTGAATGCCATCATTTGTCAAAAAAAAAATTGTTAACACAGAATTGAAGTTGCTGGTTTATGGCTGCAGCAGCATCTTTGAACGTTTTGGGGGTTGAGGGTTGTTTTTTTGTTTTTTTTTTTTGTTACATTTTATTTTGGGGTTTTTATTAAGGAGCAGAGAGGTTCTTCTGTTTCATAAGAGAGTCCTTTGCACAAGTCCATGCTGGTTGCCAAAAGAGCCAATGCTACCTTCCCTGTGGCAATGTTTTCCCAGGAATTTGCCTATAATGGGACTGGTGCCTGTGCACTGCATTGTTGCACATACCCAGTGGTGCTGTGGGAGGGAGGGACTGGGACTGTGAGAAGCAGAGAAGCATGGCAAAAGGAGCACAAACTGAAAGTGGCTCGAGTCAGTTGTGAAACTGCTGGGTGCGAAGAGCTAAACCAAAGTGCTTGTGCTTGAGTGGCAATCCTGTATTTGGGGATGTGAAGTGGAAGGCACTGGGGTGCAGCTGTGTTACTGTGACCTTGCAAAGGCCCTGGCATTTGTCCTTGGGATTCTCTGCACCATCTTCAGCGGCACAGGTGATGGCCTATGTAACATACATCAAGAAGTACATCTGATACCAGCTATGAGATTACATCTATGTTATTAATGTCTTTGACATTTTTCACTGTGCCCTGAAGGACCTTTTTGTTCTAAACTCTGTGGTGATGATCCCCAAAGGAGTTCTCTGTAGCTAATAATGTGCTCTTTTGTGTTTGTCATTCTTTCCACACAGGTTTGGAAATGATGTGCAGCACTTCAAGGTGCTTAGAGATGGGGCTGGCAAGTATTTCCTTTGGGTGGTGAAGTTCAATTCTTTGAACGAGCTGGTAGATTATCACAGATCCACATCTGTCTCCAGGAACCAGCAAATATTTCTCCGGGACATTGAGCAGGTGCCACAGGTAAGAGAAGTGTCCCTGCAGAGTGCCCTTGCAACCACAGTCTGAAGTGGGATTGCATTTCAGAGTAAATGGATAGGGAAGGAAGGAAGCTGACTGACATTTTTTTACCTGTGGAAGTGTATCTTTAGGTCCTGCAGTCAAAATTATCCTGGTAAATAAGATGCATTCTTGTGCAAAGCCTGCCTGCACTCCTGGTTTTCCTTGAGTTGAGGCAAAATTATTGCTGCTTGAACATTTGGCTTGTTGTAATGTTTGTGGATTCTGTTGGAGGAAGGTCATCTGATTGCTGTGAATTAAAAATGGATTTAGTCCTTTTATAGGGCACTGTAAGAAAGGATAGGGAAGTGCTGGGTTAATAGTTGGATTTGGTAATCTTAGAGGTCTTCTTCAACCTAAACAATTCTGTGATTCTGTTCTGATTTATACCTGATCATAGCCAGAACTGCAGCCCTCAGTGAGGCTTTGATACTGGGCTTTCCTCAAGAGGTGGTTACAGCCTATGGAGCATCTCTGGTTTGGATCTAGCCAGTGTGAAGAGAATCCAAAAACTGTTGTGAAGTGCCAGCAGAGCAGCTTCTGTACATCCAGCTCTTTATTTTGTTCCATTTCCCAGGTCAACCAGAGTGTTATATTTCATGCAACTGCATGTTTTTTCAGTTCTGGATAAATCCTTTTGCTTCCTCATACAGCATTCTGGTTCTGGCCTGAAGACAAGGAGTGTGGAATTGGTGCTGCTGCAGGTGCCACAGGCAACTTTGTCACAGTTTGTCTGAGCTCAGCACCTGGCTCTGCACTGCCAGGTCAGGGATAAACAGAGGGTGAGAAAACAGCTGGCTGAAAAGGACAAGCATGAAGAGACCTTCCTGGCCTCACGATTTTAAGACTGCAAACATACTTTAAATGAACTGTTAGTTTTTCCTTCAGAATGGAAGACTTGCTGACCAGGCAAAATGTTCTGTGACAGAAGAGTTAAGAAAAATATGTAAAATATCAACATCCAGTTTTTAGGGAGAAGTTTGTGTAGATCAGTAATATTTGTGCTGTCAGTTGGTGAAAACAGGACAAGTAAGCAGCAAGACTATTGTATTGCAATACAACACAGATTTACAGTAGGCAACAGAGTAAAAAATACTTGAAAACATCAGAATCATCTGCTCTATTTCAGCTCTTTCACAGAAACTTGACTTTTTTTTTGAGGCGTTCTGTAGCCTGTGCTTTGCTGTTTTAGCAACTTGTTGCAGCTGTTGAGAGCTGGCTTGCAGGGAGAGGGAACAGCCCAAATGTTTATTGTTAAACTGCGGTGTAAGAGCAGCTCCTGCCCGTGGGAGCAGGTGCCTGGAGTGCCGTGGGCGATTCTCACTGTGTGTATGTTTCTCTTTCCCCTTTCAGCAACCAACATACGTTCAGGCTCTGTTTGATTTTGATCCCCAAGAGGAAGGAGAGCTGGGCTTCCATCGTGGAGACTTTATCCAAGTCCTTGACAATTCTGACCCCAACTGGTGGAAGGGAGCGTGCCGCGGACAGACGGGCATGTTCCCACGCAACTACGTGACCCCAGTGAACCGGAACATCTAGAGATAAATATTAGAGATTATTTAAGGAATCCAGAGAAACAGTAAATACACATACAGAGCCTAACTGCAGCCAGTGACCTAAAAATCACACGGCGGTAAAACCGGAGTCACCTTTCACCGTGAGGTGATCCTCCTTCCCTCAGTATGGAACTTCAGGGGCAGGGGGGAAGAGTTCAACTTACACACCAAAACTTATCTTAAAGGAAAAAAAAAAAAAAGGAAATAAAAAAAGGAGAGAGAGAGAGAGAGAGAAGAAAAAAGAAAATAACAAATCTCCTCAGCTGCTCCTGGGTTATCCCCTTTTATTCACTCTTGTTGCAAATGAGTGTTTTAAGGTCACTTAAGGTCTCACCACCTCAACTCTTCTTGTTTCCCCCTCCTCCTCTGTCCATCAGTGCATGAAGTTTTAATGCCATATAAAGTCCTAGCCATGCAGTTAAAGGAAAAGGGAGAAACTCTGCTGGTATTTTCTCTCTCTGCAAACGGTCTTCATTTGACATGAAGGGACATGAGAGAAGAACCAAATCCACAGTCCTGCCTTTAAAAAAAAAACAAAAATCATCAGTCTCTGCTTTTGCCTTCAACATTCAGCATTTCTTGCCTGGGAAAGATGAGGTGTTAATCTAATTTTTATTGTCTCTTCTCCTTTGGCACTTTCTTCTGAAGCTCAGCAGCTTCCAAACAGAGGAAGGGAGAAGAGTTGTGTGGCTTTTTGTTCTGTTTTTTTCTTTTGAGTCACAGAGCTGCTTTGAGAAACTCCAACGTACAACTGAAGTCTATTAATGCTGTGCTGACAGCTTTTTTTGTTTTTTCTTAAAGGTGTACGGTTGAGCACATTCTGTAATTTTTTCCATAGTGCCTTTCCCTTATTTTCTTTTTTATTTTTTTTAAGTTAAAAGGACAGTCCAGAGCTTTTCAGAGGGGTTTTTTTTTCTGCCTATGTGTAAATAAATACTTTGGGGGAAGGGGGCAAAGGAGGGTGGTTTTATCAATGGACACTTGAGAAAAATCTACAAACAAAGATGGAGCTTTAATCTTCAGATTTGTCTTACTGTTCAACTTCCCTTATTCCAAGTCAAATAAAATCAAGGCATTCAAGTGGCAACTTAGGCTGCTCAGAGGTGGAGAGCTGCAACCAGGAGCCTCAGAAGAAGTAAGAGAAAGGGGAAAGTTATGGTCAGGGAAAATGAGGAAGAATATTTTGGGGAGGGAGGGTTAAGGGGGGAATTTGAGAAATAATAGCCCTGAGATGTCCTACAAAATGTACATTCCTTTGGTGGAAAACTTCGTAATGCAGAGAAACCTCAAGAACTAGTGCTTGAAAAAATCTTTACGCTCTTAGTGAATGTTTCTACGTGGTGCATGTGATCAGCCTGTCTCCTCGGCCTGGATAGGCAGTATTTGCAGTCGTTGCTCTTGAGAAGTGGAGTTGGCATCCCTGTTCTCCAGTCTCTCCTCCCTCCTCAGGTCAGTGTTCCTGTTGAAGTAGCTCCCCGCCCGCTCCCGTTCACAGCAGGCTGTGTGTGACTGTTCTCCCCACCCTGCACCCCCGGGGCGTTTCTGGTGGCCCTTTGCTCCTCACCAGAGCAGTGTGACATTAAATTGGACAGAAGGAAAGCAATCAGCCCGCAGCACTCTCTGTACCAATCTTCAGTTGCATTTTTTCCCCTCGGTGGCCGTTTGGCTGGATCCCTTCACCCCACCAACGCGTCCCAACCTGCAGCGGAGATCTCCTCCTGCCCTGCCTCAGCACGGGCAATCTTTTGTTGGAGGGTGCCTTTTTTTGTACTAAGTGTTACAAAAATTTTACTCCTGAGATGGACTCTGCCTTACACTTTAATTTTCCAGCAAATGAAATTCGAGAGAGCTACCCTGTAGAGTATTACTTTCTCCCCCTCTCCTTGCTAGCTGTCACTCACTTTCTTCCCACTTTGTAAAGTGATTGGAAAAGGAATCTATGGCATTCTACACCTGGACCATTTGATTGTTTCCTTATTTTGGAATTGGTGTATATCATGCAGCCTTGCAGACATATGTCTTGTGTGTGTATATATATTAAAAAAAAATCCGTGTTTAAATAAAAAAAAAAAAGGCCTATGTACTTAATCCTTTAACTCTGCAGCAGCATTTGGTAGATAGTAATTAACTGTGAATAATAAATATACAATGAATTCTTCACTTGAGCATCTGTCTGTTATTTTCAGTTGACTGACCAAGGTATGACTGAGCTTATAGTTCAGACACTTCTGGAGCCTTTTGCTAAAAGGGGGAGGTGGGTGTTGGGCTCGTGTAAGCTCAGCAGCCAGGCTCAGGCTGTTGTGGCTTTGGCTCTGCTCTATCAGGACCCTGCAGATTGTTTTCACTTCTGTTACCTAAAGAAAAATGGCTCTGTTGTGCTAATAAGGTGTGTGGGCAGCTCTCTGCAACTTCTCCCCAGCCTTTGTAGATGGTCAGAAAGTGCCTGTGGGAGTGATTGTTGTAGTCAATTTTAACATACAATAGGAAAAGGCCCACATGGGAGTTTTGAGTGGTTTTTTAACAGTTCTTATTTATTATGCTCAAATACTGGTGATGTCATGGTGGAAATGCCTGGATATTCCTACGATTAGTTCTTTCTTTTTTTTTTTTTNTCTACGATTTGTTTTTTTTTTTTTTTTTTTTTTTTTTTGTGCCAGAAGTCAGTGTGGAAAATTCACAGTGTGGCTTGAAGCGCTCAGCTTTTTTTGGAACACATTGCTCGAAGTGATGTATTACTGTACCTTGGGTTGCTTAGAATCTTGCTTCCCCTGTGCTTTACAGGGACAGGAGAAGGTTTGTGGTCTCTGGTGGTGGCGGCTGAGGACAGTGTGTGCCATGTGCTGATCTTCCCCTCTCGCAGCCCTGGCTTGTGGGACCAGAGAAGGGCCAGAGAGCTGGGGAAGGGGCTGGATCACAAGTGTGATGAGGAGTGGCTGAGGGAGCTGGGGTTGTTTAACCTGGAGAAGGGAAGATCCGGGGGTGACCTTGCTCTCTGCAACTGCCTAACACGAGGGTGCAGCCAGGTGGGAGTCGGGCTCTTCTCCCAGGTAACAAGTGACAGCACATAATCTTAAACTTCACCCGGGGAGCTTTGGGTTGGAGATCAGGAGGAATTTCGTCACGGAAAGGGTGATTAGACATTGAAACGGGCGTCCCTGGAGGTGTCTAAGGAAAGACTCGATGTGGCCCTCAGTGCCATGGTCAGGCTGACAAGATGGTGTTCAATCACAGGCTGGACTCCGTGGTCTCAGGTCTTTTCCAGCCCCGCTGATCCCGTGGTTCTGCGAACGGCCCATCCCGCGCGTGTTGCGGACTCCGGGCGGGGCCGGCGCGGGCACCGTTCCCGGGACTACATCTCCCAGCGGCCCCCGCGGCGCGCACGCGCAGTGCGGAGCCGGCGGCAGCGGGTGAGGCGGCGCGGCGGGAGTCGGCCCAGGGCCGGACACCCCCCGGTCCCACCGGGCTCGGCTCGGACTCCCCGCCGGTG
>VXAC01000150.1:399927-439114 GCA_013399225.1 Rhipidura dahli
GGGGGAGTCGGAAAAGCAGCGGCCGTGCCCTGCGGGTGTCTGGGGAGGCACCCGGGAGTAGCCGGCCGTGCCTGGGGGTGCCCAGGTGAACGGGGGGCAGTCGGCCGTGCCCGGGAGGGTGTCTGGAGGAGCAGCCGGGAGTTTCCCGGGGAGCAGTCGCCCGTACCCGGGGCTCAGCCCGCCGTGCCCCGGCGCTCGCAGGCGGTGGCGCTGCCGCAGCTGCCGCCACTCCCCCGCCCGTCCCGGCCCGTCCCTCCCCCGGCTCGGGCGAGGAAATGACCTAAGAGGAAACCTGGGCCGTGCCGAGAGGGCGCGGGGCCCGGGAGGTGCCGGCGATGCCCCGGCGGCCGGAGGACACAGCGGGGGCGGCCGGCAGGTCGGTGGGGCTGCGCCCGGCTCCCCCTGCCCGGCCCGGGGCAGCGCGGGGGTTGCTTTCCCCGGGATCCGCCTGTTCCTCCGTCCGATGGCCCTTGGGCTTGTGCCAGCCGCGGGGCTGGAGCGATGGGAGGCAGCGGCAGGGGTTCCTGGGGGCTCCGGCGGTCCAGCTGCCCCGGGAAAGAGGCGTCTCGGCGCTGGGGGTTCCACGTGCGGCTCGGCGGGGATGGGATGGGGGTCCCGGGGGCTGGTAGAGCCCCTGGGGCAGATGCTGTGGGGGGCAGCGGAGACACTCCGGTCTTCTCCTTCTCGCTGTAGTGGCCAGGACTTGTCCAGCCCATACTACCAGGTGTGACCCCGCAGGTCACAGGTGCTCTGGCACCTGAGCTGGTGGATCACCGGCACATTGAGAGTGCTGACCCAAACTATGTCAGTCCCCGTGACGGCTCGTTTAGTAGGGGCCAATGGCAGAGGAGCAGTCGGTACCCACAGGTGCCCCATGTCATCCACTGCCACCAGCCCTTCAGACAAGGTGGTGCTGGCAGCCGGGTCTCTAGTGCAGACGAGATCTGGCTGGCTCGGTGTTCACACGCTTTGGTTTGCTCTAGGCAGGGTTATTTGGCACAGCAGTTCAAAGCAGCCGTGACCATCCCAGGGAGCCGTGGGGACGGAAGCTCCGGGAGAGGGGCTGGGCAGCGGCGGCACAGACGCTGCCAGACGGGCTCGGGCGCTTCCCGCTGTGCTGCGTGAGGCTCTGAGCTCTCGCCAGGTTCCTTCTGCGTGGAGGGGGTGCTGGTGATCTCGGGCTGCTCCCCTGGCAGTGCAGCATGGCATGATGCAGATGCAGAGAGACGAGAGGTCGACTAGGAACGTTGTGGCATGGAGGGCACCCAGCAGCTTGTGAATCCACCTGAGAAAGAAACCTGTGGGCCGGTCCCAGGGTAGGTGAGAGCTTTGGCGGCGAGAGCAGCGTCGGCAGGTGGTCACCCCATGGCTGCTCTCTGCTCTGAGTAACTTGTGCTGTGTGAGGGGACTGCCCACTGTACCTGTCCCATGCCCCTAAAGGCTCTTGGGCTTTGCTCTGGTTAGGGACCTGTTCGCAGAGAGGGGTGAGTAATGGCCGAGGAATTTCGACGAGCTGGCAAAACTCATTTGGCTGATTGCCTTCTCCTGTTTGTGCTGTCGGTCTGGCCAGCCCTGCATTTCCATCCAGCAGATGCTGTGTGAGCAAGCCCTTCCTCTCTGTGCCATGCATACCCTCTTGCTGTCTTCACTGTATCATGAAGCAGAAGAAAATCAATGTAGAGACTAGCTGCAGAGCAGTGCTTGACCGCAGAGGGATGAGATGGGAGCTGTTGCTGTTGGGGATTTGGCTGCTGAGTTTGCTGTGTCGTGCTGGGAGCTGAGAGAGCCTGGCTCTGGTGCAGGAGAGGTGCTCTGGTGAGCATGTGTTGGACGCTTTGTGCTGGCATGATTCTTCCCAGATTTTTGTATGAAAGCAGCTGAATTGGTGTTTCAAAGGCCCGAGGGAGCAGTGTGTGCTTCCCTGTGATACAGCCACAGGGAAACATTCTGAGGTGAGATAGGTATATTTTTGGTCTGCTTTGCCGGTAACATATATCAGAAAAATACAAAGGCTCTGAAGATGAAGTTCTGTCATCAGCTGGTGGGAAACAAGGATTTGTAAGATGTGGGAATGAGGATTTGCCTGGATTTAGGGCTGGAGTTGGTGTCCTAATAAAAGAGGAGTTTCCTTGGGGTGGGGAGCTGTCAGGAAACAGCCTGTGCTCCAGCACTACCTGGGATTTGCTGAATGGCAAATGGGTGAAGCTTTGCCTCTGCCCAACTAAGCTCTGTGTGCTTCCTCCCCAGGGACTGTCACTAGCTCATCCATTGCCCTGACTCTTGCCCTTGGAGGAAACCAGTCATGGGGGAAACAGGCAAAGAAGAGTACAAAATACAGTCCTTCGACTCTGAGACTCAGCAGCTGCTGAAAACAGCCCTCAAAGGTCAGCAGGTTTTTATAAGCTCCTCTGCCACACAGAGTTTCTGCTCCATTTAATGTGACTGTACTGTGCCCTGCAGAGACCTCGGTTGCTTTCCAGGTACCCCAGAGCAATCAGGGGCCAAAGAGGGCTGGGTCCTGACAGTATTTCTCTTCTCTGCAGACCCCAGTAACGTGGACCTAGAGAAAGTGGCCAATATTATAGTGGACCAGTCCCTCAAAGACTGTGTGTTCAGCAAGGAGGCTGGGCGCATCTGTTACACCATCATCCAGGTGAGAGCTCGTGTCTGGACAGCAGAACACCTGGGCTGTGTTGTGTGGGTTGTCCCTGGGCTGGGCCAGGAAGCTTTGCCCCAGCCACATGCTCTGACCTCTTGGCTATCTCTCCTCTCCTGCTACTAGCCCCATGCAGTGGGGCATCCAGAGGAGCAGTGGGCTGGCACAGGCAGCGAGTTGCAGCTTTTCTGCCTCTCTGGGAATCACAGGAGGGTATCTGTGTGGTTCTGCATCCCCCTGCCCCTCTAGCACCCCTGTTTCATCCCTCCATCCTGCTTTTGTGGGCTCATAGGCAGAGAGCAAACAAGTTGGCCAGAGCATCTTCCGGAGGAGCCTGCTGAACCGGCTGCAGCAGGAGTACAAGGACAGGGAGGAGCTGCGCACCCGCTCACTCCAGGCCTGGATCTGCTACGTCACCTTCATCTGCAACATCTTTGACTACCTGAGGGTGAGCAGCTGGAGCAGGAGCACCCAGTCATTGCTGCCTGGAGTGCCAGAAGGGCCTGGGCATCCCAGGATACCAGGGCAGGGGTGTTGGGTGGGTGTTGTGCAGAGCCTCAGGGCTAGAGCTGGTTCTCAGCACAAGGATGCTGCCAGGGCTGGTGCTCCCTACAGGCTTGGAGATGCAGAGGAAGTCTACAGGAACAGTCACAAAGTCTCAGCTTCCTCATTTTGCACCTGGTATTTGAAATCCCTTGATCTGCCTGCTCCCAGATGTCCCAGATTGCACTGGTTTAGTTGCTGTGGGGCTTGCTGACAGAGTTTGCCTTCAGGCCTTTGTGCAGTGTGTGAACATTGAATTCCTGCTCAGAGTAGATGTAAAAATGATGCAAGTAGAGCTGCAGGCGGGAAAAATACTGTTGGAACAGGTATATTTCCCATGACTACCTGATTACATTTAAAAATAGATGTTTTTTACAGCATTTGTTCAGCTCCTCTGCTTCCTGGAGACTCAAACGTCTGATCTCTGATGTAAATCCTACTAATACAGCACAGCTAAATCCTGCTCCCTTCTCCTTTGGAGAGCAGCAAGGGAATAACTACTTAAAATAGCTGCAGACTCCTTTCTGGCTCCAGGCTGACGATGCCTCTCTCCTTGCAGGTGAACAACATGCCCATGATGGCTCTGGTGAACCCTGTGTATGACTGCCTGTTCCGCCTGGCACAGCCCGACAGCCTGCAGAAGGAGGAGGAGGTGAGTGCAGGGAAGAGCTGCTGATGTGCCTGTTGTCCTGGCAAGGACCTGTAAAAAGCACAGCCCGGGGGGTGCAGAGCAGCCTCCATTGCTTTGTGTTCAGCCATCTGCTCTTCCTTCTGAAGGTGGACTGCTTGGTCCTGCAGCTCCACCGCATTGGTGAGCAGCTGGAGAAGATGAATTCCCAGCGGATGGATGAGCTCTTCTCCCTCCTCCGAGATGGCTTCCTTCTGCAGGAGGGGCTCAGCTCCCTGTCCCAGCTCCTGCTGCTGGAGATCATCGAGTTCCGGGCTGCTGACTGGAAGATGACGGACGCTGCCCAGAAATATTATTACAGCGAAGTGACGGATTAACGTCCCGTGGCAGAGAAGGGGAGTCCCCAGCACCTTCACCAGCAAGCTTCATACCAAGTTGGAATTTTTCACATTAATTTTCTAGCACTTCTTGTGAATAGGATTTACACTGGCTAGAGCCTCTGTGCACCTACTGTCAGATGCAGCTGTTGCTGGTCTGACTTTGGAGGTTCAGAGCCGTGGGAAGGGCACACTTAACCCACCAAGTTATCCCACTGATTTTGTCTTAATATTGGGCTGCTGCCAGCCAAGGGCTTGGGAGGCTTTTAGCTCATACCAGCATTTTCTATGAGTGTTAAGGAAAGCACAGTTTAGGCTGATAACATTTTGCTTCACCCCAAAGTCAGCAGAGCTGTGGGAGGCAGCGGAGAAATCTCCCAGCTCAGGTTGTACCTGGTTCTCTGTGACAGGTCACAGAACACATCACGGCCTCACAAACAGCTCAACCAAGTGCTACTTTTCCCAGACTCCTTCCAGCATGCTGGCTGCACCTGCATGCACACAGCCTCTCTCACAGACAGGGATACCTGCCATGGGGCAGCCTGCAACAGGAGAGGTCCCTGAGCACATGTAGGAATGGGATTTGTAAGTTTTATACAATAACGGTCAACTTTTTTTCAGAATTTTGCAAGTTTCAGCTACGGTATGTTTCTTATAAGAATGGGAGAGGAAGAAAGAAAACAAAATAGTCTATTGAAGGATTTTTTTTCTAATAAAAGTTTTCCACTAATGTGTGCCCTGTGTTCTCCCTGTGCAGCTGCTGAGCTCTGAGCAATACTGAAGGGTTGCTCCTGCCTGAAGCCCTAAGGCTGTGATAACTCAGTTTCTGCTCCAGTGTAGGGCCTCAGGGCTTTACATAACCAGGGTGGCTGAAGCAACAGAGACAAAGGTCTGGAATGGGGAAATTTTCCCATAAAACTGGTTTTATTTCATTAACATTCCCATCAAATCTGTGCAGACAATGTTGCTGATGACCAGAACCAAAAATCAAAAAGGACCTTTTACTGCCTGTTGTACCAATCCATCTAAGGCTGGGGTTATGGTGTGGAAGAGGATCCAGCTCTGCTCTTAGCTCTGTAGCCAAAAACACTGCTGATTTGAGGAGCAGAGAGACTTTCAGATTCCCATGAAACAGGTGAGTGAAAGATGATTTTGTTTAGCATTGCTGTAAGAAAAACATCTAAGGCTTGTCTTCACAGGGAAGTGATTATGAAATAACTGGAGCATCCCTGCTGGGGCCAGTAACTCAGATTCCCCCTTCCCCCATCCAAACAAGCACAAAGAAAAAGAACCTCATGGGGATCCTGTGAGCTTTCCCTGGGTTAGATCAGAAGCTGCCTGCAAGGGATGTTCCACCTTTCCCTCTCCCAGGCTGGCAGCCCTGGGGCTCTGCTCTCAGGCCGTGGCAGCGTGTCCCACGCAGGGTCCCTACCACCAGCGGAAGTGAGCGTACGCCCGGTTGGCCTCTGCCATCTTGTGCAGGACGTGCTTCCTCTTGATGACGGGCCCCTCGTTGTTGAAGGCCAGGAGCAGCTCCTGGGAGAGCTTTTCTGGCATCATTGTCCTGCGGTGCTTGTTCTCCCTGCACTCGGTGATCAACCACTTCATGGCCAGGAAGCGCTTCCGATTGTCCGTCAGCGGGACGGGCACCTGGGCAGGGGTTAAACCAGGGCACTTATCAGCACTTATTACCCTGCTCCTCCCCAGCAGCCACACAGCACCAGCTGGCACCTGCACATGGTCACTGTGCTGCTCTCTGCAGCCAGACCTGCTCCCAACAGTTGAGCCCTGCCTGCTCTGTCCATAGGAACTGGCCATTGCTACCAAAATGGAAATGCTGGCCTGTTTGAGAGCTGGATCCAGACTGGTTTGTGTTAGCAGAGATGGGAGATAGTCACCCCATCCCTGCACTGAATACAGAGAAATCACAGAATTACAGAATGATTTGGGTTGGAAGGGACGTTAAAAGACCATCTCATTCCGAATGCCTCCACATCTCACCTCTCCTTCAGCCCCCAAGGGTTGCAGAGCCTGTACCCAGAGACAGGTCCTGCTTGTGTTTTAAATATCCCACTGGATCTAGGTGACCCATTTTGCCTCGCTGACCTGCCCCAGGATTTTGGGACCTCTCCCCAAGCAACATGGTGCAGTGGAAAGGATGGAACTGGTAGTCCAAGCACTACCAATTCTTTTGCTGCTGATCTCTGTCTCCTTGGAAAATACTTGCTGTGTACTTCTCCTCACATCTAGTCAGAGAACCAGAGACTGCTACTGATTAATGGCTGGATTTGGTTGATCTTAGAAATCTTTTCCAACCCTAGTGATTCTATGACAGGGGAATCACAATACTCATAGGTGGGGATCCTGATTCAGGATAGTTTCTAGGTGCTGTTTTACTCCAGACTGCAAAGTGTCTCTTTCAAGGAGAGAAGATCTTGAGCTGATGGGGTGGAAACCAGTTCATCTGCCTTCCTAGCTAATTTCTCCCAGCCAGATGTGCTCCCAGCCCCCCTTTCACCTGATAGGTTTTGCCTCCTTTGGTGATGTTGCTGAGCCCAATGATGGGCTGGCAGTTCTTGAGAGCCTGGTGGAAGATGACGTAGGGGTTGCATTCAATTGTCTCCTTCTCATTTTCTGGAGCTTTGTGGTACTTCTCCAGCTGCTTCCTCTTAATGGCCTCCAGAGTCTTGGAAGAAAGGCAAGAAAGAAGACATACAGAGCAGATGAATTCTCCCACTCCATGAGGTTACATCACTTTTACAGGCACTCCATTTTCACCTGAGCAGCTGATCCTCCAGCCCCAGAGGCAAAAGACCCACTGGGTATTCTTTAACTCAAGTTTTACTTCACCTTCTTCCAGCTCTTCAGTCTGTTTTATCAGCCATTGCATTTGGGGTGAGGGGGACAAGCAGCACAAACCTGGGCCAGAAGCCAGGGAAGGGCAGGGACAAAGTGAGGGCTGGAATAGGGGTCTGTGCACTGAGCAGCCTCCCCTGCAAAGCCTGGACCCCAGAGCCCGTGTGCTCTTCTGTAACAAGGAATCAGCAGTTAATTGGGAACATTTGGGCAAAATGTGTTCCCATTTCAAGGGTGGAACAGGCCAGATGGGATCACCAGTTAATACCAGCTGCTGTGGGTCAGAGCAGGCTCAAAGCTCTGTCATGTAGGTGACACATCTGTGGGACTTCAAGGACAAGTTATACAGAGGGTAGGGCATGACAGAGCTGGAAGGATGATCTTTAGAGAAAATTATGCTTTTTAAGGGTATTCTCTGCAGGACACAGGGATACTGAAGGGAAGGTTCTCCATAAAGCTGTCACCTGCTGGTCTGTGAGC
The DNA here is from genome assembly GCA_013399225.1 of Rhipidura dahli. Classification (NCBI taxonomy): domain Eukaryota; kingdom Metazoa; phylum Chordata; class Aves; order Passeriformes; family Rhipiduridae; genus Rhipidura; species Rhipidura dahli. The sequence continues at coordinate 407,468 of VXAC01000150.1, forward strand.
TAACAAGGCTGGGGCAATGTACATTTTATCAAACAAATCATGGTTTATCAGAGGAATCAAGCTGAGAACAACGTAAGGCAGAGGGAAAACACATCAGGACCACAGAGATGGACCACTTGAGTTCTGGTAATTTCCAATTCCAGTGGGTTTGACATTCCAGCCTTCCATTTTGTCTTTTTTTAACGTAACTGTGAGAAGAAACATGAGTTCTTACCTGACACATGAGGCTTCTGGCCAGCACTTTATTTCCACTCTTCATCATCATATTGGTGAATTTACTGTAAACACAAAGTCAAATGGGATCTGATATGAATTCTGATTTCATCACCCACAGAAATAAGCCCCCTACCCCCACCCCTTTGTGTTGTTCCCATGGTTAAGGGTGGGTGCTGCCAGATCTGCTGTAATTATCTTTTAATCACTGTAGGACAATGGACTGGTTGATGGGAAAAGATTAACCCAGAATATAGGGATTGTGCTGTAACAAAAGGCAATGTGCAGCCAGCAGGGGAAGGTCGAGGAGGGCAGCATAGCTCCCAGCCGCTTCTGGAGAGAGGAGCTGCTGCTTTCTCTGACCTGATCATGGGGTCGCTGAACACGGAACTTGAGACAGTGGGAGGAGCAGCTTTGATGGGTCGAACAGCCTTAAGCTCCATTTGTTCCCTTTCCTCCTCAGTTAGCTCCTCTAAAGGTTTCTGATACGATTCCTTTTTCACTTCTGGCTCCAGGTAGCTGGGGTTGTAGCGGCTCCATCTCACCGGCATTATCCTGCAAGGAACAAGCGAAGCGGGGCTGGAACCCAGCGCACGTGCTGTGTCGTGACAGGGACGCGGACAGATGTGGGCAGATGTGAACACGCCTCAGAACGACATGTCAGATGTGAGAGGCATCGCGTGGCAGTGGGGCGAGCAGCTCAGCGCGGGGTTCTGTCCCTTTTTACGCTGTTCCTGTGGCCAGGCATTGGAAGCGGCTGCCCAAGGAGGCGGTGGAGTCACCTTTCGAGGCGCTGGGGGATGTGGTTTAGGGATCAGAGCGGCAGTGCTGGGTGCACGGTCAGACTGGATGACCTTAAAGGTCTCTTCCAATCTTGATCATTCTATGCCTGTATGAGCCCGGCAAAAACAGGCGGGGCGGCCTGGCCGTGTGCTCCCGGTACGGCGCACACCCTCCCCGCACCCCTCGTATACTCCCGCTGAGCCGCCCCGCNTGAGTGAGTACCGCGGGCGCGGGGGCACCTCCCGCTCCCCTCCGGCACCCTCCGACCCCAGGCCCCGCTGTCCCCAGCCCCCCCAGCCCCTTCCCATCGCCTCCGTCTAGCCTTCGCTAGCCCGACTCCGCCGCCCCCCTCAGCCGGGCGGGATCCCCGGGACCGTCCCGGGGAGGCCGGGGGGTGTCAGCGCACCGGGGACGGGTTGGCAGAGCCCGCCGGGCGCGGGGGAGTTTCAGCACACCGGGCACAGGCTCTCAGCACGCCGGGGATGCGCCGTCCCGGAGGAAGAGCCGGGGCCGCCCCTCCCGGCGGTCACCTCGGTGTGGGGCGCGGCAGCGGCTGGGAGCCGGTACCAGCTCCCCGTGGGAGATGCGGGCAACGGGCAGGGCTGCGGCTCGCCCTGCTCAGCACCTGCGAGGCTGCTGCTTTTTCTTGTCCATAAAGGGTCACGGTTCGTGTCTGTCCCTCCCGTTTCTTCCCTTGTCTTGGTTGTGGCCAGCCGAGTGTATAGCCTCAGTGCTCTTCCTGAGGTTCAGAACTGTGAGCTTTCCCAGATGAATTGTACTCATGTGTTACACAACTGTGATTTTCAAGCAGACAAATCCTGCTTTATGCCTGGCTGCAGTTTCACGGTAGTTGCGAACATCCATTCTGTACAGGCTGGAATATATCAAAACCTTTTGTCAGGATAAGGTACCTTAAAGGTTAGAGGGGACAAACTCCCTTTGTTTGTTGATGCCCAGCCTCTGCTGAATGTCTTCTCTCTGTGTCTGTCCGTGCTGCCCATGGCATTTGGGCTCTGGCTGTACAGAACACGGGTTTGTGGTTCCTGAATGAATCAGTCATAACTGTAACTGGTTTTGTGTATTCCACACACAGGAGCTCCTGCTGCTGTCCCTGGGCATCCTGCACATCATGGCCTGTTGCCTAGATTTTCTTCTATTTTTTTAATAGTTATTTGTTTGATTATAGCAGCAAGTGAGGTTCTAAGTATTCAGGCACTGGGCAAACAGCAGAAGATGGTCATTACCCCAAATACCTCAGAGTGCAAAACCTGTTACCCTTGGAGCTATCCTTCCATAAAGAAGACTAGATAATTCTCCTTCTTTCTTGGTATTTTTATATAAAATTCAAGCATGTACATGCTGTCATGATCTGTTATATGAGTTACTGGCTGAAAGATGTTTTCAGTTCTTCTCATTTTAGCTCAATCCCCTTACCGGTTTTGCTCCTCCTCTGAACTCCCACAATTTGTCAATATCTTTTGTTGTAGCCAGTGAGACACAAGAAGGAACACCCACATCCCTTCCTTGCAATCTTTCTCTTGAGGAGAGCTGACTCACCCAGTTCAGTTTGTGTGTGAAAATATCTCTAGTAGGAAGGATATTTTGGGTTGTATAGCCTGGAATGCTTCCTGACTGCTTGTTTTGTGGGGATATTTTTTTAATTGAGGAAGTTGAGGGAGAGGTGATCTGTCCTTGGCCAAGGGGCTAAAGGGAAGAGTTGCAAAGGCCTTATTCACTGTGAGAAGAATTGCAGCGAGCCTGATTGCAGAGGGCACACATTTTTCAAGGCTTGAGTGCTGCTCTCTGATTTAGGAGGATGCTTTTATGCCAGGTCACTGCTACAGTGATCGCTGCTGCTGTGGCTGTATCGCCCCTCCCAACGCAGGGAGCCTTCCGTGTTCGGGAATTACCGGCAGAGTCGTGAGGCTGGGCAGGCAGAGCTGGTGCAGCTCCCGGCTTTCACTTGCCTTCCCGAGGGGTTTTTTTTCTGTAATCTTCACAAAGCTGTGGCTAATGCCAACCTTGAGGGTGTGCCGTGCTGTGCCCTTCCTAAAGGGAATGGCTCAGCAGCACAGCCAACTTCCCAGCCATGGGGAGATGGAGAATTTCTTACTGAAAGTGTTTGGGGTTTTTTCCTGTGGTGGTGTGCAGCCTCCTGCTGCCCTGCCTCTGGCATCAGGTGTAGTCACAGACCCATGAAGTAACATCATCCTGGTGTCCTGCTGCTGCAGCAAGATCTGCGCCTCAGCCAGTGATGATCTGGCATCTGCATGTCCTGCCTCCTTCCAGGCAGCTGGGATGAGAGAAGGTGATCCTTCCTGTTCCCTCCTGGCTGGCAGGCTCTGCTTCTGCACTGAGCTGAAACAGAAGAAGGTTAGGAGATTATGTCAGTTGTACAAACACAGCTGGAGCCTTTGACTCCAATGCTGCTTTTTCTGCTGCATCCAGAAGGAAGCTTCTTGTATCCCCTCATGTCAGGCTAAGGCAGTGTTCCACTTTGGAACAGATACAAATGGATAAAATATTATAATTGTCTTAATTTCTTCTTTCCTTGGTTTTTCTGGCTCAGCATTCTTTTTTGCCCAGGGATGCAAACAGATTCCGACTGTTAGACTGGACATGCCTGAGCTGGGGATTCACAATTCATAGGCTAAGCCTGACCTGGGGAAACTCTTTGTTATGTGGCTTTTGTCTCATTTCAGTAGAGAAGTGAACCCAGGAAAACAGGAGCATTCATTACAAGCCAGTTAATGGTCTGTGGTTCTCATCATTCCAGCTGCTCTGTGGTTCTCTGCGTTCCAGCATAGTTTCTCTCCAGAGAAAACAAACACCTTTGTTTCATATCTAATTATTAATCTGAATGTTGCCTCATTAGCATTTCAGTCTGGCAGAGCACCTGAGGGCTGAGTGATTCTGATGCTCAGGGTGGGTGTGAAGCAGCTTTGTCCTGAGCACATTAAAAAAAAAGCTGAAAACTGAGGCAAAAGTGTTAGCAGGACTGGGGTAGTGCCAAGACCTCAGGCCCCAGATTGCTAATTTAGATTCATGTGGTTGCCAGTGTGAAATGGGATTTTCAGGAGGAGACCAGGTGGACAAGTGTCTATGGGAGCAAATAACAGGTACCAAATGGGCCTTGGTGGGCAGTTTCAACAGAAAAGCCAAGGACTTGATATTCCAGATCACCATCCTGGAGTGAATCCTTTCACATAAGGGTTGAAGCATATTTATAAAGCAGCACAGATGAGCTCCTTACCCACATTTTAAGCATTCTGCATAAAAATAGAGGATTTTAAGTCACAACTTGATAGACATGACACAGCTTCCTATAGGGCTGACCTGGAAAGGTGAAGTGAGGTGATTCCACTCTGCTGGAATGCTGAGTTCATATGGCGGTGCTGAGACTGGGAACAGGTGTCCATTCATCCTGTTGTGTTGTGTCATGCAAACACATCAATCTCCAGAGCCAGGGCAAGACTTGTGATCAAGCTCATTAACTTTTATGAACCAAGGCTTCACATGGAAGTTTTATGGATGTTAGAAACAGGGAGTTTCTTCATGTGGAACAGCACTTCCCTTTGGCAGTCACTCTCTCCTTCTGAGGCTTCACTGTCTTCATGTGAGAGCTTTTGCAGAAAAAAACTTAGATGAGTCTGAGAGCATGAAATAATCCAGTGTCATTGGAAAAAACATTTGGAGATATTTGGAACAGCTTTAAAATTAACACTTGGACCATGGAAATGTTGGTTACATTTTCATGTTTGTACCACATCATTTTCCTAATTTCAGGATGTGCAGCCAACAGAATCCATTTGGTTGTGTGGCCTTATCTGTTTCTGCTCCTCCTGCATTTATTAAGTAAATTTCCTTAATTCCAGCCAGGAACTGAGTGTTTTTCTTCTGGGCCTGCTGAGCACAAGAGGTTTTTTGGAGCACCAAACCACCACGGTGCTGTTTGACTTGCATTAAGAGGCTTTAGATTGTTTTAAGTCCGTGGTTTCATGATGCTTCCAGGGTGGTCAGCAGTTGGAAATGTGGTAGTAAGATTTAGGTACCACATGTTTGGAACACTTTTTTGGCTCTGCAGAAGTTCTCTTTTAAACTGAGCCTCCCTTGAATCTCTTAAGACCAGCCTGGTAAGTCCAGTGAGTTCTACAGAATGTGATCCTGCATTTATTCCTCCCTGGCTGCTGTATTCTGCTTATCTAGGGTCCCATGGAGACCAGCAGCAGGCACAGAGATTCACCTGTGGAATATTTTACCGTGCAGTCCCTGGAAAAATTCACTCGCTTTACAAGGATCATTCAGTGAGGAGGAAAACCTGAGCAAATGTTGCAGGATGGGCACAGTGCTGAGGTGCACTGGGAAAGGGAGGGTTTGGACTTTTAAAACAGCTTGTTTTAGCTGTCTCTGGAAAGGTAAAAGGATGTATTTTAATGATGATAAAAAATGACACTTGGTAATGCAACATGTGTTTGTTTTGCTATGCTTCCCTCTGAAATGAAAATACAGGGACATATGTGGGGCTTTTTCCTGCCCTTCATCCCCTGCTCTATACTATCTGATTAAGCAATGTTTTATTTCCTAAACCTCTTTCCATTATATTAAAACTTTGAGGAAGGTTTCTTAACTGCTAGCTCTTAGATACATAAGGATGGGTACAGTGCATTGTTTCTCCCCTTACAAGAAAGAAAAACCATAATGTTTGGTCATTTTGGCTGGAAAATTAGGTTAAAGCAGAAATCTGATCTCCTGTAAATTCATTGCTGCATCAGGGTTAAGTAAAATACATGGAGAAGATGCATCATAACCAAAGAGATGCTCATAGCCTCACTACTCTGCAATCAGTACAGTCAGTGAGGTCCTGCTGCTTCAGGGAGGATCCTTCAGGAGCCTGAAATAGCCCCATCAGTAAAGCATCGATCTCTTGGCTTCAGCATGGAGGATTTGAGTTCCTCATCAGGTGCAGGCTGCAGTGTTTATTACCTGCAAGAAGAACTCAACGTATAATAATAAATTTTAGTTCATAGATCCCAGGAGAAATGCTAAGGCATCAATCAAATCAGCTGGCACTCCAAAAGCAACTGCTAATGCTAAATGAGTGATATTAAACAGCTGATGTTCCAGCTCTTGCTTCTGCAAAATTCCCGGGGAATACAAAAATAATTTCATATGAAGAAAGTGTGAGGGTTTAACCTTTAAAGAGTTTAATGTTACAGCCAAATAGAAAGAGACAGCATTTCAGGGAGAGGAAACTGTGAGCTGAAATCTTTTTATCCTGTGCTCTCATTGAGGATATGGGAATAGCCTGTTTCCAAATACCTGGGATTCGGTACCTGTTTTCTTTCGAAAGCAGTGGTTTTTACTGGATGTTTGGATGTCTCAACTTGGACACACCCTTTTCCCTGAACAGACATACCATGTGTGAACGTTTCTCCTTTTTTAGAGCTGGCAATGGATGTCAGATGCTTTTCTCTAGGAAATGTGTGACCTTTTATACTGTTTCTTCTCTTGATTGGTAATACATTCTCTTTCCCTTGCCAAAGATAAAGCCACCAACCCATCTAACAGGCAAGAAGACTGGGAATACATCATTGGATTCTGTGACCAGATCAACAAGGAACTTGAAGGGTGAGTGTCCCAAACTGCTCTAGACTTGATAAATTAACATTCACAGTTTAAAGTGTGAAAATCCATCATCAAACATTTACATTTTCTTTTATATATTCTGATATCACTAGAAAGAGCTGGCTACAACAGAGAGAGGATGCTGCCTCTCCTGTGAAAGTCAGCGTGGCTAATCCAGACTGAGCACTGGGAAACTGGGAATTCTGAATCTGCTTCTAATTTCAGCTTCTGCAGCTCCAGGGTTCTCATCTGGCTAAAATTATTCCATTTGCCAGTCTGTAAAATTGGGTTATCACTGATAGTGCTGCTGGGTCTTTGCATCTTTAAAATCCTTACTGGGCTTAACTGAGGAAACCTCCTGGCTCCCAGCATTCCCGAGAGCTAAGGAAGAAGAGTTTTCTTCTGAAAAAAGGAAACAAATGCAAGGGTAATGATTTCCTGGGCTGGGACCTGTACTGGCAGTTGTTTGGTCCCTCCCAAGGAGGAATCTGGAATTGCTGGCTCAGACTACCAGCCCTCTCTTCTTTTCATACATGCAAACAACCAGGCTTATGAAGTTGCCATGAACATTTCTTGTTAGCCTTGGTGATGGAAAGATAGAAGTATTTAATGGCATTTCCCTTTGATTATGTGGAAGACACTTTGTTTAAACAGCAGAATTTGTGAAAGTGTGAAAATCCTTCATCCTGCTCTGTTCCAGGCCGCAGATAGCTGTGAGACTCCTGGCTCATAAAATCCAGTCACCACAGGAATGGGAGGCAGTCCAAGCCTTGACAGTAGGTAGTCCTTACCCCTCCTCTTAAATCCAGGCGTGTATCCTACTGCATCACCTGTGTGGAGTAGAGGGGGCACAGGGAGTGTCCATGGGGTCAGCTGGGGGCTGAGTTCCCTGATCCCCAGGAGGGAGTGGGAGGTGGGAGGGAGCACAGTTCCATCCCTAAAGTGTCCAGAAACAGCTCTGGTTTTGCTTGAGCTGCTTTCCTGTGTTATCTTCAGGCAAGATTTGTGTTCACTGTTGAGGCCAAATACTGAGATGACACAGACCCAGATACACCTGGCTGAAGGTGGTCACCAGCCTGTCTTGATGTGTCATCCCTAAAGATTGGAGATTGATGTGTGCATGGAGCAGGGATACTTGTCTCACTGACAGGGGCCCTTCACCTCCCCTCCAAGCAGAACACACACTGTTATTGTAAGGTTTTAGTGTTGCTTTCAGCCCCCGTTTCTGTTCTTTGAATGCAGGTGCTGGAAGCTTGTATGAAGAATTGTGGGAGAAGATTTCATAATGAAGTTGGGAAGTTTCGCTTTTTAAATGAGTTAATAAAAGTTGTGTCTCCAAAGGTTAGTCCCTGAGCTTTATGGCTGTATCTACTTTTTGTTTGACCTCCGTAAGCTACAGACAGCATCCAGAATATTTGCAGTGTTCTGACTGGCTCGCTGCACTTGTTAGTCTATATTCAAGAACATTTGTTAGCTAAGCTCTTGTTGTTTGGAGGTTTTTTATGCCTTACTAAATTTCTCAGGAAGTTGTACTTAACGTGCCATCACTATGCAGTCTCTGGGCTGTTCTAATCCTTCAGGTAATTCAAGGGCTTCTAAAACTTGGGCTGTGCTGTTTTAAAAAACAGAACTCCAGTGGTGGTGGAAGAGAAATGTGATGCAGAGGTTAAAACAAGAGATTTGACAACACACCGTGGAGTTCTAGTCCTCATTCTGCTGACTTGCTATGTAAAAAGTGCCTGGCTAAGTCCCTCAACATTCATGATGAGTTTAATGTGCTGAAAATCTTCCCTGTGGCTTAATTGATGCAGCAACATATTCCCAGATTCTCTCCCATAAGACAGGGGAGGGGGTGGTTCTCTGTATTGCTGTAATTTTTAAATAGCAAAATCCTGGAGCCAGCAGAATAGCTGCTTTTTCTTTTGCTGAAGATAATCACAAAGCTTCTCTTCACTGTTATTTCAAATCTATTAGAGGAGCAATTTTTCCTCCTAATGAGATGCACCTCAGATCATCTTGGAACTTGGATCATCCACCTTTTAATGTATATCGCTGAGCTTCCACAGAGCTTAATTTTTAAAAAGAAATTAAGAACATGAAGAATTTGGGTCCTTTTTTCCACCTTTAGTACCTGGGAGACCGAGTCTCAGAGAAGGTGAAGTCCAAAGTCATTGAATTGCTGTATAGCTGGACAGTGGCATTGCCAGAGGAATCCAAAATTAAGGATGCCTACTACATGCTGAAGAGACAAGGTAGGGAGTCAGCTGCTCACTCATGCATTCTCTCCAGCCTTGGCTTTGAGCAAGAGTATCACAAAATATACAGCTTCTAATTAAATGGGGTCAAGGCAAACTCTGAGGGGAGATAGAACAAGGGAGAAATTCTCTGAAAAGCTTTTCATTATGTGTAAATGCCTTGGGCAGGGTTGGGTTGGCTCTGTTAACTAAATCAGTGAAATACCTTGCAAATACTTTTGTTTTGGTTTGAAGGGCCTTTTTTTAGTTGAATTTTTTATTTTGGTGGAAGTAGTTATTAAATTATTTGAATAAGTCTAATTTAAAGTGAAATAAGAGCTTCCAAGCAGCCTTTTGTGTTCTTTTAACTAAATGGCTTTGCAGCTGTACCTTTAGTTCAGCTGACACACATTTCTTGTGTAGGCACGGTGAAAAAAACTCAGTAGCTTCACAAGAAAAATTGATTCCATGGAAGCTCTGGAAACAATCCTGCCCTATTAGGACACACAGATTCCAAGTCATAACTGTCCCTTGCAGCACTATGGATGGATAAACTAAAGGCTGAATGGGGCTGAAAATGGTTCTTCCCCTTCAGAGGGAGAGTTTTAGCTTGTGTTGTGGGGTTGGGAGAACATCCAGGTGAAAGTCAGCTCAGGGATTTGGATGTGCTGTTCACTGGAACAGCATGGCAGTGTCAGGGGCAGATGGCTGGCTGCCAGTGTGCTGGCTTTGACAGCAGCCTGGGAGTACCTGAGTGCCCTGCCTGCTGTGAGTGTGTGTGCTGACCACAGGGGTTCCCATTGTGCTTTCAGGGATCGTCATGTTTGATCCTGTGATTCCTGCAGACAGAACACTGATTCCTTCCCCACCACCTCGTCCCAAGAACCCCGTGTTTGATGATGAGGAGAAATCGAAGGTACAGTGAAGACTTGTGCCAAAATCACTAATGAAGAGTGATTACTCTGTGTATATTTAGAATAAGGAAGCAAAGTATAATAATGTGGCTTTTATTTTGGGGGGGATGGCCTGTACTTTTGCAGAACTCACTGCTTTTTCCACCTGCTTAACCCAGAGTTCCAGTTAAGACCTTGTCTGTTTTACCATTTTGGGGTTATTCCTGTTAAAGTGCCATCTTGCTGAAGTACTGGAAAGCAGAGAGTGTTTCACACACAGGAAGAAAAATAATGTATGGGAGGAATAACTATCTGGTGTCAGAAGTCTCTGAGATTTCACAGAATATGTCCTGTGTAAAAGCAGGAATGCAGCAACTCACATAAACTCTAAATGACTCTTGCTGGAGTCCCTGTAACTATGGAAGCTGTGTAAGCTTACTGGGCTGTATCCCTTTTCCCCTGAATTGTTCACACAGATTCCTTTCCCTTTACCCAGGGGTCTTCATTTGTTTCCTGACTATGATCTTCTTGTCTTTCAGCTTCTAGCCAAACTCCTGAAAAGCAAAAACCCAGATGATTTACAAGAGGCAAACAAACTTATAAAATCCATGGTAAAAGAGGTAAGAAATTCCTGTAGGATTGGTTCAGGTCAGCAGTCTGCTTTCCAGGTTTTAAGCAATTTGACTTCAAATGGTGGAGAGCTTAGGATTTTGTCTCTAGCTTGTACCTGGGAGATGTTTGTGTCACAGAAATGTCTACAGTTGGTGTCTCTGGTGAAAGATGGGGCAGGAATTTAATGTCCCTTGTTGTAATTACCAGATTCCCATCACTCAGGGTGGGATTTCATGTTTTCAAGGTTTGGTGGGAGCATCATGGTACCACCCCTGGATGCTGAGGACTGAGTCACTGGACTGGGTCCTCTCACAAACAAGTTCATGGAAACACCTTCCTGTTTGTAGAGCTGGGCTGCATCCACCCATGACAGTCATTCCAGATTCTGGAGTCCAGGAAATGACTCATTGGGATTCTGGCAAATAAAAGGATACCTTCTGGACTGTAATGATTGTATAGGTTACTAAAATATTTCCATTCAAGCTCCTCTTGTTCCCAGGGCAGACTCCTCTGTCTTCAGTGGGAATCTCCAATCAGAGATGGGTGGACATTTTCCACTAGAGTGTGCATGTTGTTCCTAGTGAATGTTTTGCTTCAAACACATCTCTTGTTAAATGGCATCAAGGGAACAAACAAAAAAATCTTCTGAAAAGGTCAGAAAGGAACTTCTGGGAACTTTTTTAGTGGTGTAATTATACATTGAAGTCTATTTAATGAGACTTTTTTGAAATATGGGGTTGCCTGTAATTTCAGAATGGTGGTGAAAAGACAATAAAATACACAAAGCTTCACATGAACAAAGAAGGGTTTTGTTTGCTTTTTTCCCAGCTTAACCTTAAAGAGCCATTACTTTGAACATTTACAGATAGTATCTGTGGTTGTGTTTCTGTGAACTTGTAGAGGTAAATTCACCCTTTCTGTCTGTGCTTTCCACCCTGAAGGATGAGGCTCGGATCCAGAAGGTGACAAAGCGCATGCACACGCTGGAGGAGGTGAACAACAATGTGAAGCTGCTGAATGAGATGCTGGTTCATTACAGCAAAGAGGACTCATCAGAGGCCGACAGGGAGCTCATGAAGGTGGGTCTGAGCTGCTCCTTCTTCCCAGCAGTCCTGGAGTCAGTCCTTTCTTACAGACTTGAGCTTTGCAGAGAATTACAAACACTGCAGTAAAATGGAGAGCGGTGGTGAGAAATGGGAGCAGTTGCTGCAAACAGCAGGCAAGAAAATATCCATGGTTTTAGTGCCTTTCACCAAAACACTGGGTGGGGAGTAGCTCAGTTTCACATATGCTTGAAGTGAGGTGCAGCTGTTCTCCAAAGATGCAGCATGGCAGAACCAAGAAGCTGCAGTTTGTAATTCTGGATCCTATAGGGACACACAGATTGCAGGTTATAACTGTCCCTTGCAGCACTGTGGATGAAGGCTGAATGGGGCAGAAAACAGTCCCTCCCCTTTAGAGGAAGAGTTTTAGCTTGTGTTACAGGGTTAGGAGAATATCAGGAAAGTAAAAATCAAAATGGCCACCAGGGATGACTTGGTAGGCCCAGAGCCTTTAAGAGTTGCACATTATCTAATTAAAATAATTAAACCCACTGATTTTTGACAACAAGGTCTTTACACAGTGGTAAGAAGCTTAAGAACCTGGTTTGTTTTTGTGAACCATTTTGTTATTGCCACCTGTCTGCTGTGGTTGCAGACTCAGTAGTGGTTGCAGCACAACTGAAACCTAATTGCTGAAACATGATTCTGCTCTTCCTCAGGCTTTTAGGGATTACTATACAAAGAAGGAACATCTCTTTTGGACTATAACTTGGCCATAAGTGCTGATGTGAGGGAGGACTGAGAGATGTGTTGGGAATGCAGGTTGTGTTTAGACCCCAGGCTCATGTAAGGCTGCTCAGCATTGTGAGCTGGGCAGGGAGGGCCATCCTGGCTGTGCAGCCACACTGGCATGGTCAGCACAGTGAGACTGGTCTGTTCTGGGGGTCGTTCTGTGCTGACTGGTGCTGCTGGCAGTGGCCCTGGCTGGTGAAACCCTTTGTCCTAACCTGTCTTCCAGGAGCTCTACGAAAGGTGTGAGACCAAACGACGGACACTGTTCAAGCTGGCCAGTGAGACAGAGGACAATGACAGCAGTTTGGGTAAACTAAGCTACACTTGTCCTTTTTTAATTGCTTTTGTGCTCCCTGCCCGTTCAAAGGTTCAGCTGTAAAGTGACCTCCTCACTGTGGGTTCTTGTTGCTTTGGTAAAGGCCAGTCCTTCCCTCTTTGTGCTTATCATTTCAGTTCAGGCAAGGACTGGATGGTAAAGGTGGTAGTTCAGGAGGATGGGAGCAATAATTGGGGGCAGCTGCTGCTTTGGGAGGGGAAGAGGGTTGCTGTGGGGAACAACCTTGGGCTCGTTTTTTCCTTGTTACTGCAATGTGCGTGGAGCTAGAAAAGGTCAGGGTATCCCTTAGAGAAGTGTGGCATAGGCAGTGAGGAGCTCATAGCCAAATAGTCTTGGTTTTTCCTGCTGATTATTTAGCTGACAACTGAGCACTCTCAGCATTAGTGGGAACAAAGTGGCTGAAGCCTTGGAGGTCATTTTTGTCTCTTTTGTAGGGGATATTCTGCAAGCCAGTGACAATTTATCCCGTGTGATAAATTCCTATAAAAAAATAATAGAGGGGCAAGTGATCAATGGTGAAGTGGATCTCCCTGGGATGTCTGTGGTAGAAGGTGAGTTTCTGGGAAGTCAATTGTTTAATTTTTGAATCCTGCAGTTCTAAGTCTCTTGAAAAATGTTTCCTGTTTTGTTAAAGTAGCTTTTGATGGTTCTTGTGGCCAACAGTTTGTGAATCAGAGGGGGACAAGAAGGCTCCTGAGCAGTGGATAAACAATTCTGGACAGGAGCAGCAGTGCTGCAGCTTTGCATTCTCCATTGCTCAGTCCATATTACTGAAACCCTTGTGACATCAGTAGCAAACCTGCATCTGAGCAGTTTGTGTGGCTGGAAGTTCTCATACATTTTCCTCCCCACATTTGTCCTGTTTCTTAATAGTGCTGTATAAGAAGAAGATAATTTTATTAAAAACACAAGAGCTGGAGAGTAGGAGCTGGACCAGAGGTCCTTTTCCTGGTTTTGCCAGTAATCCCATTTGTGAATTCAGGCCAGTTGCCCACTTCACACTTCAGCTTCAGCATTTAAAGCTCTGGACATGAGTGTGACAGAATTACCATTTGGGACTCAAACATTTGTGATGCTCCCTGGAAGCATCTACTGGGACAAGACTGTTCTAAATACGAAGATTGAGATGGTATGAATTTCCCTCAGCTCTCCAGCTCTCTGGTAGCCTTTGTTTATTATAATGCTGTAGGATGTCCTAAAGCCTCATCTGAGTTCAAAAATTTTGAAGAGATGATGAATTGTGAACCACTGGGGAAGGAGCACTGCTTTCAGCAGGTTTTCACGTGGAAATTCTTTAAGTATCTGTGTTGATTTACATAGTCTGGACAGCAAATACCCTTGCTCTGTTACAAAGAGCCATAAGCTATGCTCAGATGAGGTTCTAAACCATCTCTCTGCTAATTTCTTCTGCGCACTGGGTTTGCTCTGAGCCTTTTGCCTTCTTTCCTAGTAGTGCTCTTCTCCTGTCCGCTGCAGGGAGTAACTCCACCAATAATCTCAACACCCTCATTGACCTTGCTGGACTGGATGTCACCAGCACCCCGCCACCTCCAATGCCACCCAGCAGCCTGACACCAGCCCCCAGCACAGCCCCTGGCCCAGCTGAAATCCCCATCCTCCCTCCTCCTCCCCAGACATTGGCGCCGCTGCGCAGCAGCTCCTCTGGCCAGACGGAAACAGCACCCGCTCAGCAGGGCAGCACAACCAACTCCCTGTCCTTGCTGGATGAGGAGCTCCTGTGCTTGGGTAAGACACTGAGGGGCCTGCAAAAGGGCTGCTCAATCCATCCTAACAAAGGCTGCTTCTGTGTTCTCCATGTTCCAGGATTCCAGGGAGCACTCCCTTGCATCATTCTGAATATTAGACCTGGTCAGTGAGTCAGTATTAAAATCTCTTTCCAGAGCAAGAAAGTAACTGTTTAGTGCAATTGCCATCTGATCTCTGGAGCTGCTGGACATGCTGGGTGTACAGGCAACAGTTTGGGACAGATTAAGCCCTGATTTTGAGGGTGTGCTAAAGAGAAGGTGTCTCAGAGGGGCTGTGCATGGGAGCCTGCAGGATGCCTGTTTGTGGAGCCCAGATGTGAACAGCAGAAGGGAGTGCTAATCAGGATGGGTGAGAAGAGCTGTGTGCAGGGTATGACTGTTGGCTGCTGGTGCCATCAGTGTCTTTTCCTCATCACAGACTTGCAGCCCAGCTCAGTGTTTCAGCAGGTTCTTGGGCTCTGGCAGAGCTGAATCAAGTTTTGATGGTACTGAAACAGCAGCCAAGGAATGACACTGAATTCATTTTCTCCTCCTATTGTTTCTCCATCCAGGCCTGAATGACCCAGCCCCTGCAGCAGGGAAGGAGACCTTGGAAAACAATCAGTGGAGCATGTTTGAGGTACAGAGGAGTCTCAGAGAAGGGGAGGGAGGGATTGACATTGTGGGAGGTCTCAGGACACACACTGTCACCTTGGAGAACACACAGGCAGAGGGGCAGTCTGGCTTAGCCCTAAGTTTAAACAGAGTAGATATCCCTGAACCTGGCTTTCTCAATGTCCCCATGATGTTAGTCCTTCCTTTGCTTAAATTACAGATCAGAAGTAGCCCTGACTTAGGCCACAGACTTTGCTGCTTGTCACCCAGCACCTGTTTTTGTGGTAAACCTCTGTCCTTCTGTAATAGAGCAGTGCCATTTCTGCATCAGGGTCAGCAGTGAGTTAGAGCATCTATCTGTCCTCTCTTTCAGAATGAGCAGTTGGACCTGGATTTCTTTAATCCGAAGATGGTGACTGTTGCTTGCAACCCTGCAGGGAACCCCCTTCTCCATCACACATCACAGAGCACGTGTGGGACATCAGCCATGCTGCCTTCTGCTTTCCCAGCCTCCCAGACTGCTCCCAGCATCCCAGCACCAAACTCAGCACCATTTGTATTTCCTGCTGTACCAGCTGCCCCTGCAGGGCCTCCTAAGACTATTCCAGCTGCTCCTGGGTACTTCAGCTCGTCTGTGGGGAGCACCATGTCACATAAGATGGATGCATTGGGACAACTCCTTGAAGAAGCCAAAGGGTAACCACAAGTCCTGACTTTGCTTTGGCTCTGTAGTTAGAAAGCCAGGCTTGCTGCAGTGCCAGGTTCTGAGGGTGACGTTCAACTCTCTGGTTTGGTAGAAATGTGGGATTGGGATTTTTATTCTCAGAGGTTTCAGTTTACAGACTTAATACAAGTTTCCCACCTCTGGGAGGGAAAGTCAGGCAGAGCATACATTTGTGCTGTTGCCTGGTCCAAAGGTGTGGTGTGTAGGGAAACGAGCTGTTGAGGTACAGAGGCCTCATTTCTTTCTTGACTCAGGGAAGTAACTCCAGCCCTTCCGCCACTCCTGTCCTTGTAGTTAGTTCTCCTCATGTGACACTGTGCAGGGTCACAGGCTCCAGCCTAGCTCCAGGCTGCTGCTTGGTCCTCGTGATGTGCTTTTACCTCTGGGTGTTGGTGAAATTCCTGCTTCACTTCCAGCTCCATTCCCCATGGCTTTTCTGTCTCTCTCGCAGGAGTGCCACCCAAGGCATGGCGACACCTGCAGTGTTCCCTGGGGTTACTTTGCCAACCACTGTCACCCCTGCCCCATTAGCAGCACCTGCAGGGCTGCCAGCCACTGCCTCTGGAGCCCCTCCAGCTCCCTTCCCAAGCAACTGTGCTGCTGGATCAGGAAGTCCTCTCTTCCAGCCGGCGTCATTCCAGCAGCAAGGCAGCCCCATGAAAGCACCTGAAATTTCTTTGGCCAATGTCCATGTTCCCTTGGAATCCATTAAGCCCAGTAAGTATTTCAGGCTTTTCACCCTGCTCTGAACATTTTTTAAAGGCAAAGCTTCTTGGCAAAGTTCATGACGTAGAGAGAAGGGATGAGCAGCTCCAGCCAAACATCCCGATCGCCTGATGCTGCCTCAGACCAGCTGCTGCAGCACGAACCTGGATCCTCTCCCTTCTCTCTCTGTGGCAGGCAGTGCCCTGCCAGTGACAGCCTACGACAAGAACGGGTTCCGGATCTTGCTGCACTTTGCCAGGGAGTGCCCCCCGGGGCGCTCGGACGTGCTGGTCGTGGTGGTCTCCATGCTGAACACGGCGCCGCTGCCCGTGAGGAACATCGTGCTGCAGGCAGCCGTGCCCAAGGTAGGGACACACTGCATCCTGGCCGTGGACTCAGGGACTGGGGACAGCCTGGCCTGACCCTGCCACAGGCAAGGTGCCCCTTTCCAAAGCACAAAGCTTCTTGTCAGAGGCAGAAAACACTGAACAGGATAAGTCAAGAACTGCCTGTTCCTATCGTGTTCTGCAAGCTGGGCTGGCTCTTGTTCCCTCATCCATACTTGTGGGTTGGTTCTCTTCCATTTGGGTGTGTACTGTTGTCCCCCCAGCCTGTGCATGCATCCTTCATTGTCCCCAAGGCAGGAGATCATCCCTGAGGTTCCTCTCTCTATTTCACTTGCAGTCCATGAAAGTGAAGCTACAGCCACCCTCTGGCACTGAGCTGTCTCCATTCAATCCCATCCAGCCTCCAGCTGCCATCACCCAGGTCATGCTTCTGGCAAATCCTGCAAAGGTGAGGGGGACAGTGGGATTTATCCTGCCCTCTTCAGACACATTTGATACCAGCTGAACTCTGTGGAGGGGTTGGACCAAACATTTGAGCAGCTGCAGCTGTTTGTTCCTACAAGTTTGAACTTGATGGTCTTGGAGGTCTTTTCCAACCTTAATTTTCTGTGATTCTAATGTGCCCTCCAGAAGTGATTACTATGGAATGTTGGTGTTTCAGTTCAGGGCTAGAGGAGGCTCTTAGCAAAGTCTTTGGCAAGGAGAGGTGTGAGAAGGGGCAGTACACCTCTTCCAGCAAAAGGGCAAGGATCATGTCAGGCTCAGCTTTAAAGGGTAGCAAAGCTGTATCAGGAGTTTGACTCCCCTGTGCACTGAACGTGCCTGGCTTTGCTGATAATTAGATCAATACTAAATTAACTGGTGCTGTAGCTGTACTTTTGATGAACCAACAGGCAAATGTCAGACCATGTCTGTTCCATCATTCTCTGAGGAGGTACCTGTGGCCAGGGACACAATGGAGTTAACACTTTCCTTTCTGCTGATGATGCTGGGAGCAGCTGAGAAGCTGTTTTTCCTTGCTGTCACTCATTCAATCAGCCAGCTGTGAAAGCTTAGTGATGAAGGACTTCCTAATTGTTTGACAAATTAGATGTTTCTACTTGAGAATTACAAGTGTTCTTCAAGTATCAGCTGAAAGCTCTGAGATAGAAGGATGAATGTCAGAGGGGTTTAGTGGATGGTTACAAACTTCGTGAGGTGCATGGATGTGCCCTTGTTGAAGGGCTGCTTCCATCTCTTGCTTACTCTATTGCAAGGCGTTTTTCAGAGCAGGAACTGTTTTATCTTCCTCCACATAATGAGGAATTTAATTTTGAAAATTTTTAACTTTTCCAGCAGCAGTCTTTAGGCTCTCTGGAGAGCAGCTGGACACATCTGTGCAGTCTATGCTCACAGGTCATTTATGCTTTTCTCCTTCTGCTCCATGCTAAGCAGTAAAGGTTTTTTTGGTATAAAAAGTGTAAGGTGAATAACTCAGGTTTGTAAATAGCTGAACTGAATGAACTCAACCCGAGCCCTCCTACCCCTGCTCTGTACAACAGAAGTCTTGTGCTCTCTGTAGAGCTGTAACAGTGAAGTGTTTTGTTCGGGGCTGTTGAGCTGGGGCTGTTCTCACGTTGCTTTTGGGTTTTGTCTTTCCTGCAGGAGAAGGTGAGACTGAGGTACAGACTGACCTTCACCCTGGGAGATCAGCCCAGCACAGAAGTGGGTGAAGTGGATCAGTTTCCCCCAGTAGAGCAGTGGGGGAATCTATGACCTTAGGACACTGCCAGAGACTCTGACAGGACCAGGGCAGGATCCCACAGGACTGGAATGGATGTGCCGTGGGGAGGGACGCACATGCTATCCACTGGTGATGTTCAGCTTTGTTTACATGTCCTGACCACTCTGCTTGTAGCTTTAGTCCAGAATGTTGTGCCCCAGATCGAAGGGGCCCTGGAACACTTATGCCAAGCATGAACTGAGTGGCAGCCAGTGACTGGTAGTGCTGGCTGCTTTTACCTTGACCTCTGGGTGAATCTGGTTCTATCTTCCACTCTATTAAACTTGAAGTTATTGTATTTTGAGGGGAGATCTGTCAGCAGAAGAGGATTTAGTTGGCTTTTCCTGCACTGCTGTCCAGAGATCCCGACAGGCTGTGGGGTGATGATGCCGCGAGCTCAGCGCAGAGCCCTGACAGAGCCCTCCCTGGGACTGTGACCTCCTTGTGCCACACGGGCCCGTGAGCATGCTGAGCAATAATGCTGCTCCATGAGGGAATGCTTCCTTTTTTACACTGAAATAGCACTTAGCTCCCTCCCCCTCTCCTCCTTCATTCCCTAGGGCCCGTGTAAGCAGCCCCTTGCTCCATGTGTGCCACACTGCTGTATCTTTACTTGTTGTATTTATTTTACACTGCTGGCTGCCGCTCTGGGGCATCCGTTTGGGGCAGCTGGGGCCGAGTTTTGTCTGCAAATGGTTACACTGGTTATTTTTTTTGCCTTCATTGCATTCCATAATGTGGGGAAAAGAGGAAATGCATAGTGAGGAGGAAAGAGGGATGGAAGGTATTGGTCAGTATTGGAGGAGGACAGCACCTGGAGCACAGAACTGTCTTTACAATCACTAGTCAGGGGCAGTGACTGAATCCAGGGATAAGGAGAGATGCCTCTCATGTCCCCTCATGCAGGCAGTATTATTAGTATAGTCAAATACTGTGTTTTATTGAGCTGACTACAGTAAGATTTACCTACAAGATGTAAATAATAGAGCTGTAGGGTATTAGAACAAGCAGGCAGAGGAAGGAAGAGGCTCTCCTGGGGGAGCCCTTGGGTTAATGCCCCATCTTCTTTGTTCCCTGTATTAAGTGGCAAAGTGCAATTGTGCCCACAAAGGAGAAAGCAGTTTTGCTGGACATCAGTGTTCTGTGCTAACAGAAGGGCTGATCCCTCAGCTACAATCTCCTAGAAGTAAAGTTCAAATCAGCAAAACTTGGTTCCAGCAGCTCCGTCCTTCTTCTCAGTTTCCAGTCTCAGGCAGTGAGCTGAGACAGACAGTTGTACATTAATGGGAGTTTTTAACACTCATTGACACAAGCACAGAGAGGTGCTTGGACAGTCCTTGGACACTCAGCTCTGCATTTCCAGCAGGGCTGTCAAGCAACAGCTCTTCAAAAACGTGGAGTGGGAGCAGCACAGAGAAAAGCAGTACAGAGGAAGAGGCTTCTGCCCCTTCTAGGAAAACTCCACGGGAGAACATGATGCTAGAATGAATGGTGGCTGTAAAACCATTGCTGCAAACACAGCTTGGAGTTAGTTGTAGTTGAATTTTCTTTACTCTGCTGCAGAGTAAAAATCCCTAGAGATGAAAAGTGCAGGGGATTCACAAGCCTGAGACCCTCATAAGAGGCACCAGGCAGCTGCAGGAGCACCTGAAAGTGGAATCCAAGCTTGCTCTGGTCTGCAGCCTGTGGAGACCTCAGCCTTGTGAGCTCCCTGATGTAGAAGGCAGGTGAGAGGGAGGGGTTGTTTGGATCCTAAAGAAAGCTGTTTTAAATCGATGGACTGGGAGATAAGGGACAAGGAGAGAATTCTTTCTGCATCAGACATGTTCTTGCCAGCACTTTAGACATGGTAGGCATGGGGGCAGTGCCTGGGTGGTGTCCTGAGGAGCAGGGTCACTGCTTCCCCTGCTTGCACGTGGATCTCACTATGAGTTGGAGGAAGGCAGGAGAGCAAAGGTGCTTTCTGTGAACAGCAGCAGCCACCTGGACACAGCCACGCACCCCAGTGCTGCTGCTTTGGAAATTAAACTATGAATGTTCCTTGTCTGTAGGGTGAGGTTCCTGCTTCATCCCCAGCAGTCCTACCTGTACATACATCTCCAATGCGTTTGTTCTGCTGCATGTTGAATAAATCATTTTCCCTACCTGGCTCTGTGCTGGCCCTTTCTCGTGACAGTTTCTGCAGTGCAGTGCTGCTTCTGGAAAGCCTCAAACTGAAACTATCAACTCAAGACCTTCCTAAGCAAAAATGGAGAAGCTGCTGTTTCTAAAACCCTGCTGGTTTAAGAGGTGGCCTTCATTTCAGTTCTGGGTGTTAGAAGCAAAGGAAACAAAATCCAAGGAAAAGCTGTATTGAGTCTCACTCCACCAGGGGAGGGCTGCCAGGCCAAGCTGGAACAAGCACCTGTAACATTTTGATGCAGCTCCTTCATAAAAGTTAAAAAACCATCTATGTAAAGTTGTTTATGGAAGACAAGAACAAATGACCAAGCAATCTGCAAAACAAAACATTTATTCTTAGAAAAAGTCAGTTTATGTACAGTGAGCCCCAGAGGAAGAGGAACACCCTGCAGTCTTACAGAGCCTTCCACGGTGCCCTCTTTGACAATGACTCGTGCGAGGTTCCGTGCGAGAGCAAGTCTCAGCATTTCCACTTTGGTTGTCTCAACATCATCATCCTGGAAGGGAGCACAGCCTGGGTTAGGGGACTGCACACAGCAATGAGCTGGTGACAGTCTGGGTTTGGAATGTAAAGATGCAGGTCAGTAACAGGTAATTACTTCTTACAGGGACCTCCTGAGAAGAGCAAAAGCTACATTTCCTACTTAACAGCCCAACCCAATACAGCACTGCCAAGCCTTTTCATTCCCTGGCTGCTGCAGGGCTTTGCATGTGCAGCAGTTCCCTGTTCTGTGCCTGGAATGCTCAGAGCCAGAGCTGCTGGATGGCAACATCTAAGCTCTTCATTGCCCATGTAATGTGCAGTTATTTATCTTGGAAAAGCATCACGGTCCAGTGCAAACCATCAGAACAGGAGGAGTGGGAGCACTCCTGCACTGGGTTTGGGAATACTTCAGTTTCTTACTGATGCTGCATTTGGCTGCCCTGAGCCCCCCGTGCCACTCTCTGTGACTTGTCCCTCTCTTATGCCCTCACTACAAATATAAATGCAGGGCTTCCCTCCCTGACCCTCCCCACGGTCCCCCTCAATTCATTATCCAGTTGTCCTCAGAACTGGGGCTACCTGGAATTTCTGCTTATCTGGATTCCCAGCTGTCAGGTCTTCCAGGCATCGCATCAACTCGTAAGTCTGCTCTGCTGAAAATATGACCTGTGGAAATCAAAGTATTTACTGAAAAAGATCAAGTTTAAGGCCATCACACAGGCTGAGAAGATAATGGAGCTGAAAGGAAGAGAATGCTTTAACACTCCCACAGATCAATTCTGACCCTTCAAATCCCAGGATCCAAGGATAATTCAGGCTGGATGTGACTTTGGGAGGTCTGCAGGCGGTGCCACCTCCTGCCCCAAGCAGGGTCATCTATGAGGTCAGAGTGGCAGCTCTGGGTCTGTAATTGCTGAATTGTCCTTTTTGTGATGGATCTTAAAGGAAGAACTGTGCTTAGAAGGAAGCACTGGAACAATCTTCAGGTCAAGTACCCAAAGGAGCTGGATGCAGTGTGTGCTAAATTACCAGTGCAGATGAATTCCACTGCTGTTGTACAAGCAGGGAACTGAGGTAAGAGTCAATTTATCCCTTCCTGGGGCCCTGTGTGTTCCCGCTGCTGGGAAACGTGGAGCTGCCATGGACAGGTCCTGGCAGGAGCAGGAAGGGGGTCACCACTTTGAGCTCCCTTGTCAGGAAAAAAGAAGAGGCCCCCTGGGGGGTGCGAGCAGGACCTCACCTCCTTCTGCTCCAGCAGCGGGAGCGCGTCCGTGAGCAGCGTCATCCAGAAGGAGCAGGGGGCGATGTGAGCCGTCATCAGCGTCAGCAGCAGCCGCGCCGCCTCCGGGAACCGCTGCTCCCCGTACAGCCGGTGGAACTCCCGGTACTTCCCTGCCGGGGGGAAGGAAACGAGGCATCAGGGGCTGCTGGGCCCTGGGAGCTCCCTCTGCTCCCACAAAGCACGTGGCAGAACCACCCCCAACCAAAACGAGCCCAAAGCAGCCCAGTCCGGGGAATTGGGAATCTGGTGCATGCAGGAAGGTGACAACAGAGCCTCCTGAAAGGGCAGCCACACCCTGCTGCTGTTCTGGGTGAGCTTCAGGGTTTGCATCAGCCTCATGCTGAGTGGCTGCAGGGGAGCAGTGCCCCAGTGGCTTAGAGAGCAGACAGAATGTCTTTTTGCAGGTCTGAAAGGCTGCACTGTCTTCCTGGTTGTTTAAATGGAAATTGGGATCTTCGTTAATAGGCAAAGTTCTGCTTTTGCTAAGAATTAGTGAGATCAATATCCAGCACTACAGAAGTGGCTGAGGATGGAAGTGGGGTCCATTCCATATCCACTGAACTGTCACAATACTGGAAGTTAATGATTCCCATTCAGATTCACCTTGACTAATGCTTGAGCTTAAGGCAGAGACATGGGAAAGTTGTCCAGCAAAAGTACACCTGATGTTCTAAAACTCCAAAAGAAAAACAGGCAGAAATATTCTCAGGCCTTTCAGGATTGTTTATAAAGAGCAGAAAGGGAAATGGCTTCTCTGGGACTGACAGCATCACCAGATGCTGCTGAGCATGCAGCGTTGAGGGATTACCAATTTGTTAAGTCACGTTTAACTTCTAGACCTAACTCAGGAAAAGCTTTAATGAAGGAAATTCAGCTCCAGTTTTGCAAGCTGGACCAAGTGGAAACAGATAAAACTCATGCTCACCCTCCCTGTAATGGTGGCATCAGGTAGAGGGGGGTCAGTCCAATGCTGACAGCTATTCCAAATTCCTATCAGATTCTGGCCCCTAACTGAGCTTCCTAACTCACAGCATCAGACAAAGGGATATTTTATCTCAATTTCCTGTTTTGATCCATGAATCAAAAGCCTCAGAGCAGCTGCAGGCAGAGGGGCAGGTTACCACAGCCTGCCTTGTGCCAGGCAGAAGGAAGCTGTGGTACCTGAAGGAAATGAGCTGGAGGCCCTCACTGTCTCTTGGCACAAGTGCTCAGTGAGAGGGCAGGGAGGGATCTTGTTCCATTGAGTGTGACTGGCACACTGAACCCACACACTGGAGGCTCTGGAGAACTTGGTAAAATTATAACACGGTCAACATAACTTAAAGCAGTGGATTACTGTTCCAATGCACCCCCTAAGGTAGCATTTGTTAGTGTTTCAGAGCCTGTCCAGGTAGTGATACAGTCTGGAAAAAGAGCAAGGAAGGGGAAGGTTGGAGTGTCAGGATTTGGGCCTCTCCTGCTCAGAGCAGAGCAGCTACATGGTGTGAGGCCAGTGGTAAATGCCATGCCTGGTACAAGCTGCATCCCAAACAACATTCACCATTTGCTTTCCCCTCAGCACTAAACCAGGAGGTAGCTAGATGGCAGAGAGCATAAATCCAAGTACTTCCATGGAGTTCTCCATAACAGACCAGTATGGACACTGTAGGAAGCTCTCACCAAGGAATGTGAGCCGGTCACTGAGCAACATGGACGGACCCAGATTGTCAATGAGGTCCAGGTCAGAGAAACACCCCCTTTCACAATAGTCCTTAAGGAATCTGGGGAGAAAGTTACAGAAAAGCTTAGAGAGAAGGACATCATCCACATCCATTCTGTACCTCCTAATCCTTTCCCACAAAAATTGACTGTACAGCTCAGATCCAGTTTGATCGACCTCCCCAAGGGTTTCAGAAGTCGTCAAACATTCCCTGAAAGTGGCCAAGGAACTGGTGTAATGTACATTTAACAGACACTTCATTGATTCTTCTGCATTCTGTGGCAGTTGAGATCTAGTCTTTAAAACGAGTAAGTGAAGGAAGGCAGGCAGGAAGCTGAGGCTGGTGGATGCATAAGTAACAATCCCAGATCATAACAAAAGCTCTGTTTTTCTGCTGTGTAAAAAAGTTGATAAGCAGCAGGAAAAAAACAATGCTAAAAGCTTTTCATCTGTTTTGTCACAGCCTCCATTATGCTGCTTTCTGCAGAGCTGCTTCCTGTGATTTTTTTCATCCTTCTGTCGAAGGAAATGTAATGATTCCTACTCCCTTCAAATAACAAACACAAAACCCCCCCCAAACCTCAAACCAGCCATCTACTACCACTCCTTTTTCCACTGTTGAAGACTGAGTGTTGCCTGGCCACCTACCCAGAGTATAATTTCAAAATTATACTCTTAACTATGCAGAGATTGGTCTCTGCCTATTTCCAATTAGCTAAACCCACACAACATGGTTTGTTACAGATTAAAAAGCATAAACAGTTGCCAGAGCTTTTGTTGAGGCCAGAGCCAAGTGCCAGCATTTTCCTCACTTTGATAACGACTCTCCCACCCTAGAAAAGGTCAGGAATTTTGAGAGGCTCATGCAAAGCCAGGGACACGATAAAACCACTCCTTGATGGAAATTTTTTGTAGAAACAGTGGCTTAAGTGAGTGCCACTGAGTTGTTTGGAGGTTGTGAAATGAACTTGATTATAAATAATCTGATGAAAAAAGCATAGGTAGGGATTATCCTCCACCCAAATCAGCCCCCTGGGTCACTGTCCAGCCCATCAAACAGGTCTGTCACAGCAAGTGAAGGGCAGAGAACAGAAGTTGTTAATAGAAATGTTTGTCCAAGCAAGGTCTGAGGGGGTTGGACTTTCAGATAAAGCCAATCTGTTTTGTCTCCAGATGTCAGGAAGGAAAACAACATAGAGACAGCACAGCTGGGGGGGGAGAGCACCCAAGGGTGTTGTTTTCTGGTCCAGAAGAAGGTGCTTGGCCCCAGCTGCAGCAGTGGGAGCTTTCCTAGCCCTTGGCACAGCAGCCACCTTTCTTTCCCCTGTCCCCCCCAGGCGGGGAGCTGCTGGCTCAGCCTCACCGGTCCGAGATGAGGGTGGCAAAGGCCGCGTCCTTGGCTCGGATGCTCCAGGACAGGGCAGAGCCCAGGCGGTTGTTCCGCAGCGCCTTCATGGCCATGATCTTGCAGATGCTGCGCACTTGGGGGGAAACACGGGAAAGGAGGGGAAGAATTAGTGTCAGAAGGTTCAGCTGGATCACTGCAAAACAGTGAGACTGAAAATGCACCACCTTGTTCGTGCATCTGCCTCTGCTCACAGATCCTCAGCACCTTGAGGGCCTTCTGCTCCGTGCTGAGCGGGATGCGCTCGATGTGCAGCTCCAGGTACACTCGGCCGTACTCCGGGCAGTGGTCAAAGTAATCCACCCCCAGCTGCCACAGGCTGAGAGAGGGGAGAAATCACCACCATTCCAACCCTAGAAATCTTCAACGAGCACAACAGTAAAGCCCCAAGAAGAATCTGAGCCTGCATTACTAACTGTTAGCTCTGATTTAACTGTGTATTCAGTCCTGAAATGGCTTTTCCTTTCCACCCCATGCCAGCTCCCTGTAACACACCTTTGGAATACGTGCAGCTCATAAGAGCTTCAGTGCAAGGCACTCTGCACAGTGGCAGGAGTGGCTGTGCCCAGCTCATGATGTGTGAAGGGCTCTAACAGACAGCTTTTGTCTCCATTCAGAAAGGGAAATGTGCCAATCTCGTACAATCCCTCAGGGACACCTCTGCTGAAATTCTAATAGTGGCTGCTCTAAGTTTTGCCCTTTTACTTCATGAACATGCAGTTATTTGTTTTGGCTGCCTCAGTGTTAGTCTGTCCTATGAGTAATAAAACAAAAGTTGGTACCTGTGATGGGAGAAGAGTCCCGAGGCGTACTCCAGCAGGAGGAATTCCCGCATATTTGATCCAAAACTGGGGGGAAAGAGAGAAAATATCCAGATATTATTAACTGCATCTCACTGGAAAAACCTCCCGACTTTATTTCACAAGTGCTTTGAATTTCTGCAGCATGTTTTCTTTTGGCTTTTTTTTTTTCCTCTGGGCTATTCTCAATCAGCTTTATTCAAATAAAGCAAATAAATACTTACTAGAGATTGTGAGACTGCAGGAGTTTGCAGTGATCCAACAGGTCAGTCAGATGAGCCACAAACCACCAGTTGCTCAGGACAATGCTGTGTTTGAAGCAAAAGAAAAAACTGAGCCTACCACTGCCAGGACTGTGTCAGGTTTTCCACAGGCACTTCTTACCAATACACAGCTCTGTTACAGTGCAAGGTCTGGCTGCAATGTCCCAGACCTAATGGAATACTTTTAGTTGCTGCCAGCTTCACGTATTTTTGCTAAATTCTTTGCAAGGATGACCAGGGCTCTGTAACCATACCCCTCCCCCCCATCCCCAATACACAGAAGCAATACTGTTAGAGAATCAAAAACCTTAAAACTCAACCTGCATTCCTTGATCACTTGATGCATCTCAAATTCAAAGGCTGCCATTAAAATCATGTCTAGAGGCTCAGGGCTGCTCTCTCCACCCAGGAACAGGTCCATACTAGACTGTGGAATGAGATGACAAGACATGATAAATGCAGAAGCAAGACATTTGTTTGGATGTAGCAGTTATTTTATGGGAAATAACAGGTCATGGAGGCTGAACACATTAACAAAATGGAATTTTCCTTACTTTAGCATAAGTGAACCACGAAAACAATTTGCAGGAACAAGACTGGCAACATTAAGACACTGAAAAGTGGGTCTTCAGTAATTATTTGTCAACTTTATCAGTCTCACAGTCCTTTTACAAACTCCAGACAACACCTTACAGAGATGTAGTTGCTGTAAGACTTTCCCAAAGTTTTCATTTCAGTGCAGTAACCCCTGTGTGCTTGCAGCAGTGGAGAATAAGAATAGTTGTATTTCCCACCTGTGCATAGAAGCGCAGCTCCAGCGGCTTCACTGTTGGGTGGGAGTACAGGAGCCGGGTGACCAGGAAGTGATACCACGTGGTCATGAGCTCCTTCTTCTCCAGAATGGCATCCTCATCTCCCAGCAGGATCTAACGGGACAAAAACACAGCAGGAATGCTGCAGAGTCAGCAATGGACACAGCTGCACTCCAGCTCTCCAGAGGCATTACTCCTGTTCTGCAAAGGTGAGGATTTAATCAAAATTACTTAACAAAGATCCTTCTCACAGCCCAGTTTCCAAATCAGCCTTAGGGCCTTGGACAGGGAGAGAAACCCATGTGCCCAGCCTGGCAAACAGGGGACAAGAGACATACTAAAGTTACTTATGGCTATACTGGGCTCCTGAAATCCACAAGGATGGATTCAGTATTTTAGTCCAAAGTTTCCTTTGTTCCCAGCAAAAACACACCTTGCAGATGGACTCCATGTGGGGATTGGAAGCAAAAGTTCCATCCTGCAGATACCGCTGACACTCCTCGTGCCAGTGCTGCCACTTCAGCTCCAGCTCTGTCAGTGTCTGGGTGTTGCCAAGCTGAACAGAGGGAAAAAGGAAACACCAAGTCAAATCACACCAGTCTCCAGGGTGAACTCACACTCACTTCCTGCTAAAAAGCTAAACATGAGGCTGCCTGTCATCTTTCTATGCTGATTTGTCACCTAACAGGCTTTTATCTGAATTGTTTGGTCTTTGGGCCATTCAAGAACACAAATGTCATTACTGTAAAGGAGTAAGACTGAGATGTTCTAAAGGGGAACAAATTGTTACAAGGGACACAAGAGGTTGTCTTTTCCCAACAAACTACGTGAAAAAACACACTTTGTACATACACTAGGCACAGGCATCTTCTTCATCAAGTCATCCAAGATTTTGTGCATGTTCATGGATGTGGGATTGGCACTGGCTTCCTTGGAGAGCAGGTGCCGCGCTTCATCCATCCGGCCTTGGAGCACAAAGACATCCACCTGCAAAAACCCCCTGTCCATGAGCACCATGCTAGGCAAGGTATGTAACACACAGGAAGGGGATCAGAGGGGAATTTCAACCTCTGATTCAGGCAAGGGAAGTAGAATTAAAATGTTTATAAACTGTAGGCACTGCTAATTCAAACAACAGTGTAAGGCTTGACCTCTATGGGTCATGAAGGATGAGGACAGGAATGAGAATGGCTTCATCCTAAAGCCTACACAGGCAGACAGCAATGAGGTGTAGAGTTCACAAGGGAAGAGGAAGGAAAGCAGAGAGATGGATTCCCCTTTGTTTAAGAACCTTCCAGGTGGTGATACTCACCACGTTCCAGAAGAGCTTGTGTTTGGATGGACTCTCACTGCTCAGAACTTCCCGCACCATGCTGTCCACGTCACACACGTGGAGCCGCACCCAATCCAGGAGGCGCAGCAGGAGGGGCCCAGCTGTGCAGACAACATTTCCCTCTGTCAGCTCCCACCTGTTTGTTCCCAAACTGCTCTTACACACTTCATAACAGTCTGACATCACACAATGAGATTTACTGACTGGATTTCTACCTGCCACCCCCAAATGACAGAGTTCCTTAAGCAGACAGGCCCTGGGAGCACCCAGCCTCTGACAGGTTTTCCTTTGGCAACACAGTCCAGTAGAAAACCCAAACTTGAAGAAATAAGAAGTGAATGATTCAGATCAAAAATCTTGCAATGCCAAGAAGCAAACAGAATATTTCTGTTTATTTTAGCATCATTTCATTATTGCTAACTGAATATGAGGAAGAAATCTGGCAGTAGGTGATTAATTTAGATTAAGTAGTCTATAATTTGGGAATCTCTCCTGGATTCTGGGACTGTGTAAAAAGCACAATGGTTTGCATAATCTGTTTTCCTTCAAAAATAATTTACTACTTTAAAATGCCAATATAAACAGACTGACTTCAAAAATGGCAACCTAAAGTAAAAGGAGTTGTATCAGAGCTGTGTAAATGTCAGCTGGCATCAACACATTTGATGCTCAAAGACATGTTTAAACTTATAAGTAAAATAGATTGGCAACAAATTTTGATATCCCTCCTCTTCATAACCTTTCTGACAAAGAAACAATTTAAATCAGTGAGGGAGAATTAACTGAGGCAGAAAGGGTATTAAAAGACTTATTGACACTCTGCTATCTCTAAAACATTAAACTGTGACACTGAATATGATATACATTTTAAACAAATAAATATGCAAAGAGGAAACCCTTCAGTCTTTACACCAGGATAGTTCACAGCTCACCTGCAGCTGCTTCAACAAATAGAATCTCACACAGGTTCCAGATCAGCTCCATCGCAGAGAGAATGGAAACCTGAAGGAAAGCAGGGCCAAGTTTCAGAGCTAGTCATTATTCCAGTTGGGTTTCTTAACCACACAGAGGCATCTGCTGTCCACAGCAATCAGCTTTTACAGAGAAATATCATACTGACATTTCAGAGATAAAAATGTAAAGGCACAGGCCACAATGTCACACATTTTTTTTTACCAGAAAACACTGACACTGTGTACTGAAATGCAGCAATAATCAGTCACCAGTGAGCAATCTAACTGGTCTTATTTTCAGCCTTTCTGCATTTTTAAGACTCAGTACAAACTTTAAAGGAAGAAAGAAAGGCCAATGAAGCAACATCACTGCAGCTGATAGGACAGAACTGGTGTGAGCACTGTGCTCTTCTCAGAACACTCCCGTGGATCTGACAGCTCACTATGAACACCCAGAGGTTGCTATGAGGCTCAGATGCAGCTGACTGGAATCTGAGTGTTTGAGAGGTGAAACACCACACAGGCAAGTCTGAAACTTTTCTTGTCAGCTCTGGGATGACAAGAAAACATCACATCTACAACAGCAAATATGTCTAAGACATAGCAGTGAATTAAAGTGTTGGGCATCTTTATTGTTTTAGAAGTACAAGAATTAACTATTTATTTCCACTTATTCTTGGTCATGAACTGCATCTTATATATAAGGCAGAGTTAAATCTGAAGCACTTCATGCCACAGTGGTGGCCTGGTGAATTCACCAGCCAGTAATCCATGCTCACCCTGACCCAACTGCAGATTACCTGAGTGCTGTACTGGCCTTGCAGGGCAGGGTCCCGGGTCGAAACTGAGGGAAAAACAAGGCAAGTCAAACAGCAACATATTTATCTTTATCAGTCCCTTCTGAGCTTTGAGAGCTTTCCATATATCTGCCACATTAGATATGAAAAGGCTGCAAGTCCCCAGAAAATCAGTTACAATACGGTAGGAAGAAACAGTCTCTGACCAGATTTACAAACCAACTTGGAAATCTCCAGCATGGAAATGGAGTCCTGTTAATTACTGAAACCTACACACACTATTGTACAGTAGTTGCAGTAAGTTACCATTAAAATACTACTTTCATAACTGCAACTGGTGTTTCCTTCTCCTGCAGCAAGAGAACAAACAAACTTACCAGCTGCCTGGTGCATGTCCTCCATGCAGGCCCTTATCACTGACCGGTAGTTTTTACTCACTTGAACCAACCTGCCAAACACAGAAAGATTTAGGTTGGAGTGAGCTGTTAAGAGTGTTAATGTTATGCCCCCTAAATCCTTACAAGTTTCTTTGCAGCGGCAACACCCAGTACCTGCGTGGATCCAGCTGGAATTAGTGAGGCTGTGCCACACTCTACCAGCGTTGATTATTAGAAGGATCCCAGCCTTGCTTTGTCAAATCTCCCCAGAATAGTCATTCTATCTGCCCCGCTGCTGATTCCAGAGCCGGTCAAAGCAGCCTGGCCAGCGGCACTTGCCTCATCAGCCCTTGGCGTCCACCCGGCTGCAGAAGGGCAGCGGGTGCCTCCCACCCACCCCATCCACTCACTGCGCCTTCCGCGACTTCCCCGCCAGCTCCTCCTCGCTCCGCTGCAGCCCCATGAAGATCCCGTGCGACTCGTTGAAGAGTTTCCGTAGGGTGTGGATATAAATGTCCTGATCCCTGCGGACCACGAAGACGCGGGGAGAGCTCGGCGCTCCTTCCCCGGTACCTGCAACAGAGCCCGTCAGCGCCCGGGCAGCAGCGCCCGCCCGGCCCTCACCGCAGAACCGGGACGGGGATGGAGACCTGAACAGGCACCGGGAGCGGGACCCACCTGCGCGGCCGAAGAGGGTCTCGCACACCAGCACCTCCGCGGGGCCCCAGGCGAAGCAGAGCTGCCGGGCCGATGGGTCCGCGCCCGGCACCACCTGTGGGGGGACGGTGTTCATTAGCGGCGCCCCGGCCCCGCACCGCCCATGGCCCCGCC
>VXAC01000150.1:444907-459050 GCA_013399225.1 Rhipidura dahli
GGGATCCCCGGGGAGGGGGGGGGCGAGCCCGGGCCGCCTTCCCGCCCTCCGCGGGGAGAGAGGCAGGTCTGGAGGCGGTTGTTGCTGCCTTCCTCCTCCTCCTCCTCCTCCGCGGCCGCAGCATCCCCGCCGGCCGCCTCGGCAGCCGCTGCCCTCACGGTCCCCGCACGGTTCCGGCCCCTTTGTGCCGCCTCTGGCCCCGCTCGGGGCCGGGGGGGCCGCGAGGGCTCCGCTCCGCACGGCAGGAATTAACAGCGGCCGCCGCCGGGGGGGGGGGTTTTTTTTTTTTTTTTTTTTTTTCTTTTTTTTTTTTCCCCCCCNCAAGCTTAAGAAATTGGACTGAGATGGAGATTATTTTTTTCTTCCTTCCCCCCCTTCCTTTTTTTTTTTTTTTTTTCCCTCCCCCACCTGATTTTTAAACCGAGTTCGAAGTGGCGGAGGGCGCGGAGCCGCGCGCGGGCTGACACATGGCGGGACCCGGCTCCCAGAAAAGAGGGGAAACAAAGCTGGAATGGGGGTGCCGGGCACCCCCGGAGCGGGACAGCCCCGATCCCCGTCCCTCTGCCCTGAGGCCCGGCCAGAACACGAGGGACCGAGCTGGAAGTTGATCCTCCGCAGTTTTCCGCTCCGACGGGGCCGGGCTGCACGATGTGGGGTTTTTTTAAACGTTTTCTGGAGGAGAAGACTTGGGCCGCTTCAGGTTTTATCACCGTTTCAAATATAGCCCTTAAAAGTATCTGTAAAGTTTTTTTAATAAGTACGTCAAACGGTAGGAGAAAGTTTGAGGTGCAGTGAGAATGAGCCTTGCTGCTGGTTGGGATCACAGTTATAATACAAATCAGCTATAACAGATCGTAGTTATAACACAGGTAACTTAATTCCTTCCAGTGGGAACGCTGGTGTTGTGCATTGTTGTGCTTTTGACAGAAATATTTTCTTTTTTTTTTTTTTTCCCCAAATCTGTTTTGAACGCCTGGCCTGGTAATTCTTCATTGCTAAATTTCCAGTGTGCAGAATGACAGCTAATATCAGAAAATTTTTTTGTATGTGGCTTTTTTCTTTAAATTTTCAACTGAAAAGTACTGACCTTTATTCCCTAATTCAAGGTTTCGAGTCTGTAAACAACTATAATATCTTTATTTCCTCCTTTCTAATAACCTGTTGCACTTTGGTAAAGTGTTAACTTCTTGTTTCATACCTTTTTTAAAAAATGTTGGTTTTTTTTTTTTCTTTTATTTCCTCCACAGGAAGGAGTGAAGACTGAAAACAATGACCACATTAATCTGAAGGTGGCAGGGCAAGATGGGTCTGTGGTGCAGTTTAAGATTAAGAGGCACACACCACTTAGTAAACTAATGAAAGCCTATTGTGAACGACAGGTATGATCTCAGGAGAACGGTGTCTGGGGGAGAGCTGCTCTCCACAGGGATAGAGAAAGACAGTTAAAGTCTTAAAACTTAATATGCAAAATAATAGACATTGAACAGAAACTAATTGTGCTGTGGGAAGTGTATTGTCCTTGGGGTTTGTTACAGGGTGGACTGAGAAGGTTGTGACAGGAAACAGGTAAAATAAAGATCAGTTGTCATCTGCGAAATCTGCATTTATAGGTGGAGGCTTCTGGGAGGTAACTGCAGCTCTCCTGCTCTGAAATACTAGCGTGGAAAGGGTGGGTTTGGGATGAATTTAGGGGAGAGAGAGTTAAGTGATAATCAGGGTTTTTTATAGCTCTGAGTAATTCCTTGGACTGGTCATTGACTTCTGATTTATTAGCTTAATTGTAGTGAGATGAGAAGATACCTTGAGAAGGAGCTTGTGCATTTAGTGATGAGCTTTGTTTTTTCTCTTGTGGCCTGGTTGACAAATGAATCTTATATAAGACAAACCCCATGTATTTGCTGATGTGGTGGCAGCTGCAGCCAGTCTGTGAGGCTGCAGGCAGCTATTACAAGTTTTAAAAACACCTGTTTGAATAGAGCTGTGGAACTCTTCCTTCTGAAGAGTCTTGATTAGGGAAATTCTGTCTTTGTTATCCATGATTTTTTTTAATTACTGTCTGCCTTTAAAAAGTCCTAGCTCTACAAAAGTGTTTAGAATTTGTGAATTTTTAATTTTTAAACACACATACTCAGTTATGCTATTGCCACAATAAAGTCAGTATAAGATATTGGTGCAACTATTTTATCACTCGAAATAAAACCCTGTAATTCATGTAGAGAGTAGTAAAACCTCTTCAGTTTACCCTGTGCCACAACAGAATAGGAGTAAAGACAGCAAAAATCATCTCTTACTGAACATATGAATATGTTCTTGTATGAGTGTTCTGAGGAGAAATTTGTGAATGTTGAAGCTGTGAGTTTGTTTTTCTTGCCTCAGTCATACAAACTCTTGTTACATTTTCCAAATCACTGTGTTGCTTTTTCCAGTCATGGAGTGCAGTTGTATCTGTTTTTTGCGGAGTTTGAGGTTTGGTTATTCGTCTATAAAGTTCTGGGAAATAAGATTTTTAAAGTATCATTCATTCTCAGTAACTTTAAAACAACCAAATGTAAGATTCTAAATTGCTTTAGATTGCCAAAATGTTTACTCTGCTAGAGGAAAACGAAACCAAAGCCAGCAACAAACCCCTAGACTGGAGGAAAAAAATCAGTAAATCTTGAGAATGGGAGACATTTTTTCTGATGTCAGTTTTAATCTAGTAAGTATTCAAATAATACTTTTGTGGAGGTGGATTTGTCTTTAAATTTTATTGTTTAGGTGCTTACTTCTGAAATTTTGCTTAAAAACATTTGTTCTGCATGTCTCTAAAAGTTAGATTTTATTAAGGTATTTATTTACCTAACTAGGTACACCCCAGCTTAAATCCTTAAACTTTAGATTTAATTTTGGAGGGGTGGTAGAGAATTTAGCAGCTATAAAGGATGGTAATCATGTGTTGTGTGTAGTAGATTTAAAATAGAAATAGCTGAACTTGAGTGATCTGTTGAGATCAAGAGTATTTTGTGATTATTTTAAGTGATGAAAAAATCATCCCTGGATCATACGTCATGTTTTGTGGACAGTAAGCTCACCAAAGTACAGTTTTTCAGTATGTTTTCAGCTAACATTTATTTAGCTCACAAAGTTGTCATGAACCTGGGAAAAAACAGCACTCTGGGAATAGGAAATACATGTTTTAAGAAACACCATGTCAGAGAATAGGGCTCAAACCGAATGTTGCTGTTCAGAAATGTGTTGCTGGTATGGGACTGAGCCACACAGTTTCCTTAGACCAGATGATGTTCTGAGTGAACACTGCAGTGTCTTGGTCATGCTGGAGAAGGCATTTTGCTGTGAGCTGTAAAGTTAATAAAAAAAAGTTTACTCACATTTATTAAAATATTTTTCCTGACAAATCTACTCCTCAGAAATAATTACTACATTGTTTTCTGTTGTGTGTGACATCCGCTCTTGCCAGGCTGAATGGAGGCTTCTCTTCTAACTCAGAGATGCCAAAGCACGATGCTTCAATCCATTGGATTGGCTTCAAAACCAGACTGGGCTTCTTGGATATTTAGATACTCTGGAGAGAATGGATAGAACTGGAAAGGAAGTTTGTATCCCCAAATGTGACTGACATGCCCTTGCAGAAATGTAGGGTGCTCTAAAATACCTTGGAAAACTCACTGGTGATTTTGGAGCTGATGTTATCAGTAGAAGAGGTTGTTTGTTACTCCCAAGTTAC
This sequence comes from Rhipidura dahli, assembly GCA_013399225.1. NCBI lineage: Eukaryota > Metazoa > Chordata > Aves > Passeriformes > Rhipiduridae > Rhipidura > Rhipidura dahli. Next base: position 448,632 of record VXAC01000150.1, read on the forward strand.
GTTTTTCAGTCTCTTGGCTCAGGTGAGAATGAGAAATGTTCTAGGGATGGAAGAGGTCAGCAGACTGGGTGTTGTTCGATAGAAATGCTCATCTAGAATGCTGCTGGGTAATTTGTGGAAGTAGAAAATTCTTGTATTTTTTCCATCTGTGCATGGAAAAACTTTGATACATTGATTTCTTGATAATAGGAATTGGAGGTCAAAAAGTTCCCATTGCTTACTCTTTGCTGCTGCAGACTAATTTTGTTGTTGCATTTCTGGAAGAAATATTTCAGAATGCCTTTGTTTTTGGAGAAGATCGGAAAGAAGTATTGAGTATCACTGTTGGACATTTGTTACCTAGAGTGTTGCACCTAGTTTTTAAGTGAATTACTCAAAAGCACAATAAACCTGCTGGCCTTTGGGGTGTAGCAGAAATGGCTTTATTTTAACTCAGTCAGTGGGGGCACTGTTGCTTCTCATGAGTTGTTGGACACAATGCAATGTTTAATACAAAACAGATTGCAGGGATTTAGAGTGAAATGCCTAAAAGTCAGGGCATGAGGGGAGGACAGAATCTCTGTCCTGCATAATGGTGGCTTTTAATGATGGCATTGCAATTCAGTGGCAAGTTGAAGAGTAAACTACTGAGTACTTTTACACCAGATTTATTTCCCTTTGTGTTGCTTCTCTTTGTCCAGGGGTTGTCAATGAGGCAAATCAGATTCCGGTTCGATGGGCAGCCAATTAATGAAACAGACACACCTGCACAGGTAAACAGCACAAGCAAGGCTAAAGAACTACTTGAAATTCACTGCAGGAGTTCATGCTCATGTTTCCTATCAAATACTTATGTAAATTAGTATATGTACTAACATATATTATATACTTACGTAAATTATGTATGTTACTGATAGAAGTGGATTTTTTTAATCATTATTTTGGTGTAACTAGTTTAGGATTATTAGAAATGGAATCCAGGACTTTATTCAGGGTTTTGAATAATAAATCTGTATCACTGTAATAATAAAACAAAAAAATTAAGTACAGTGTACAGATGGTGATCCTGTAAAACTTTCACTTTATTAGGTCATGGCTCTGAGATAAGGATGGTAAGTTAAGAACTGAGTTTTTCTTGAAGCAGTGGCTTTATTTTTTGTATAAAGGCTTGCCAGGATGTTATCAGAGATCCTGTTTGCAAGCTTGCATTTATAATACAAAAGTAATTTTCTGTTGTTTGTACTCTGAAGCTGTTTCAGCAGCATAAAATTAATGAATATGGTGAAGTTTGGGTTGTCAGTAAGGAGCTGAATGAAGGCCATTCCAAGAACAGAATGGTTCCCTGTGGCTCTGGAGCATTTTTCTGTCCTGCTCCATGGAGCTGTGTTTAATCAGCCTGGCCAAGTGATAGTTTTATCTGCTCCTCAGAACCACTTGTTATGAAATAATGGACTTTAGTTTTTAGTTCCAGATTTTCTAAGATGTTGTTTCAAAGACTTGTGTGTCTTACGGCCCCAATCTGTGTAACTTTTTAACTTGCAATACTGATAATTGAGGCAACAGGATGATTTTTCTCTCCATCCATGTTTTACTGAAGCTCAGAATCTGTCTGTTCATAGCTGTGGTCAATGGCATAGACCAGTTTGATTTCCTGAGCAGCAGTTGAGTCTGTTTAGAAATACAACTTGCATTAGTTACAGCAGCTCCTTCAGTTTTGGTACAGATTTTGTCAGTAGGTGCCATTAATATCCCAGGAATATCAACTGTAAAAATTAGGGTGGAAAAAGAGAATTATATTAAGGAAGTATTCTTATTCTGTTCCTCACTGGTAGTTTGTTATATGGTTACATGCAAAGTGTTTTTAATTTTTTTTGTGATTGCTGATCCTTGGTTTTACTGCCTGGTTGGGCAGAGGCCTTAATTCCAGTCTGCTTTCCCAGTTCTGTAGCCATGTGAGCAGCAGCAGCCAAGTGGAATTATGGCAATGTTCTAAGGTAAACTGAGGGCGTGAATAGGAGAACAAAGATGCAATGACAAAACAGGCAAAAGAAATCAAATATTATAAATCTATTTCTTAGGAGTCACACAGTGTACGCTGAAGTTAGTACTAGAATTTGTTCTAGGTCAACAGTTACTAATTGGCATTTTTTTTGGCATTTGCTGTTTCTTTGCTTTTGAGTGAGTGAGTTTTATTAAATGTACAAAAGGATGGTGGTAGAGGGGAGTGGGGCTGCTCTGGTTGAGTTGCATAGCAAGTAAACATAAAAAGTCAGGAACTTGTAAGAACAACCCAGGCTGCTGTAGAGGTGTGGGAAGAGTTGAACACCCTTTTTTCTTTTTTCTGCTGTAGTTGGAAATGGAGGATGAAGATACAATTGATGTGTTCCAGCAGCAAACAGGAGGAGTTTACTAAAACAAACACACAAAAAAGAACCTGCTACTTTCCTCTCCAGAACTGTGCTCCCACAGGCGACACTTCACATTTAGAAAAATGAGACTTGGTTCAGCCACATCCTGACTACTGCAGTATAGTTTTCTCTCTTCTCTTTGATTTTTTTTTCCTATTCCTTTTATTGTACATAAAGTAACTGGTGATGTGCACAGACATAATGCATATTTTTTTTTAACTAAATGGCCAATGGTATGTTTTGATCAACATTTAATGGAGATGGGGTGGGAAAACAAACTGGTTCTGTGAAAATGCCCCTCTCTCCGTTAGTGGCATGCTCCTTCTACTTTTACAGAATCACAGAATAAGCCGAGTTATCTTTATATTCCAGTAAGTTATTTTGCTCTCACTGTTCAAAAACAAAAACCTTGCATACCTTGTTTGATTGGATAATTTCAATGTTTTTCTTTTATCATTGTAAAACCAAGGGCAATTTTATAACTTTTTTGTACGTAGCTGTTACATGTAGAGCAATCTCTGTCTAAGTAGGGGTAAATTACTCTTTAAAAAAAAAAGGAAAAAAAAATCCTAGATAGTTTTCCCTTCAAGTAAAACGTCTTGTTGTTTAAATAAACTTCTTGTTTAAAATAACCAGTTTTCTTTCTTTTTCTGTGGAGTAATAGCACTCAGCACCTGTATTTCTTTCTCTGCAGCACTTTATGCCTCTCAAATTTCAGCTTTCTCTGTGGTAAGTAAGCATAATCCCCCTTGTCTAGGCAGAAGACTGTTGGAAAATGAAAGGCTTCCTTGAGACCTGTCAGTCAGCAGTTGAACTGGAAATAGAAGTCAGTTTTCTCTTATTTTGATTTTTTTTGTGAATGTTCTGCTAAGCCAAAACTGTTTGATTAGGCAAACTGCAAAATACTGAACTACTTAGTAATGCCTTTGGGTTGAGCTTTTTGTCAGTCTTTAATAGAAGCATCAATATTGTTGTTGCAGTAAGACTCTGTATTTGAATGCTTATTGATGTAAACATTAAGTTAAAGAGAGCAAATAATTTCATTAACCATTCAGTTTACCATGGTATCAAATGGGAGATGCTTGGAAATGTAAAGCAAAAATAAAAAATTGAGTTCTGTTTTTGGGTGTATTTAGCTATGGTGGTGGAGATTCCAAGCTCTGCTTTACCCCACTCTGCTGTTCTGCTTGGAAGAGGGGAAGAGGCTGCAAGTACTGAAGGGAGATACAGTGATGGTGGTGTTTTTCACAAGTCTTTTCCACAGTTCTTGAGTTCTTGGGGAACTTCTTGGGGGAAGTTTATAGGTTGCAGTGAAATCCATGGATGTTCATGGAAGATGATATACCTGTCCAACCCACGGCTCCACATTATTCTCTGGTGTCCTAGGAATGTTCCAATATTGCAGTGTTTGCAGTAAGTTAATGCTCTTTTGTTAGAAGAGGCCACACTTTGGTGGTATTTTTGGTAACAGTTAATTCAAGGAGTAATTATTACATGTGGGGCCTGTGCCTGCTTGAGCTGAAAGTTTTGTGGCAGAATGATGGGTGTGTGCATTTAGCTGATGAGTTGTGTTCTATTTGTCTTCTGTCAGGAATAACACATTTGATGCTACATTAGTTACATCTAATGGAGATACAGGGAAAATTAACATCTGTTTTTGCAGTTGCTTTTGACTCTGTAGCTGAAGAATGTAATCTACTCTATGCCCCTGTTTTATTTCATTCAAGGAAATGCTACTGCTAAGCATATTACTTCTCATTCTAGGATGTATCCTGTAGACTTTGGTGATGTTTTGCAGGTTTGAAATTCCCTCTTGTTAACAAATGTATATGTATCTAAACTCTAAAAGGCCTAGAAAAAACTACTTTGAAGAAAAAAAGAGGGTGGTGGGGGAATATATTTCACTAGATTTCCTAGGTTACAAATGAAATACATTGCTCTTTGGCTTTAAAATCTCTGGCTTTTAAGCTGGCTAAACTTCTGATATCAGTGTATAAAATTCTTTCAACTTGATGTCATGCCAAGACTTTTCCCAGGAGAAAGCTATCTTTATCTTGTTTGGCCAAAAAAGGTGTTTGGACTTGCTTTAGTTTCTGGAGAAGGGTGAGGTCTCCTTAAATACAGGTTTTTTTCAGCGCAACTTAAGATCGTGAAGCTTAAAGCTCCCTGTTGTATCTTGCCTTTTACTTTTTATTTCCTGAGGCAACAGAAGTCAAGTGACAGGTACTGAAGAGCTTTTAAAAACAATGTCTTCATTTCCTGAATTAGTCAAGTGTTACTTCATCTGTCATGAACTTATGTGCAGCATTCACCTACATTCCACCATTTTTCACATCTTTTTGCTGCTACCTGGGCTTGTGCATATTCCTGAAATGATTCTTCTAACTATGCTGAATGGTGTTTGTTGTGTTAGGTGGTGACTGCAGCCAAAAACTGATAAAATGGTCTTTTCTGAGATAGTTTCTTGGTTTTTTAATAATGAAAACATCTCAAAGAATTTCAGTGACTTAGTTCCTCAAGAGCCTCAAAAGTTGACTTTCCATTAGTGTAGCAAACTGAAGTGGGCTGATTTCTGATTCTGGTTCTGATGCATAACACATTTGTGTAACAGTAATGCAGAAATACTGTTCTTTAAAACAAAAACCTAGCTCTCTTCCTCCATGGTCATGCAAATACTGTCTTTATGTCAGAACTTGTTTTGTCTGTACTGCTCCTCTGGTGCTCCAGATTCACCTGTGAATTCCTGATTGGTGGACCCCTCAGTGGTTTTACTGTGACTACCTCTTAGCTAAGGAAGCTGCTGCTGGGGGTGATGATTTGGAAGTGGTGTGGAGTACAGGGATACGGACAATTTGGATCAACTTATTTGGAGTTCACTTTGCTGTTTGGCTTGGCTTGGTTTGTGGCAGTTCCCAGGTTTACACTGGTAGCCACATGGACTTCTGGAAGTCCACGTGTCGGAGGATAACTGGGCAAAGAGGTCTTGCCAGGCTAGTTGGGAGGTAAGTTTTTCATGTTTTATTAAACAGCTAGGATCTTTCAAGAGCCTGGGAAAATTATATTATTACGCACAATTTTCAAATAATGTATTCTAAAGTGATTGTCATGCAATTTAGTTAATATTTCTCCCATGGTTTTTAAATGAAAAAGGATGGAGTAAGTCATAATTGGATCCAGTCCCCTGGTGAGTTCTGGGGGATGGTTGGACCCTGCCTTCAGCCTGTGCTGGGGTTTTAGTCCCTCAAATCAGTTATGGACATGACCAGTTATTTAAAAATAGGTAACCAAAATTGTGTCAGGTACCTTAAGTAAGGCATTTTTTATTCATGTGCAGTGGAGATAATGACAGCTTGAAATCACAGCTGGTTTGGGTGGTTGACACCTGAAAATCAGTGCCTTGGTTTATCTGCACAGTGGGGATTACACCCACCCCAGGGAGCTCCTGTGGGGGTCAGTGTTAACTGGCCTGAGGTGCTGGTTCAAAAGGGGTTCAGGAGTACAAGGCTGCTCTGACGTAGAATCTTCCAAGCTGCCAGGACTGTAAGGAAATACCCCAAGTGGTAATATGAGAGAGATTCTTGTACTGGTGTATGGAGGTGTTTTTAACAAAAGAAGCATCCCTGAAGTAACACTAAGATAATTGCTGCTTCAAGATAACTGCAATATCTGAACAGAGACACCATCTCTGCAAGGGTTAAGGTCAAAGTGAGATGGTTTTCCAGCAGGAATTTTCCTTTCTAGTACCTTCACTTCATTACTTCCGAGTCAGTGTAACATAAGTGCTGTCATTTGCCTGGTGGATGCTGGTTCTATTGTGTCTCTTACTGCAACATTAATGAAAAGGCATAATGTGACCGGCTCAAAGAGAGACTTCCTAGGCTTCAGCCAGCTGGAAATAACTGAATTTCTAAGGAATAGCAATTTGTTTTCGAAGCTGAGAATGACAAGATACCTCCTTGGTCGTCATGTGAACAATAAATCCAAGTGTTTTTCTTAGAATTTTTGGTAGTGGCTTCTTCTCATTACATGTGTGTCAGCTGCTGTGATGGACTCTTGTGGAGTACTAATCTAAAAGCATTTAAATAACTTGGATTATTATTAATTATATTACCATCATAATTAATGCATTTAACTCTCTGGTTTATTGAGGCTTGTTCATTCTGCCTGTAATGAGTTTCCAAACAATGTGTTCTGATAGGGAATAATCAATCCTGTAGTTTGTCTTGCTTTTTAGTACTTAGTGCCAGAAGGAATTGGTGCTACAGCACTTCTGGGTGATTGGGATGTAGGAGTGTGAGGATAAATGGAAGATGGAATTTTGATCCCCATTCTCAGTTTTTGATTGGCCTCCAAGATGCTCAGTTACAGGGGTTTCCTGGTTTCTCCTCTAGCAGCACGGGATGGTGATCTTGCTGTAACATGGAGGTGCCGGGAGCCCCACCCGGTGGTTATGGAATGGTTGAAGTCCCTTTAAGGGAAGAGTTTGCCCTTATCCCGGAAGGATTTCAGTTACATGGGAGGGGTGAGGTGGGGCGGGTGGTGCTGTGAAAGGACTGGCTGGGTGTCAGCAGAGATCCCAGAAGGGAAGGTCAGCAGGTGCTGGAGAAGGACAGGGGATGTGTGTGAGTCAGTGAGGAGCTGCAGTGGGAAGGGAGACTGTGGGAAGAGCTGTAGGTTTAAACACTCCCAGTATGAGGATGACTTTGGAGCACTGGGGAGAGGCTAAGGTTGTGGAAGCCCAACTAGCAACAAGAGTTTCTCCTTTTTAAAGGGATATTCAGGGAAACATGGATGCAAAGGATACCCTTTGTGGTGAATTTTGTTCTGGTTTTGGTGGCTTAGATCTCCCCCTTCCAGCACCCAGTCCATGGATCCCATCAGAGCACATCTGATGCCCTGCTAGGGTTCTTGAAGGATCACTTGAATAAGAAAACGTCACTGTTTTAGAAAACTGAAACAAAACAAAAATGGGACACAGACTTCCCCTTCCAGTGATCTCTTTTTCCCACAAAGTAGGAACACTTTGGAGTCCACAACCAGGCTTGGTGGTGTCGGATGCCCAGAAAAGAATAGCAGTGTGAGTTGGCCACTCTGCTTTTTGTGTTCAGAACTACATCTGCAGCTCTGAGAGGAGTCTGGGCACTGTGGTGCAATTCCCCTTCCCAAACAGTGACAGACTGTTGAGAACTTTTCCTGAAGATGTAGAGAGGTACCAAAGCAACTTTACAACTCTTGCAAACAACAGTATCAGCTCTGTAGGACAAACCATTGGATCTGTAGGATAACACGTTCCACTGAACCTCCTCCATGTGTTGCTCCAGATGCAAAAATCTGACAGCAGCAAATTCAGCTGTGGCAGGGATTGTTTATTAGCTGGCACTTTATTTTCAGCTGTGAGTGAAATGGGTCAAGAGAAGACTGAGTCAAACCCTCTTTTTTTGTGCCATGTGCTTGAAATAAAGAAGGAATGCTCTCTGTGACAGCCATAAGTAGCAGAGACTGGCATGAAGAAACCCTTGGTCACAGAAGGATGACCAAGCTGAGGCTTTTCTCAAACCATTGGTATCTCTCCTTGCCTAACCCTTGCATTTCCTGGAGTCTTGTTCAGACTTCCAGATGCTTTGTGCATTCCTTGCTGGTGGAATTTCAACAACAGGTGGAATTGTTTGGTGTCTGAGTCTTCCAGACAGCTGCTGAGAATTGTTCTGGTCAAGTGTCATCATCCTGAGATGGATTGTAATCCCAGTTTCTGTAGTCTTCATAAACCCCTTCATCTTATAATGGATGAATAATCAGAAAAGCAGCTTTTATTTAAGGGCCACCCTGCAGCCAGGCCTGTGAGAGATCAGTGGGGCCCCTTGGAAACAGTTTAGAATTCTAAAGCTCCGTGTTAAAACTGGCTTTGTCATAGGGAATGGGTTTTTCTTCATCTTGACTTTTAAAAATGGCTCTGTGTGTGTCTCAGGGGTACAAATTAAAGAGTCAAATCTTGTGGGTTTGAATAAGAAGCATCTAGATTACAAAATACTTCTGCAAGTTCCTGAGAGAGCAGATGTTTACCTGTGTGCAGGAAGGCATCATTTGACTTCTTAATGCCCAAGCCTAAGGGATAATAGAATTAAAACAACTGTGTCATGTTGCTTAAAAATTCCCTTTAATCTGCCTCTATAAAGATGTGATGCAACAGAGAATTCCCTGGGGATCTAAATAGTGGTTGGAGCTTTTAAAAAAAGCCAACAGTATTTTTTAAAAATTGGTCCTAGATTAGGAAAAATAAAACACTGGTCCTCTTTGTGTATGTTTAACAGTTCTTCTATTTCATGATCTGTGTTAATATTAAGGCTGGTGTTAATTCAGATGCTGGACAACTTATGGTGTGCATAGAGGGATGTAACACAATCCTTGTGTTCTCCAGAGCACAAAAAAATACTTTATCTAGAAAGTGTTTTGGGGTTGTTGTTAGTGGAAACTGGGAGGGGTGGCTGGCACAGATGGGTTTCCTTTCCCCCTTCTTCCTACTTCATGCAATTGCTAATTGAAATAAGGTTGCTGATGCATAGGTTTTAGAGTAAAAGTTGTGCTCAGGGAAGCATCTGTGTGTGTGGAAGTTGCAGGGAGCTCCCAGTCACCAAATCAAAGGTGGACGTGACAGGTCAGCAGCCAACATGTGGTGATTTAAACTCTGTTCTGCGAATTGTGTGCTGGCCTTGGTGTCAGATGCACAAATCCAAAATGTGCAGCTGTGTGCTTTTGACAGCCAGCTGAGCAGCATTGCTGGGCCTTGTACTCCAGCTACAGTAGCCATGCTGGAACTCAATTTTCATGCAATAATCCAAAATAGTACATCGATATTGCACATTATTTTATTCTGCCATGATTTTTGAGGTATTAGGTGTTCCCCACCAGGCCTGTGGCCCTGCGGGCCCTTGGCTGTGTCGCAGCCCTCGTCGGATCCACCCTTGAAAGCCATAGCAGCGTTGTGCCAACACCTCCCGCACCGCGATGGCCTCGGTGCGGTTCATCCCTGTGCCTTGGAGCTGCTCCATGACACCTCTGAGGCACCTGCAGGGCTTGCATGGGCCGAGCACGGCAATGAGGGAGCCGGGCCTTGCATGGCCAAGGGGATGCTAAGGGTGGGTTTGGTAGCGCGATGGCCGCTTTGACGGTGTGTCCTGAGCGGTGTCTGTGGGGACAGGAGCCGTACGGGGGGTCCTGGAGCCAGCGATGGGGCAGCAGAACACCCACAAGGCCCAGCCCCTCCTGAAGCCCCTCAGAGGGGGAGCGCCGCGGCGACTTTTGTCTGGCCTCAGGTGCGCCTGAGCCAATCACAGCTCGTCGGCGGTGAGCGACAGCCTTCCCGCCAATCAACAGCGAGGGGCGCCAGTGCCCACAGCCAATCACTGCAGAGCAGACGTAGTGCTTCACCAATGGGCTCTTAGCCGTGAGGCAAGGCGCCTCGGAATAGACAGAGAGGCGGGGCAAGTGGGAGAGTGGCATGGCGCTGTCCAATAGGAGCTCGCGACTGCATTTGAACCGCCCAATCAGAAGGCCGAGGGTGGGATGGGCTTGCGGTGTATATAAAAGGTCGCGGCGGTGCGGGCGGCGGCTGCAGTTGTCACTGGTAGCGGTAAAGTCCGGTGGCAGGATCGGCTCCGTCCCTCGGACCCTCACTGTACAGAGCCCTTCCCTCGGTCCGGCCCCTCCGCCATGACCACTACGGCCACGTTCTCGGGCATGGACCCCAATGGCAGGAACAGCTCCAGGTCTGTGGGGGTCTAGAGGGCCGCTGGGACCCAGAGGGCGGTGGGTCCAGGGGTCCCGGGGAGGGCATGTCCGGAGCGGTGCTGGGGCATGGTGCTGGGGGGAGGCTCGGGCCGGACCGGGGCTGTGGGTGTGCGGTTCCTCCCGGCCTCTCCCGGCCGGGTCAGCTGGAGGCGGGGGCGGCCGCGCCCATCCGGATGGGCTGCGGGGGTATCCTTGGGCCGCGCCGTGCCCAGGGGAGGAAGGTGCGGGAGCTGCCGAGACCCGCCCG
>VXAC01000151.1:0-229516 GCA_013399225.1 Rhipidura dahli
AGCTCAAGGGGAAGGTACATCGGAGGGTCCAGCCCCTTAAAAAATCTATAAATTAGAGCCTCCCCTGAGGGCGGGGGCTCACTTGCAGCTAGCCGCTCCAGAGTGTGCAGTGCGCAGTGGGTCTCTCAGCCGCGGGATAGACTAGCTATCTCAGCAGGCACGAGCCAGGCGGTGGCCTCCTTGCTTCATCTAAACAAGACACCAGCTAAACAAAGCTTGTTGTCTAACCCTGGCTCAGGACTCCTTGGGCTTGCCATTGGCAAGCCGAGGTACCTGATCGCTGCCGGGACCAGTTTTCCTGACGAGCCATATTTCTTTTTCCTGTTCTAATTTTCTTTCGGGAATCCTAGACTTTGCGTGTTGGGACCTTAAATAAATCTCATCTGTTTTTGGACCCTAGCACGCGAAGTGTCTTTTTATTTCTGACATAGAACAAGAATATCAGTTCCCTACTCACGTACTATGAGAATAAATAGATAAATGTTTTTGGAAGTGTTCAGATAATACAGATACTGGCATTTTAAAATTAAATGGAAGTACAGCTATGCCATACAAGGTCTAAACAATATAGTCATTTAGAAGACCAAAAACTACTTAAGAGGGAAGAAAAATCAGGCACCCCCCATCTTTCTAGACCACCATTTGAATTCCAGTCGAGGACTTTTAGCCGTCAAAATTGTGATATGTAATTACACTGTAGACAGTATTAAGAATTAGTAGTTTATTCTAGTCAGAGGAGAAACATAAATACAGAAAGCTTTCTTGATGCTAAGGTTCATTTGTTGACGGAACTAGGGGATTAATTTTGAGTATGGAGTCTGAGATAAAAGATCTTGTCAGAACTAAATGTCAAACAATTAAGTTTCTGGTGGTATTTTCTAAAACTCGGTTTCTTTAGCATTTTTAGTTTCTTTAGAAGTTAAAAATCCATCACTTTGTTTTTGTTTTTAATATCTTCAACAGAGCTACACCTGTTTCTTAACAACTATACAGTATTGAAATCGGGAGCCTTATTTACTGAGAAAAACTTCATCTCCACATCAGAAGCTGTGATGCCAGAAGGTAAATAATGGAGAGGACAGCGAGGTGGGCACAGCCTGTACAGCCTGTCTGTACAGCCCCTCGGGGTTTCTCCGACCCACGGTCAGAAATTTATCGCTGTGGTGGTTCACTGCCCACGGGGAGTCTGGAGCACAGGCAGAGAAACCGATGGCTCATCCTTGGTGGTTAACGCGTCTCTCCAGGATTCCAGGGGTTAGGCAAAGGAACTGACAGTTCCTACACTGAACCCAAACACACCGGGCACCTCTTCGTCCGGCGGGTGTTCGAGGTGTACCTCATGCCATGCGAACTGGTCCTGGACAGTTTGTGCGGACTGTAACACAGGAAATTACCCTGCAGCCCTGAGTGCCACCTGCAGTCTGGGCTCTGAGGTCTGAACCCCGGTGCCCGCGGGCGGGACAGGCACGGAGCGCCGCGGACGGGGCATCACGCGTGTCCCGGGCGCTGCGCTCCCGACCCGAGCACGGACGAGCAGAGCCCAAAGGCCCGGCAGGAAGGCGCCGGCTGCCTGACGCTCCGGCCCTACGGGGGCTCCTCCAGCGGGGCGAGGCTCTCTCTGGTCGCCGCGACGGTGGCGGAGGGCACGGAAGGAGCCCCGCGGCGGCCCCGGCCGGCCTGCGCGGACACTGCGGGCGTCAGGCGGCCCCGCACCGGCCCCGGCCGCGNAAGCGGCGACCTGGGCTCGGCCCCTCGGTGCCCGCAGGTCCCCTGCCGGTGAGGCGCACCTGGCCCGGAGCGCCCCGCGCTGCCCCGGTGCGCGGCGGCCCAGCCTCCCCTCACCTCCCTTTGCCTCCCATCGCCTCCCTTTGCCTCCCATCGCCTCCCTTTGCCTCCCCTCGCCTCCCTTTGCCTCCCTTTGCCTCCGCTCTGCGGGCACGGACCCCGCGTCCCCAGGGCACGGCGGCGGGCGCTGCGTTGCCGTTTCCATGGTACAGCGCTTCTCAGGAAAAATGGTTTCTTGGCATGGTCAACAGTTTGTGTCATCTTTTGGTGAACTGAAAATTACCTGATATTTTCGTAAAACTCGATCATAAGCGTTTGTGGGAAACTCTTAGAAAGGTCTGAAGTGACAAAAGTTTTTGAAAATCATGCCTCCCAGGTCTTTGTAGCTTTCACGTCTGCTCGATCATAATGGTGATTTATTTTTCATATAGCAATACTGTCTGAGCTTTACTCAACATTCTCAGTGGTTCTTCTTTCATTAGCTCTATTCACATGTGAGCTCAAGCCCTTTACAGTCTCCTGTCATGAATAAATGAATGGTTTATAATAATAATTTTGGCCATAAAGGGGGGATACATACCAGGCGTTGCAAACATTATACTGTAGAGAAGATAATGCAGAGAGAAGCTGTGTGACCTTTGGTTTTGATTTATTTACTGCCAATATGTGAAGAAATAATTGAGCAATAAAATAATTCTCCAGTCATGAATTATTGCTTAGTTTGGTTTTGTAGCTAACAGGAGGAATATTGCATGGGATGTATTTTAGCAGAAGCCAGTAAATTGCCCATTGAAATTGTTCCCATGCTGTCTTTCCTGCACCTTTTTCTGTAGGACCAAAGCAAAACAAAATGGAATTTCAGACATTTAGGTTTTGGCTCAAATTGCATTAATCTCAGAAAAAAAATTAGCTGTTATTGAAGAAAATACTGCTGTAAGTGAATTAATAAGGATGAAGAAGTGGGCTTGTTTGCCAGTGTGTCAAGAGGTCAGTTAATTTTACTTTGATACTTGGTTGTATCACCATGATGTCATTAGACTAATTGGGAAAATCATGATTGACCATTCTTTTATATCTCTTGAATGAAGCTGTAGTACTTGTGAAGCTCAGCTTGGATGGAGGTCCTATGGATCATTGCTGGATAGTAATTTTATTGGATACTGGATATTTACTGGATAGATTTTCACAGAAGTTGCCTTAAACCACCTTGTGCTGAAAAATTTTCCAGTTTTTATTTTTCTTGAGCAGATATTGTTACAAAACAGGGATTTAGGTTGGGTTTTTTCTCCTGTTGTTCTTGGGTATTGGTGACTGGAAGGAGAAATGAGCTTTTTCACAGGATGGGTAACATGCACTGTGGACATGTTTCTGTACATTTAGCCCTGGATTGTTTTGACCCAGGGCATTGCAGAGTGTGTGTTTATGCTCTTAACGTAGATGCCAAGTGTAGGATACTCAAGTTTACTGCTTCTGGACTTGGCTAATTCATACTGAGGTGAGCTTCGTGCTCTTAGAAGTAACCTCCACGTTCTGTTTCCAAGAGTTCTGACTTACAGTTGTGGCACTGTGCTAGATGTAGTGTTTTGTTTGGTTGTGGTTGAATGAGAAACTTCGTAGGACTGGCTGGTGAGTTTTGTCATTTCAGCTTCTCAGTTGGTATCTTCAAGTGTACATCCAAATGAAAGGCTGGTGTGTGTTGGTACAAGGCACTGTATCCACTTTAGAAGCACACACTTGAAAAATTCTGTGGTTTTTTACTCTATTTTAAGTGAGAAAAAGTAAGGTGAAAAAGGAGTCCTGCAGCAGACCATGCAAGGACTCTTCTTAAAGAAGACGACTTCTCTTTTTTTCTGTGTGATCTTTAACAGATTCTCGTGCCATAAAGCTTTTCATAGGTGAGGTGATCCCAGCAGTGCTGTGACCTAGTTCCTAGCAAAGAACTTGAACACAGTTCTAGGAATTTTATGTAGATAATTTCTAATCTTTCTAAAATGCCTTATTTCTGTGAAACCAGGTGTATGGTTGACATGTCCTTTATATTCTCAGGCCTTTCTAAACAAGACATTTTATACTTACATATTGCTCAAAGATGAATTTGTGATTCAAGATTAGGAAAGGAGAATAGCATAAAAAAATAAGAAATAGTTCGTACCTTGCTTTGCTTTTAACTCAGGTTCTTTGAGGCAGAGGTAGGAGTTTAACCGTAGTTAAATTTTGTTGGGTACATGTATGGTATCAGTGGTTAGGGAAGAACTGGAAATAACTGTGTTTTCCAGCGTGGGAGCTGTTGTTTTTATTTTTTCTTTCTTTACTTTGTTGCTGTGTCTCAAGCTTTAAAGTGTATTTGGAAATCTGTGTAGCAGGAAAACCTCCCATTTAACTTCATGGTCTTGATAATGCACTCAGATGATCCAATACCACAGGGTGCTGTGGTATTGAAGGACAAGCTTACATGTTGTTATGTAACATATTTTACAGTAAAGCTTATTTACTTGAGGCAAAGGTGATATGTTGCTTTTTTTTTTTTTAATGCTGTTACTAATTATCCTATAGAAAATAGCATGTTTCCTGATTCCTTCATATATCAAAGAAACTATGTGGAGTGACAGGAAGCCAAGAGCTGGAGGTGTAGCAAAGGAGCATGATGAATTAGGTTTGGACATCACTTGGTACCAGGCTATGTGCAGCCTCTTACTAGGGGGTTCTTAAGCTGTGTAGAATTTCATAGAATAAATAGAATCTTTTCAGTGATACATTAAATATTACTTTGTCCCATGAGTGGAAATATTTAAAAAAGCAAACACCTCTCTAATTTAATTTTAGGAGCAGGTTTTGGAGTTAACCACTATGTGCAAAATAAGCACGATCTGCAAACAGGCAGCAGTTCAAGAACTATTAAAATAGCAATTGACCTTCACTGAAAATTCATCTGACATATTGTCAGAATTGGACAGAAAAGTCTGGTTTTCTTTTCTTAACCTTGCACAGCAGCTTAGTGGCATTAACACATCGCACCCTGTTAAAGTGAAGCGATGACTTCCAGCTGTCATTCCCCAGGATTTTGGGGATCTTTGAGTGCTGTCATGGCAACTCTTGTTTCAGTCAGTAATTCTCTTCAGTGGATATCAAAAGGAAAAAGAGAAAGGGATGACATACTCTTTAAATTAACTTTCTTTTGATATAAATTGAAAAAGTGAAAAAAGTGTTTTTTAAGATTTTTATTAGCTCTGAATGCCTCTTACTTAAGTTCTTTGTGACGTTAAATTAGTATTGCTATTTTGTATATTAAAAATTGTACTGCTTCAGAAGTGTCACTTCAGAAGTTTTCATTACCATGTTCATGGGAGACTTTTTTCAAGGAACCCTTTGTCATTTTTGAAAATATCATGAAATGCTTTATAAGATGAAGTTTTAAGGGTGTGTATATGTAAGGCCATCTTCTTGCAAATGTGTGTATTTGGGAACATGTTGTATACAAAAAGAGACAATACCTAATGAATTTAAAAACTGAGCACTTGCATCTTTAATGTCTCCAGTCACCAGGGTCCACTTTAGGTGACAAACTCCCTTTCTATGACTTAGAAACTAAATTCATATTTAGTTTGTGTGGAAAGTCTCTAGGAAAGAGGAAACAGTCTTTAGATTTTATCTCCATGATAGTCTATGTGCACTTAGCTGGTTTTGTTGTGGTTTTGTTGTGTTCTGTGCTGTCTTTGCTTTTCTTTTAGCTATTCCTAATTTTCAGTTATAATCAAAGGGTCAGATCAGTTTACTCTGGGTTTCATATATGGGTTTATGGGATTACAGCAGGCATAGGTGAGATGCTGGGGTTTTTTTTTAAATTGAGGCCCTTTTGACAGCAGAGTTGCCAGGGTTAGAGGCAGCATCTGCAGCACCCAGCTGTCACACCTGTGCCTCTGCCTGCAGCTGCCAGATGAGTGCACAGAGGGTGGGCTGTGGGTGAAGATTTGGTGTCTGTAACAGAATATCAATATACAAATGAGCTCTGGAAATATGATGGCTGCGGGGGTCCCTGACTGACTGCCGTGGTAGCAGCTATATGCCAAGGTCACATTTTGAAGTCTGCGATTTCTGTCTGCCCAAAAGTGGTAATTTCCTTCATTTCATCAGATGCTTTTAGTTATCAAGGACTTGAAAACTATGATCCAGTCCATCAGTGGAAGTGTAGGTAATTATAGGAGGATTACTTCATATCGGGTTGCTCAGGCCAAATGAACTGACACCTTACTGGACACAAAAATTAAACACAGGTTGTATCTCTTGGCTTGCAGAGGGCTTCTTGCATGGTTTTAGGAAACAGCAAACATTGTCCCAAGTGCCTCTGTTCCTTTGAACCTGTAACTTTTTGACTTACAGGTGCCAAGCCTGGCAATTTAGAAGAACACAAGTCTAAAACAAATGTATCGGTTGCTCAGCACCAGCCTATATATGACAGGAGAAATTGTAATTAAACTTAGACATTTCTTTACCTTACTTGGTTTCTTTTTTCTGCTAAAATCCCTAATTGCTCCTGCCTAGCCTTGTAGTATGTCTCCAAGACTTTATTATTGTCTGACTCTTTTGATACTTTTCTTAGTAAGAAATTCATTTTAGAAAATGTAATGCTTTGTTTATGTTTGACAACATTTTTAAAAGCCTTGTGTAATTTTACTGCACTTCTTAATGTTTTCTTTCTTCTACCTTTTACATAAAATTCAGTATTTCTAAAATTAACAAATCTTTCATTCATCAGCTGATGTTCTATTCTTTGTCCTGCAAGTTTTTTTCCATTGCTGTGAATGTTGAACTTGTGTGATGAATGGTAGACGTACCTTCTGTTAATACATAATTCAGACACTATTCCATTTGGAATCACACTGGAATGAAGGCATTGATAATTTCCAAGTAAATGAGTGGGTGGAAATCACACAGCTTATTTATTTTCAGGCGTTTAGCTTGTCAGCTTTTGTGAATGTTTGTGTTCACTCACATTCTTGCCGTCTAACGTTGAATTTCCAGGGACCATCATATGTCTAGAACCATTTAACTTTGCCCATGCATATGAAATGTAACCCTGTGGTGGTTTTGGTTGAATTTCAAAACACAAAATGTAGCACAATAACAGTCTTATGAGCAATCCGAGATCACTTCAGGTAGATGGAACAACTTTCAGTGCTTAATTTTTAACTGTCATTTATGTTAACTCTGTGTTTTGAAGTGCAAGAAAAACTGACAGTGTTTAGATCTATCGCTGTATTTGTTTTTCCAGCTGTTGTAAAGTTAAAATATTAGCAACAATGATCCTGTTACCTTCTTGTTAGTAAAGCCACTATCTAGTAATGAAAACTATTTTCCTTTAGTTTTCTCAAAATTTGTTCTTGTGTATAGAACGTCTACACATATATAAATGTATGTGTATATAAAATCACATTCTTAGTAATTTCCTGATGGAGAGGGTAAATAAAGCTCAGGCAAGGTAGCCTCTAGCTGACTTGATGAATATGCCTGCTCTCCTGGAGATCTTAAATGTACTCTTGAAACAAAAAATCCTAATGCTAAAATAAACTGTCTTTTCTATCTTGCCTAGGTAAACAGTGATATTTTTTACACCTTTGGATACTTCCCTGGTGTAGAAGGCCTTCAAATCCATGTCTACCTTTCTTGAAGCTCCTTTCTCTAGGACTGTGTAGATTCCTCCTTTCAGAGTGGAAGTTTTAATGTTTTTTCTAAAATTTCAATTGAAAATTTATCCACCTGTAGCAGAAATGCAATTTTAGTGTTGTTTGTAAATGTGTGAAACTACTTGAAAGAAATTTCTTGTAGCCAATTCTACCTAACAATGGATGAATTTTATTATTTTTTGTATAACTAGGTATACATTTTTTACTGCATATGTTATTGTCCTGAGAGACTGCAAACTTAGAAGTTGAATTGATTATGTTAGAGTAGGAGTGCAGTTCGGGTAATAAGGTTTCAGAGATCTGTTCTCTGTAGTTTTTAATATTAGCAGAAGTCACTTTCTTAGCTCTGTTGCTCTTTAAAACCCTTCTTCATATGTGTATCTTATCTATCATACACACATTCAAATTCCATTACTATTGGAAATTTCAATTTTTTTTCTCCCCTTTGCCCACAGATATGCGTGACAAAATGAGGAAATGGAGGGAAGAAAACTACCGAAACAGTGAACAGATAGTGGATGTTGGAGAAGAGTTAATTAATGAATATGCATCTAAACTTGGAGATGACAGTAAGTAAACGACCATTGTTTTGAAAGTTTCATTGTCTGATTTGGTTTTCTTTTCTCAGTCTCTGTTTTATTTAACAGCCTTTGTGGTGTCTTTCAGTATGTGCTGATGTTGATGAGATATATATTACTTTCTTAGTTTAATAGGCTTCCAGAATTCCAAGAGTTTATTTCTTTCGCAAATGTGGGCTGCAGTGAAAACAGCTGTAAAAATGACCCGGTGGAACTGTTAGCTTGCTATAGCAGTATTTAGACTGCAGTGCGACAACTTCACGTGCAACTGTTACTTAGATGTTACTTGCCTGATTTTCTGTTCTTCAACACTGTGACAGAAATTGGAGCATTGTCCTCACCGGGATCTGTCTAGAACATGGCAGTTATGTTGGGAAAAACAGAGAATTAGAGCTTTTTTGCCTTTCAAGATGTCAGAAATTACTTTGGCACTAAAAACACTAAATAGCTTAAATATGTTTTTAATTAATTCCAGCAGTTTCTTAATTTATCGCTGTTTCAGCTGTGATTCATGGGAGTAAAGGGGAAAAATATACAGACAGAATTCATGAATCCTGTTTACATGATAGGTGCTTCCTATTGTCTTAAACTCCAAACCAATTATCTGCATTTATTGTCTCTTTGTGTCCAGTTTGGATAATTTATGAACAGGTGATGATTGCTGCCCTGGACTGCAGTCGAGATGATTTGGCATTGGTAAGTTTTCAAGTTGACTTTTCTTTCACACTGTATGTTTTCGTCCTGGGTATCTCTTCCAGATAGTTTTTTGGACAGTTATAGGATATTCTGAACTCCATAGCTTGGGCTGGTAGAAAGAATATCTCTCAAGAAATACACAGCTGTGAAGAAACTGCCACCACCTACCTCCTCTAAGGAATAATTTTTGTTTAGACAGATCACATCTCTTCCAATAGCCATGAAAATATTTACAGCTACTCTGGTATGGGCTAAAGGTCAAGAATAATATTGAAGTTGCCATATTGTACAGAGAGCGTTTGTTTATTGAAAAACTCTCAAATTATATTGGTTTTCTGAATATTTTGAGGTAAAATGGCCCATCTTACATATCATATTATATGTCATGTTGGCTACCATCAAAGAAAGTCATTGACATATTAGAGCAGGTCTTCAAGATGAATAAGAATCTGGACTGCATAATGTATAACAAAAGGCTGGGAGATCTGTGGTAAGTCTTGGGAAAGCCAAGAAGGGATTTTTGAGTTATGTACTGATGGGAAGGAAAGGAGAAGGAAGGTGGGCCCATGTTTTCATAGACGTGCAGCAAAAGACAAATGTGGGACATAGGCTGCAATGTATTAGGACCAACTTCGTGAATGCTTTATAACAAATGGCACATTGAAGCTTTGGAATCTCCTTTGGAAATGTTTAAAAATAGATTGGGATATGGCCCTGCAATCCCTTGGAAACTGGCTCTGTTTTGAGTGGGGATTTGGAGCAGGTGAACTCCAAAGGTCCCTTGCAATCCAAGTTATTTGGTGATTGTTGATAAAAATATTGTTAATGGATATTTGAATTTTGTTAATTTGGATGCAAATTTATTTGAATGATACAAATAACAATTGAGATAGAATTAGCTTTTGAACTGTAACCTGTTTGTTAGACTAAAACAAAAAGCCACTGAAACAAACAAATCAACCCAGTCAGCTTAGCTAATCCTTTAAATGCAACAACAGGAAAAGGCAAAAGTGTGTCTTACAGGAAAATTTTAATAATCTTTTCACTCCTCTTTCATGAAACAGTCAGAAGAAAACAGAGGCTTGTCTTGTACCCTGAAAGCCATCAAGCTTGAGCTTACTCTAGGTAAAAAGCCATTTTCAGGGCTTCAGGTCTTTCACAGCAATTACTTCTCCAGTGCCTTGTTCTCTGTCAGATGACAAAATACCTCATAAAATCTTTGAGCTTCATGTGATGTCAGTTGGGTAAAACTTAATGCAACGGGTCAGACTAGAGGATGTGATTGGGAGAAGGGCAGTTTGAAAGTAGGCAGAACTAGACAGGGTTATCTGGCATCCCATTTATATAAATGTCTATGATAAAATGGAATATGCTGGAAAATACAGTACAAGACTTTGAACTTGTGACCCCACTGAACTTCCTTCTCTTTTGTCCCTCATAAGAAAATACTGTTGTAGCATAGCTGTTTGTTTAAACAAAACCAAATAGACTTACTGTTTAAATAAATACATTTCTGTGTCCTGATTTATATGTAAAACAGATTTGGTCTTTATTTTCAGGGTCTTTTTAAGAAGACTTTCACAAAATTATTGATGGAGCCAGTGTTGAAAGATCAGTTGTGAAAAGCTCTTTGTTTTCACTAACCCTGGCAGGGAGTTTAAATTTGAGTGTCTGTGCCCTTTAAGGAATATTGTGAGGGAATGCAACATTTTATATGCAGATCAGAAACAAGATTAAAAGCATAGGAGGAAACTTAAAATCATTTTTTATTTTTTTATTTTATTTATTTATAGTAGAGAAGTAGTTAATGCAAACAAGTCAACATCATTTGTGGCATTTTACCACAGCTGTAGCTCCAAAGTAGACAAACAGCTTTGGAACTTCTCTTTTTTTAGCAGTGAGCTTTTGACAGCTGTGATGCATTTTGCTTAGGAGGAGAGGGCTCATCTACTCTGGATGAGAAGCTGAGGTAGTTTTCAGAAGCATTTCTCTGTCTTTTGTTTTTTTTTCCTTTTCTTTCCTCTATTTATTAGTTTGTCCTTTCCATCTTTCACAAAAAGCCCATGTGTAATTCATGCCCCTGCTGTAACCAGCCAGTTGGTTCACACAGGTGAAGTGCAGTCACCTGTTGTTGGCAGCACTCACATTACCAGTGTTTTACCTGCTGAAGTCCAGGTTTATATTTCTCTGCCTTTGTCTGATGTTTAAAAAGTCAGAAAGCAAATTAAGTGCAAGTTGAAGTTTCACATGCAGATTATATTTGTCGTTGTAACTGAGAGACTTCTGAGAGAATCTTGCAAGTAGATTATTGACATGGTGCAAAACCAGTCCTCAATAAAAGAAATGATTATGGGGATTACAAGTTCCATTTAAAAAGAGGACATTCAGTGCTGCTGAATCCAGAACATTTTGAAGATACAGCTGCTGTAGTTTATTCATGTGCTTTTGGTTTTATCAGTGTTACAGTGAGTTGTTTGTGACTTCCTTGCAACTCTTCCTGTCACTTTATTGTGTCTGATAACTTAATCTACAGGAGTTTATTTTGGCCCTCATTACCCATTTGGTAGTGATTGTGTAGTGAGATCTAATGTGAATAATTCTAGTCTTGTAGTACTTCTGCACTTGAGCACTACTTTCATATTGTCAATGAGATTTTTTTTGATATCCAAGTCCATCTGCAGATTGTGGAATTTAGTATTGTAAATGTTACAGTTTTTGTTGTTTGTACATTTAATGGAGAAGAATAGTACATGTATTTATAAAAACCACTATCCTTCAGGATTCACTGATCACTGGACCACAGCATGGATTTATTGTATGCAGAAGTTCTTATTAAAATCTACAAGGTTGTCTGGTTTTTAAAAGCTGGAGTGAATCTACTTTTCTGGAGTTTTATGTAAATTTTCCTGTCTCTTAAGAATGGTCAGAGATTAGTTCAGATGTCATGTAACATGCTGCTAAATACATGTAGTTTTTTATGACTAGAGGAACAGCAGGTCACCTAGACGTCACTCAAAGTGCCAATAAACTATTTCTGTGCTAAGCCTGAATCTTTCTCTACGAAATTGCTATGTAAAGATCTTGGTTCATTGCAAATTCAGTTGGTTGTGATAAAAATAGTCTGTTCTTGCTTGAGGCTAAGCATTACAACTTCAGTTACTGTTGCTTTTCTGTTTTCCTTTTGTATTTTTTAGCATCTGGGAGAGATGTGAATATTCTTCTTGGATGTGCTTTAGCCACCTATTTATCTATAGAAACAAAGAGGGATCCTACTAATTGTTACTGATTTGTTCTTTTTCCTTTGACCAGTGGATGTGATGAGATGGAATAGATTATGTAGACAGGCCTCTGCCAGAACCTTAAGTCTGAAGAACAAGTTTCTAAGTTGAGTTGCATAAATAAGTGCCTAGAAGGGAAGGATTTAGTGTGAAGCTTTTAATGTGATGCATAGCACTGGTCTGAGAGCCTGTGGACTATCCTGCCTCCCACTGTCATGAGTCAGCTACAAACTCTGAAATGCTGTTCAGTCACATTCAAGATACGGTTACAAGTTAGTTTGCTCTGGGGAAGTTGTGACTCAGTCCCTTTAACAAACATCCTCTGCTAATCTGGAGAAATCTGCCTGTGATGAATTCTTTTTATCCAGCCCAGGTGCCTCATTGATTTCAGGAGTTAAAAACTATGCCTCTTCTGCCAGCAGGCTGTACCCAAGCCAGTGGCAAACATTTTCTTTGGATTTCAAAGTTTTATTTTAAAAATAAACGCAGAGCATTGTATTAGCATAGTTTGTTCCATTGTGAAATATCCATTTATTAAAGAAGTATCACTTAAGCTCTTACTGTCTTTATTTTGCTTTTTTAACTGTCTTGTGTTATTATGTGGCAACTAAATAGAATTCAAGTTTTAATGGTATCAGAGCTGTTTTAGTAGGTGAGTGTAATTTTCTGGGCAAATAACTATTTCCAAGAGGGCCTGACAATCTAGTGCCTTGTATGGAAGATAGTTCTTTAAATTAGTCTTCTAACAGACAGAATTTCAGTTTTTTGACCTTTTCTTTATCAGTGCATTTTATTACTTATTTCAAAAATTGGTATTTACTTTTACTCAGAACTGGTATGCCTGGTTGTTGAATTATTGGCCAAGGCCTTTTTTTTTTCCTATATTTTCTTCTTCTAGCTTCTGTGTCGATAATTACATTCACAGTAGGTTTTCTGGTTCTTTGTATAGTTTTGTCTTCAGGAACTAAGGCGGCAGTTTCCTGGGAGCCACAGAGTGAAACGATTAACTGGAATGCGATTTGAAGCTATGGAAAGGTAAAACTTGAATTTTAAAAAATGTGCTTTCTGTCTGAAAAAATGCTTGCTCTTTCTTAAAAAAGAATTGAGCCATTACAAAATGGCAAAATAATGCTGGGCAGTTTCTTTATAGGAAGTAACAATATGCATGATCATAATAAGATTTTAGACATTTGTATTGCATTTTTGCAGGTACTATGCTGTGTTTCATTTTTGCAATCTTCCCATCAGAGATCATAGATCAGAAGGATCTCTTATTCGACAGCATAAGTCATTGTACAGTAGAACACTTCACAATTTTTTGGCAAATTCTTTGAGGTGTAAGTTTCATCTCACAGAGCTAGGGCAGCTTCTGAAACTCAGTGCCAGCATTTTTTTTTGCCATGAGTGTTCTCCTATACTACTGATTACTGCAGGGTGCAGCTCTGTACTCTTGTGTTCTGAGTGTGGGTAAATGAACTTAAAAAGGATTAAATCTCTAGAGTTAGTTATAGAAAAACATCAAAAAACATGTGGAATAGAATGGCAGAACATAAAACTCAGACTGACCTTTTTGAAATATCCTGTAGAAGGGTTACAGCATACTAAGTTTAACAGAAATTACTAAAATAGTGAACAGATTAAAACTTTTCAACTTTCCAAGTGAATGACCTCAGGGCTTGAGGATAAACTTGATTGTACACATTTCTTCCTTGGATACATCTTTATTGTCAACATTCTGTTCAACAGCACTTGTCTTGGGTGTTGGCAATGACTTCCAGTGACTTTGAATTATAGAAAAACTGTTCCATGCCACATTTTTCATACAGAGTTGGTGAGTTTGGAGCCTTTGGGTCATCTGGATAAAAAGGAATTGGAAGTACACCCTAAATGCGTTTTTAAAAGATACTTACTTAGCATATGTTCTTCATCCATTACATTCTTGAAAAATTAGCTTTGAAAATGGTGTTTGATAGGAAACACTGATAAATGTCTATTGCTTGATTCAACGAGAATGAATAAAGGGACTCCATTCACTGGAGCTGTCTCAGGGCAACCAGATGCTCTGTGTTTCACACTCACTTTTTATAAAATGCACGTTCTTGGAGAATTTCCATTAAACTTAGCTCTCTTGTCTTCATTTTATATAGGGTAGGAAGACAGTGAGAGAATGGCAGCAGTTTTTCCCCCTTCCTGAAACCGATTCGGAAGTACAATAGATCATAATTCAGTTCAGGCTTATGTGTTTACATTAAAGATTTTATTGCATGGGAACTGATCTTTGTGGGAGATGACTGCTGCACAAACATTATGTGTGGTTTCAGCAATGAAGCACTATTGAGCCATAGTTTTCTGAAAGTAGTCATCAAAATTTTTGACAGAATGTCTCTGTCAGGTCAGATCCTTGAGATTAGAGTATCAGGGAGCAGAGAAATTAATAAAAGCTGGCTTCATGTCCATAGGTTTTTTTTAGAAGTCAGAGAAGAAAGAGGCTTCAGCTTGGGGCTGGTTTAAACAGGAATCCATCTGCAGGTGCTCTAAGCCACACCACGGAGGAGCGTGTCTGTCTCCACTGACTATAAAAGAAGTCTAGAAAGATTTAGGCTGGAGGTATCATATTTTCAGTTGATGTGAACTTCTTTTTAAATTCTAAGTGACTTGTAGGATCTAGGGAGGATCCTGCTTTCCCCAACAGGAAGAGGAAACAGTGAAGAACATCCCCATAGAATGATACAGCCCTGTATGCATTTGCTAATAAAAAGAATAATGTTCTGGAACTTCACCATGTGAAGCTGGGATTATGGCTATCAGAGTCAGTCTTTAAAAATGCATTTGATAAAGCAGCAACTAACAGAGAACAAAATAGAGTATTTCACAGCTTATCTGCTCAAGTCTGTAGCGGTCACCTTCTACTCATTTCTGGTTTTGTGTTTCCTTTCACACTACTTCCTATACCTTGTGGTAGCTGGTCTGGACAGCTGAGCTGTGATGATGTCAGCGGTGCTTAGGGAACAGTGAGAGTATGTAAATGAGTGTCTAAAGTGATGTCCAAGAAATGTGGAGCATCAAAAAGCAATCAGCAGTATCTCTGAAAAACTGCATGTCAAACTCCACATGAAGATACAATATATGTCCTAGTTCTGTGGTGATGGCATGCACAACAGCTGTGTAGTGAAATGTGGTTTGAATTATTTCCTTTGGGCCATGTACACAGCTGATGGAATGAACAGATCTGTTTCTCAGAAGGTTTGAAGGGCTCATAGCACCTGAAGTAGCCTGTTTCAAGCATAGTTGAGATAGCAGAGTTAATTGATAAACAAATAATAAAAAGTGGGAAATGGTGGCAAACATTTTCTTTCAACATTTATGTTATAATCTGGGGTAGAATCCTATATGAATCTTTCCACTTTGCTGTATGTATGTATGTTTATACTTTTTGAAGTCACAATAGAAGAAACTTTACATGAAGTTTTAAGTTACAACAATGTCATTATTTTAGATGGCTTTTCAAATTTTGGGGTTTCTGTTTCTTGGGAGATGTGAAAGGGGGAGTAGGGATGTGATGGTTGGACCTATTGGATATAGATGAAGAGAGAACAGACAGGAGAGTAGGATACTAGGTGTAAAATACCTAAGTTTGCTGAAACACTATTCCATGAAGTGATTCCCATGTGTTTTTCTTAATTGGTGACATAAAATATTGCTGTTGATACTTAGCACTCACTCAAAAGAATTTTGTATAAATATAGTTTGCTTAGTATATGTGTATTATATTTCAGTATTAAAAAATGCAGGAGGGTTATTAACTATTGCAAGAAGAGTCAAAAAGTCAGAAGTTCTGTCTTAGCAGAAATAAATGTGAATGATTTCTTTCAACAGGTATGATGATGCTATCCAGTTGTATGATAGAATTTTACAAGAAGATTCAACTAATACAGTAAGTTTAAAAGATAATTCTAAACTGCAATGATGTGTTGTTTGAAATTGCGACTGTATTTTCTGTGTTTCAGTGTGGAAAAATGTGTGTGTTACTGTATTTGTTTCCTTTAGTTTTCTGTTATAATAACCAATGTTAGCTTTCTTTCCTGGTGGGAAGATGTGATGTAATACCTGCTTGAACACTGATTTTAGGAGACAGATTATAGGTAGCAATCTTTCCAGAAGTCTCAGTAGTGTTTAGAGTTGGCTCTTTGAACTCTTTCGTTTCCCAGAATATTCGGTATTTAAAAGACTAATATACTCTGCCATGTGTCTTCTATGTTCCTAATGTGTAATCTTGCTTAAGGATTAACTATTAATGCACTCAGGTAGGGCTTGAATAGCAGTTATTTTGATTTATGTCTGGGACAGTTTACCAGCTCTTGAATCAAAATGCATAAAGCATGCCAATTGTATAAAACAAAATCTGAGACAGACTGTACTGTTCTTCTAAGCATTTTTTTGAATACTGTTTGTGAAAGCCACTGTGAGCTATTAGCTGCCAAAATAAAAGTCTGGAGAACTTGTAGCAATATATTTTCATGGGGTTTTTTTCCCACAAGGATAAAACTTGAAATATGAAGAAACTATGGAGCTTCAGATTTTTCATGACATATATATTTATTGGACAGTTAATAAATTATTATTAATCACTGAGGGTATAAGTGTTACTTGGTTTTGAGGAACTGTCTATTGGGTAAACTTTTGTGTAAATGTGGTTATTGGGCTATTGCAGATGTTTTGGCAATCTCAGGTAAATCTTTCTAGATGTGTATTGAACCTCTACCTTTCTTTGGTCAGCTTATTTGATAAGGTCTGCTATTCAGGAGGGGAAAACCCACAGAAACACAGATTAACTGGGATTAACTAGACTATGCCAGAGCTGGATATGGATCAAGTGCCATCCTTTAAACTAAATAAACCATTAAAAAACCCCACAAAACAAATTAAAAAGCAATCAGTAACTATAAAAAACACCCCAAACCCCTAGAAAGTTATTTTTGAGGTTACACATCTGGAAACAATACCAAGTTAAGCGCTTGGACAAAAGTGATAGGTTAAAGTCTGTCTTTTAGCAGTGATCGAGCTCACAGGTTTTGTGCAAGAGTTAACAAGAATTATTGCAGTTCTTCTCTCTTCTTTTTTGCTCTCCCTGAAGAAGTAGAAGCTTGAGCTCAAGAAGTTTTGAGCACAAGATGCATAGGTGTCCACAGTGAATGGTGGGTTTTATGTGTGCATGGCCCAAAGAGTTTCAGAGACACTAAGTCTTCAGAGTCATGTGGAATCAATATGGAACCCCTTTGCAGTGAAGTCACAGAATGGGTCACCTTGGTGCACGTTTTATGACCTTTTGCTGGCAGCAGTGGATAATGGAGCACCACATTACAGTGACTTTTGTGGACCACAGGTCTTCGAAGACCTGCATTTTTGGCAGTCTTGCTCTTCAGCTATCTCAGCGTAGCTAACATCATCGGAATGGTTTGTTGGATGACTCTATAAAACAAAATTAAATATTTAAATAAGTAAAATGTGTGATTATTTCCTTATTTGGATTTCTTCCGTAACCAAATTTTAAGGATCCATGAAGTTGTAACAGTTAGAAGCATAAACTGTAAATACTAGAAAAGTTGTGTGGTTGGATTTCTTAAGATCTGATAATAGAATTGGAGAATGTTAAATGCAAAGGAGAAGTTCTGTGCTATATAACTGAGAATTGGTTGAGTAAGGCTTGCATGTCAAGAGTGAAAGTTAAATAAAAAGTTTTGATAAATTGTCATGTGCAGATTTCTATGTGTCATTTACCTGTTAATTATTTCCATGCACACATGTGGCTGCTGTAGGAAAATAAATACTTCAAGATTTTAGAAAAGCAACTGTTGCCGAGTTTGTCTTGGCATTCACCTTGCTTTATAGAAATTTCTTCTGGTCTGCTGACACATGGAGTTGTTTATATACATTCAATGTTTTGGCAAGTGCTTTAAGTGAAACACAGACATTTGTTCACACAAATCATGTAAAAATCATACCTTGCATTGACTGATCAAAAAGTAGCATGGAAGAACATTTTTCAAAAAAATTACTTCCTTTAGACACATAGCAGAATTTTCCATTCTAAAAAAGTATAAGTTGAGCTCAAATTATGTAATGGACATTTCCACTTTCGTATGAGGTTTTATTGAATGCAAACTGCTGAAATTAGGATAACAGTAATTATTTAATTTCTTATGATAGAATTTGAAGTAGTCTTTATTTTTAAAATATGATAATCTCTAAGTATGATCTCACTCTACTCTTACTTGCTGAAAAAGATGACTCATTTGACAATGGAACAATGTTAATGTCACCTCAGAGATTTTGTTTCATTTTTCAAAGCATGTAGATGTTGAGTAATAGTCACTTTTCTAAAGATTTTAATGATTGAAATGAGGCTCATGAAATGCATAACTTGCATACATTTCAGTAGGGTAAGAAATGGAATGTTTTCCATTCTGGTCTATTTTGATTGAAATCACGGCTTGTTAGAGGTCAAGCTGACAGATTACTCTTATTAAGGCTGCGCAGTATTTTCCATCACAGGGCTCTTTTTATTAATTAAAATTTCATGTAGTGTCTAATTGAAAATGTTTATAGTGATGGTGAACAGTGACTGATTTGTTTGTAGGTCTTCAGATAAAATGCTTATTTCTGTTTCTCAGAACAAAATAAAAGAGATTAATTGTTTTTTTAGTGGTATTGGTAGGAAGGACTGTTTCGTTTGGTTTTGCTTTTTATGTATTTCGTTGAGAAATCCTTATCCTGCTCTGCTTTGGAGGAAAGCCTTTTAGTTAGACAGCTAAGTGTTAGTTATCAATTGGACCCTTTTTGAGGTGGTCTGTCCAGCAGTGCAGAGAAGATTGTTCATGAGAAAGGAAACTGAGTTCATGTGTTCAAGACTTAGATTGGTGTCTAACCCATTCCACTGTCACCCTAGTGCACCAGCAGTTTCTCCTGATTATTCAGCTCAGCCATCAAGAAGATTGCAGAACACTTGGTCACCACCAGGGAAAAGTGAGATAAGGCACAAAGTTCTGCCTTAATTCTAATCCACAGAAAATCTGGTGTCTTTATTGGGATAATTCATCAGCTGTTTTTCTTGCCACTTTTTCAACCAAGCTTTTCATGCAAGACACTGTATGCTTCCATAGCTTAGGATATGTGGATAGTCTCATTAACTTCTTGTGTTTAGTAATATAATTGTGTGAAGGAAGAATTAAAAATTTCATAGAAGACAGTGTTCTGATCAACTTTATGGGAGTAGGCAGGAGCAAGCGTATGCATATGGTCACATGAAGTTAGCATATGGTCACATGAAGTTAGGATATGGTCAC
This sequence comes from Rhipidura dahli, assembly GCA_013399225.1. Classification (NCBI taxonomy): domain Eukaryota; kingdom Metazoa; phylum Chordata; class Aves; order Passeriformes; family Rhipiduridae; genus Rhipidura; species Rhipidura dahli. The sequence continues at coordinate 19,362 of VXAC01000151.1, forward strand.
ATGAAGTTGCCCTTTCTCTTACTGTTTTGAGATTCTTTTTGTAAATGAGCTGGACACACTTCAGAAGAGACACAGGAGGTGGTTGAAGACCTCTGGGAACCCAGAATACTAGAAAGATTCAGAGCAAAATCAAAGTACTTAGTATCATGTAAATTGGCAGCAATTGTATACCATGAATATCTGAGTTCATCTCTTTCTGTGATTGTGCATTACTATCATCTGGACACTATAGGTAACCCTTCTTTCCCCACCTCCTTGTCTCCACTAAATAAGATGACAATAATGAGCACTGTATTGGAGCATTGCCTATCTGTTAATCATCTGAACTGTGATGTTTCCATAAAACTGCTGCAGGAGCTGTGAATTCATTTTTAAAAGAGACCTCCTGTGAAGATTTTGCATCTTTGTACATTTATTTATAAGATGCTCTGAGTTGCAAAAATGAAAACTGCTCACTGAATGAAACATCTCCTAGTGGAGAATTTTCTCCTGGAGAATTTTCTGAGGTGACATGTATGTTTCATTAAATATATTGGCAGCACTGTGAGGAAAGACAGAACTAGACCTAAATTTAGGTGCGTACAGTAGTAGTTTTTAAAGGAGTTGAGAAAGATAGCTTGGCACTGTCTGACACAGGATGGAGTTGGTGAAAAGTGTGAAGGACTGCAGCTGCTACTTTGGTTGGTTCCCAATGAAAACTGGTGGGTAAGCTGGGAATGCACTATGTGGTCCTAAAAATAGGGTCTTTTGCTTTTGACAGAGCATCATTTACCATTGCAGGGCTTTTTTGCTTCTTGTTCAGTCGTGATCAGTGAAGTAAGAGAGGAGTGCATTCCACCGTTTTTCCTGTGTTTTGTGAGTGTAGCACTTTCCAATGTTGATGGAGATTTTGTATCTTGAAATTAAGTATTTGAAAACATAAGAACAGCTGTACTGGAGCTGTGGTAAAAGTCCATTTTACTTGTCCTGTGTCTGACTTTGACTTATTGCAGATCCAGAAGTGTGTAAGACCAGGGCAATGACAGTGTGCTGTGGTCTGTTCTGCCACTTTCTGTTCATCTTCATATTGCAGTTTTCCTATGCCAGAAGTGATAACTCTGTTTTTAATGGCTCTTCATGAAAGTTCTGCATAGTTTTATTTTTAAGTTTGCCATGCCTACATCTACAACGTAATCAAGAAATTAAATTTTGTAATTTATTAATGGATTGGGCAAATCTCCCATTGTTTTTTTTTTTTTCTTTCCACATCTTCAATCTAACAATTTTATTTAATGCTTCTGAATTTGTCTGTTCTCGTCAGCAGTTTTCACTTTATTAATACTCATGACTTTAGGGATCTTTTGCACTTTTCTTCCCTCTAAACTAGCAAGTCCTAATGTGCAGCAATTCTTGTTGCCATTCTGTGCCTTAAAACTCTGCTGCTGTACTGAGCGTCGTTTCTTTGTTTTTCCTTTATTTGGGTGAGAATTGAGAGGACAGAACAGCAGTCAGTATTAAAAATGCAAGAGCATTAGGAACTTACAAATAACAAAATGAAGCCAGAGATGTGTCTTTTCTGTATTCTTTTCTGATAATTCCAGTATCACTGTATTTTCAGTTTGGGGTTTTGGTGCAGAGTTTTTAGATTTTTTTAAGATGGTTTCTGAGCACTGACCTGATGTTTTATAGACCTGTTTATTGCAAATCCAGTATCTCTCTCTTAAGTGGACAAATTCAGACAGCTTTTTTGTGTACATTAAATTAGTGTTGTTTGACCCTATATGCAGCCATTTATGTAGATTAAATTTCAGGGTTTGTTTTATTGTGCTGATAAAAGTATTTCTTATGATTCCTTATTTTGAATGCTATTCTTTGCTGTTGTCTTTTGTTCTTTGTACTTAAATAACTCCTTGTGAACATTTAACTTTACATCACTATTAATTCCTTGTTAGATCACTTATCAAGAGTGCTGAGCAGTAGTTTTTAATACAGGTGATTCTGGGATTCTCAGTGCAGAGAACTCTTTTCTCAGTTTTACTCATTCATCCATCCCCTATTAGACTGTGGTAACTCTAGATTCCTTCAGAGCTTTCAGCTTCAGGGTGAGTCATCTTGTTGAAATTGTTTTTTAAGTTAAAGATGACTTTTACATGGATCTTTATCCATCTATACTCAGAGACTCCTTGAAGAGCTCCAGTAGATTAGGGAAGCCTTACTTTCCTTTGTGTAAACTGTTCTTACTTTTTGTTGGTATATAACATTTTTCATGTTTGCCAATTCCAGGCTTTAGCTTTTCAGCCTTTACAGCTTCTACCAATTTGCTCCATACTGGTATTAGACTTTATAGGTTGTTTATTGGATTCCCCCGTATTCTGTAAAAAGTCATGTTTTGCTTTCACATTATCTCTAAAGGAGCAGCTTCAACCCGGTAACTCTGTGCCTGCATAGGTTTGCAAGATTTAAATGTCTTTCATAATTAACTTTGTAAAAAGTCTGAATTCTGGTAAGAATACCTTCTTTATTGTGGTTGTTTTTGATTATATGCTATTTTTTGACATCTGTGTGATTTTTCCCTGTATCTTTGTTGTAGCTGTTTATACTTGGTTTGATTTGCATATTGCAGTTTGAAGAAAAATGTTTCAATGTATCAAACTCTTAGACCAAAAGCATATTTTCTAAAATGTAAAAAAAAGAGAAAAATTTCTTTTTAAAATGAAAAGTATAATTTGTTTAATGCTGTAGTAGTTAGAAAGATAAGAAATTGTTTCTTTCCTAGGGCTGTTAATCCCTGAAAATTCTCCTACTAATACTCTTTCTGCAGCCATGAAATTTAGAACAATGTTAGACTCTCTTTTGGTATATTTTACTAATGAAATGCAGAAATTGATAAATGTCCTAGTCCTCCCTTCATTTTGAGTCTACCTAATGCTAATTAAAAAGAATCAGGACAAATGGAGGATTAATTCTTATGCCAGATTGAGGATTTGTAGTCTTTAAAAGAAATACCTTAGGAAGGTTCACTCCTTAATAAATTTGTACATACTGAAGTACCTATGTCCATATGATACTGATTCTTTAAAGTATTTCTTTGAGATGCATGTATCTTTCAATTAAGAATTATGGAATTAGCCAATAACCCTCCTAGAGTTTTGCTTTAAAGTTTGGAAAATTGATGGGGGAAATCCATGTCATAGACTCTGCATGGTCAAACACTGCAGATTTTGTTACAGCACCGGAGATTTTGCCTTTTCCTTTTTACTTAAGGGGGAAGGAGAAAGAAGATTGAGTTCAGTTTTGTATGAGGCTTGTTCTAGAAAGTCTTACTGCTGTGATGTGAATAACTGAAATGTACCCCTTAAATGCCATTTTTAAAATCTTTATCAAGGTAATTGTTTCTGCCTATTTTAGTAGGCTTCTTAGACTTCAAAATAATTTCAAGTCCCTGTAGTTAAAAATAAATTTCTCAAGAATATTCTTGGTTGACTTGAAATTAATAATTGAGCAGATTTGTAGTCTGCATTTTGCAGTTTTTTAGTATCTTGCAATAGGTCTCTTAAAAGTGAGTTTCTATTTTGATATGTGAGGTTTTTGGTAAAAAGGGCCTTTAACGTAATAAAACATGAAATTACCTGGGTTTTTTTATGAGCTGGTTGTAAGGCAGGTAATAAATTGGAAATATGATATAAATGATAGGCAAAGTTTCTGTAGAATTGGTGTGAGTCTGGCTTTACTTAACAAATAACTATTTTTGTATGCTGAAGTGCTTATTAGTGTTGGTAGTGGTTCAGTGGAAGGCATTTTGTTTAATTTGTATGGAAATAAAGAAAAGGTAATGCTATGAGTGTAAATTGTCATTAGTTATGCAGCTGTCCTCAGGATGTTCAGGAAACTGTGAGCCCCATCTCACAGACCAGCACTTAAGCTGACTCACACAATGAGTATAAATGAGAACAAGAATTAGAAGTTTACAGCACACAAACTGGCCCATGTTTTGGTTGCAATGCAGGCCTTTTTGTATGCATTTTTCTTAACACACTGGCTGCTGGAATTATTAAATTTTATTTTTATTTAAAAAAAACCCTGATAGAAATTATGATTCAAAGGAAAACTAGGAAGTCAGGTGGGAGAGTAGTCTGTGAATACCATTAAAATTAAAAGCAATAGTAGGTTTTTTTTCATGTCAGTGTTTTTTCACCTGTCATATCACTTCTGTGAATCACAGATCTGAATATTTTAGATCTGCTGAACACCTCTGTGCACGTCTCTTGGCTTTATGATTTTATTCATGTGAAGGAAGAAATCAGAATTTGCTTCAAAAAAACTCTGCATCCTCACTGAATTCTTTCCAGTGGTTTTAAAAAGATTTTCAGAAATTCTGTGCTGCTAGACAATGTTTTGTTCTTCCTCAGGATGTCACCACTGTTTTGAGTGGCTGAGCCTCTCTTTTGTAAACTCAGAGTTCTCTGTAAATAAACTTATCTGCCGGCATTTTTGAGGGCGAAGAGAATGCAGATTCCAAACCTAGATACTGCTATGTTTTTGGTGCTGAGGAAGATGGATAAAAAAAGGAAGTTTTAAATGCTATTTTTCCTATACAAAAGTGTAATTTTGAAGAAATTTCATGGAATTTGGTGCAGCAGGGAGCTTTTGTCAAATGTATATATAACTCATTTAATTCCTAAGTGCTACCGCCAGAATATGTTAATTATGTCTAATGCTTTTGTCCTTGTTATTAGATTGCATTGGATTGGATGCTTGCTATAGGTAAACATCAGCTTATATTTGGAACTAGAAATAGTTGTAGCTTTTCATAAATTAATGTCTTGAGGCTCCTGTTATTTATGTTACTTGGAAGTGCTGTGGTTAAGAAATAAAGCAGCCATGGAAAATCTGTTTCCAGACTCCTTTGGAGGACTGACTTGGATGCAGTCGAAGGAGCTGCATTAGAAACAAATTGGAGAGTGACTTATGTAGACTGTTCCTGTTTGCCATTGCAAATTAAGTTGTCATATGCGTTGATTGATTTTATATGTTTAATAGATTACTTTAGTTCTCAAGGGTTTACTTTAATCAGGCTCTTGACTTCTTTAAATTTTGAAAATAACTGAGTTGTTAATCCAAGAGCGACATTTAAAAAGCTGCATTTATAAAGTCGATAGTCTGTTACCTGCAAAAACCTTTCTGTCTTGGTCAGCTGTATGAATGCTTGGTGCATTCCTTTGGCTGTGCGTGCTGTGATCCCCAGCTTCCCTTTTTTCATGTTTCAGGCTCAGTGGGCAGGTCACTGGGCTGTGTATAATGACAGCTTTGGGTAGTGGGTTAACACTGCCCTGGTGTTCCCACCATAGCAAGGGGGTGACCTGCTTTACAAACGCTTTGAGAACTCCATAAAATGTGACAGCGAACAGTCGCTGAGGGTTTGGTTGGGGTTTTTTTTGGTTGTTACTCTGTGGTTTTGATTATAATAACAGCATGATAAGCATTTGGGATTATTCTTTTTGAATTTAAAGAAAATAAGTTTAATTATGCTGCTATCTTTATTTTTTAAAAAGCAGAAATAAAATAGAGAGTGTTATTGTAACAGTGATAAATGTGTCAGCAGTTAAAATTTCCCATTATTGGCTTTCAGCCAGATGCCTCCCAGTAAAAGTAGAATGATGTATGTGACTTCATAGGTTGCAGTTTGACAAAGCAGCAGTGGAAGCCACACTGCCTGTGTTCTAATTTGGCCCCTGATGAGTGTTCTCTCTGCCTGTGTCTTAAATTTAATCAGAAGAGTCAAATATTTTTTTCCTCACTTGAGTTGTTTTCACAGAATTTTCATTGAATACATTTGTGAGGGAGATAAAGAAGAATAATTAAAAAGAAGGAATGAATTTTGTGTCAAAAGTATTTCTAGATTTTCTGTTTTGGTGCTTGAAATAGTTTACCACTCTCTTCTTTTGGAAACAATTGATTTGTTCTAATGATGGTTAAAGGATAAAAAATCATTTAGGAGAATATTTATGTTTAAAATGCTGTAAATACACAAGAACTCTTGCAGGGTATATGTGACTGTGAACTTGGGTAAATCATGAATTAATTGATTTCAGAGCTATCTGAAATTCAAAGATTAAAATTATTTAAGATTTTGTTGAAGAGTCGTCCCTGTGCTGTCAAGGCTTCTGGAAGATGATACCCAACTGTATAAACTCTTTATAAGATATGAAATAGGATGAGAGCTATGAAGGGAGTAAGTAGTGGGACTTAATTACCAGAAAAGTGTGCTTTATACTTTTTGTCATTAATATTCTTTTACGGAGAAATGGCATACAAGAGTGTGTGTACATGCAGACATCACGTACACCAGACTGTCTGTTGTGTCATGTCTGACCACAGTGGTTGTGATCACCCAAGAGCAGAGGGATTAAAGGTGACGAAGGAGGCTGATGGCATTCCCTCTTTGAGTTATGTTTTGCTGGAATTGTATTTTTCTTTCATTCTGTCAGATTTCTGATCTGATGACAGGCTGGCTGAGGTGTGCTGTTTGCTCCCAGCTGGGAAGATCCCTTTGTTTTAAATCGCACCTCTCAGTTGGTTTGAGCATGGTGCTGATGACATCAAGGGCATGGGTTCGATCTCTTTACAGACCATTCTAGGAAGAGTTGGACTTGATGAGATCCTTGTGGGTCCCTTCCAGCTCAGAATAATCTGTGGGATTGACAGCACCTACAGGCCTGAAAACTCTTAAGTGGCATCATTCAGAAGCTGGGATATTGGATTAAAGTACTGAATAATCAATTATTACTGTCCTGTGTGTCTTTTCTGCTTCTGGTCTCTTAACAACTTTTATGGACTTCAAAATTTAAGTACATTATAATTCTTGTAACACATTTTTATATTGTTTGAATTGAAATACTTTTCTACCCACATATCAAAGTACTGCTCAGTTTTTGCCATTGAAATGGCTATTTTGCATTCCCTTTACATTGCAGACCCTACTTTGTGCTCCAAGAATGATGAGAGACGTGTTTAGGAAATTGGTGTGTATTTAGCATTAGTTAGAGATGGCATTCAGTACTCCAGCAAGAATATTTTTAAATGGCTGAAAGCCATACTTTTACAGAGACAGCCAAGATGCATCTGTGGGATTCTCTAGGACTCAGTCACCATTTCTCCTCTATAGTCATGGATCTTGTGAATGACAAGGTGGGGGTGATTGGAATGGCTGAAGATTAGCATCCCCTGCTGTTTTGTAATTATCAGAATCTGGACAGTCATTTATTTGAATTAAATAATGCATACAGTTTGTGCCTCCGAAGAAAAGCATACATAATGTGATTGTAAGAAGAGGTTTTCAATCTCTCAGTGGGATGTCATAGGGTATGTTTATAAACTTCAACCTAGCAGTGTCTCTGCAGTGGAATTCCACTGGTATTGAGATAATAATTTGCACAGTCAAATTGCTTTCCTTACAAAAACCCAGGGAATTATGAGGCCTAATCCTTTATTAATGTCAACCCATAGGCAGCAAGAAAGCGTAAGATTGCCATTCGAAAAGCCCAGGGGAAAAATCTCGAGGCCATCCGAGAGCTGAATGAGTATCTGGAACAGTGAGTGTCTTGCAAGAATACGGATTGTGTTTTGCTATTCTGATAAATCTTTTTAATTAAAATGGAATTTGCATTTAATTTACGCTTTTGCTTCAGTGCTAGTCATTTACAGAATCCCTTGCACATTCTTTCTTTTTTCCTTTTTTCCTCTCTTGCCGTCTCTGTACAGATTTGTTGGTGACCAAGAAGCTTGGCATGAACTTGCAGAACTTTACATCAATGAACATGAGTAAGTTGTTTGCTAAGTCCACATAAAAACTGTTAATTTGAAACCCACTCTGTGTAAGTCAAAAACCTCAGTGATTTTTTTTTAAAGACTAGTGTTACAAAGTATGCTGTCTCATTTCCAATATAACAGGCCTCAACTGGAAATAATTACCAAGCTTATTTGGCTACCAAATACTTTTAAGAAGGCATTTGATTTTCAAACAGAAAGAGTTTACTTAATTACCCATATGTTTCACTAAGTTTTAAAATCTGATGTTTAAAAAAGTGGTTTGAGTGCAGCAGGGATCAGCACTTACTACCCATCATTTTTTTATTCAAGTGATGTATTTTACTTGTTAGAGATGTTAAATTCTTTACTTCTAAAATAAATTGATCACAGTGATTGATATTCCAATTTTCTTTTAGCCTATCTCTCCCAGAACTTTTAGTAACCTTTAAAAAAAAACCCACAAAGCAAATCATGGATCCAGAGTTGGAGGCATCTGGTCGCCTGGGTGCAAAACCCAGTGCGATCAAGAATGCTGAATGCTGTAGTAACTTGCTTATTGGATATTTAATGTTTTTGTTAGCTTTTTTTTATTGCTGTAGTGACAGGAGGAAATCCCAGTGTGAGAGGATTAGCTCAAAGCCTTAGTACAAGTTTTCTAATATCACAGCATTAATTCAAACCTCCACCCAAAGGCGTATCTTTTTTTCCCCCCCTTTCTTTAGTTCTTCAGCCCAGCGTGTATTATATCACATTGTTTCCTTCTTTCCTTTTCAGAGGGTAGTAAAAGAATCAAATTGTCAAGGAAGAAATAGCCATTGTCACTGTGAGGAAAAATTTGTAACCCAGTCACCTTTCCTTGCACCCCATTCTCGAAGAAAGTTATTAAACTCCTATAAATGATGACTTCAGAAATAATCTAGAATTTTGATACCCAGATTTCCATTTGTTTGGGGAAATCTACCAGCCACTTTTCCAAGAAAATAGCAACTAAAAAAATATTAGCTAGAAAGATATTTAAACTTGTCAAATCTGTCAGTATGAAAGTGAATGACAGAGTGGTGCAAATATACGTGTTCCATTATTGGGTTGGGGATTTTTTGCTAAGATCTTTATTATGAAATGTGCAGTAAAGTCCAAGAAAGGAAAGCTTTTGCTTGGATTTGTCTTGGTCTGTAATTCCAATAAAAAGCTATATGTAGAAATTTAGTTCATGGAAAGAATTCACTGTGCTCACTGTACTTCTCTGAGTATCATTATTATAGATAATAGAGGAAAATTTGGCACGTGAAATCACCATGCTCTCGTTGTTGTTCATAAACACACTTAGGTGCACAAGGTTTACACAGTCCTCAGTTCTGTCCTGTTCTGCAATGAGGACTTTGGCTTCTGCTTTTGGAGAATGAGGTGGATGCCCTTTTATCTGGCTGCAGATTAGTAATTGTTATAGATACACAACTATCATAATATGCATTGGAGAAAACCACAACGTATTTATTTTAGGATACAAGATTTTACAGATAATGTGGTTTAATATGGTCTCATAATTGCTAAATTGCTTTTACTGCAATATTAAATATCTATCCACACTGTCATTATAAACCTTGTCTCTCTGAATTTTGGAATCCTATCACATAAACTGTGCAATAGTGCTATCATGTATCTCTAGACGATTCAAATTCTGTGGAAAATTCTGTTATTTGAAAGATTACGAAGCTAAGATTCTTCTCAACAAACCCGCATTTTAAGCTTGACTTCTTAATTCTTCCTGAATGCTTTCACTAAAAAAACCTCAAGGGATAGCCTTTTCTTTTCAAATGATAAGGATTTGCCCGTTTGGACAGGTCTGATGCTATTTTCTTACATAGATTTGAACGGTCTGAATTTTAGAACGGTTCTTAGTATGGTTTTTTTTATCTCAGTTCTGTGGCTGACTGTTGTCAGATATTATTAATTGGCAGTGTAAATGCTGTGGTCTGTAGCTGGGTTTATGAATCCTCTGGTAACTGAACTTTCTTAGGACAAAAAAAAGAATTATTTTGTAGTCTCAGTTCAATGTCTTACAATACCTAATAGCTGTTTCTACTCATCACTCCTGCTGATAAGAAATGGCACTTATTAATAAGAGTTAAGTATATTAAATACTTTTCATGAGCTGTTCCATATATACCTAGACCATTAGGTTTTGTGTATTTGTACCCTGTCTGTAATGTAAACATAGTAACTTGGTTCTAAACATCATTTTAAAATGAAACATTTTTATTAATTGTGAATCATGATTTTATGGGGGGGAAAGTGAGACTTCTATTGTGCTGTAAAAAAACTGAAGCAAAGAGCTATGTATTCTAGTTTCATTTAATCACTGTTTTTTGTATTCCTCAGCTATGCAAAGGCAGCCTTCTGCTTAGAGGAGCTTATGATGACTAATCCACACAACCACTTATATTGTCAGCAATATGCTGAAGTAGGTATTTCAGAAAAATCAATTATGTTTGATTACATTTTCTGTTTCTGTGTTACAGAAGTGGTGAAAATGGTTTCTTTAATTTTTCCCTAGGAGATTTAAAAGAGTACACGGAGAATGTTAACATCTCCTAGAGCTGAATATGTTCTGAAAACTGTTTTCTTACTCAGTGTGACTAAGCTAAATGTAAGAGTTAGGGCAGGAATTATTCAAGATAAAAGCTAATTTTAAATGAGCTCTTCTTGTTGAAGTTTTTATGCACTTTTCAAATGAAGTGCATGAGAAGTTAAACTTTTCTACAGCAGTGCTGCCTAGGAGGTTGTGATATATTGCCTGTTACTGTGCACTCAGATCTTGGAATCCACATACCAAATTCTGCCTGAAGGAGCACTGGCGGAAGAGAGGGAAAAACTAGAGAAGTTTTAGTTAGAACTTAGAAGTTTTAGTTCAAGGCTTTAGCCATTTGGATTTATCTTTTTTTCCCAGGTTTTATTATTTTTTTTCCTAAATTTTGCTGTTAACTGCTTAGAATGGGTTTAATTTGTTTAGTTAACGTGGATAAAATTGGGTTGACATTAAAACTTGAAAGCCTAAGTAGCTTTCTCATAGAAAGACTTCAAAGCATATCTTGTAGTATTTATCTGTCTTTTTGTTGATCTAATATCTGGAAAAATGAATGGAAAAACAGTGGAGTAATACTCTAAACTTTGTGCTATTTTGAATACATAATGAAAGGCACTGTGTTGTTTTGTGTACTGGTTTCAGGCATGCTGTGGGAACATACGGTCAGTATGGATTTCTAGTCGTCAGAATTTAGATACAAATTTGTGCTGCTTTTCATAAGAGGCTATCCCAAGGTTTCAAGTATTTATAGGGGAAAAGTAATCACTTTTTAATCTTGTAGCAATACATTAATTAAATTAATGCTGGATTTTTTTTCTCCTACAGTTAAATATTTTAAAATTTCTATATTGTGAAGAACTTGAATTTCTCCCAGTCCAGTATTTGGCTTTTGATAGGACTCAACCTGATTTGAAATGTCATGTGAAACAAACTTGGACTGAATTTTTGTAATATTATTGCTTCAGAGTGAATTCCTGAGGTATGAATGACATGCAAGTTTCAGGAGCTTATAATTTTTACAGGTTAAATACACTCAGGGGGGGCTTGAAAACCTTGAGCTATCAAGAAAGTATTTTGCACAAGCACTGAAGCTTAATAACAGAAATATGAGAGCTCTGTTTGGACTTTACATGGTAAGCATGATTATTTATTTTTCATGTTATCATTTTGAATGTGTTTATGCATGTATATTATCCTTTGCCATTTGCTGTTTTGTTTTTTTCCCCTGTGGTTTTAACTTAAGAGCTCAGATTATTAACACTGTTTTAAAATGTGGAGCTTTTTTCATACATTTGGAGTGTGGACAATTTTGTGCCAGTAAGTACTCCTTACCTGAAGTGCTCTTAACTTCTAAGTCTTGCCGTATTTTCAAAAGAATTATAATTATTGGCACAGGAAGGTAACTTCTTGAAAAAGGATTTAAAGAAATGCTCCTCTCTAGAGGGTGATGAACTGCTGAAGAATACCAGCGCAGTAGCATTGGTTCCTTGCATAGTGCATTTATTTATATAAGTAAAAAACTCTCTTTGGTTCTTAAGTAATATTTTTTATTCTTTCAGGTGAAAGTGGACATACTTTACTTACAGTCTTACCTGCTTTTAAAATGTGTTTTCTGATGCTGCAGGGAAAAATGTCATGTTTTTAATGGCAATTTGGACATACAAGTGATGTATTTTATATTGTCTGTGGTAACAAATTGAATGTGGAGAACTACTTAACTCATAACTTTCAGTTTAGGAAAAGCAAATTAGATTAGCTGCTCATGTCCAGGTTTGGTTCTTAACTCAGTACACACCTGAACTGAAGTCTAATGTAGCTTTAAATAGAACAAACAATAGTTTAAAAATTTCAGCTAATTCTTACCTGGATGTTTTTTGCCTTTAACTTAAAAAATTTTTTTGTCTTTTTCCACTATCACTGTGCCTGAGGCTTGGACTGTAAGGATGCTGAATGTTCTCTTATTTAATGCACATAAATTTTATAGTTACACTGGGTTTTTATTTTATTGTCTTCCTAGTCTGCCAGTCATATTGCTTCCAATCCAAAAGCAAGTGCAAAAATGAAAAAAGATAATATGAAATATGCCAGCTGGGCAGCAAACCAAATAAACAGAGCATACCAGGTTAGTACTCACTGCTTTATGATACTCTTGACATGCTCTATAGTTTTTTTCTGCACTTTTATCAGCTGCTGTTCAAGAGGTTAAATAGGTCATGTAAATCAGCATAATCGGCTAGGATTTTTTATGTCCTGCTTCTGTTTGATTTCCAGGAAACCTTAATTAATATAAGGTTGATCTTTTATGTTTATTAATTACTAAGATGTATTTAATAGCTTTAAACAGATTTTTCCTACTGATATTGACTGAGTGTACATTAGTGTAATATTGACCTCCAAGACTTGGTTCTACAGCTATTTTGGTAAAACTTTGTATGTCTTAATTTTAGAGTGACTTAGTTAACCACTTCTGTCTTACTAGAAAACAAATGAAAATTCTAGAATTTTTATTTTCTTTCAGTTTACTCTGACCTTTGAAATCATATTTGCCTTAGTATTTGTGACTGAAGTTGGTTTTGTGTAGTTTTGTAGAAAAATGCTCATTGAGTTGTGAAAATGTAGACTTTGTAGGCCACAATCAAAGCTTACTGAAGTCATTAGGACTCTTTTCAACTTTCTGAAAATTAGGTGTAAACTTTTATATTTCCTATTGTACTATAAGCCTCTATTGCTTTCTATAACTATGAATGAAAACATGTTTTAGCTCATAGGCTCTGCTGTCTGTGCATCCCAAGTATAGTACATCTATTTGACTCCTTTACAGCTATTTTTAATGATCTGCCAATCAAAGTTTATATATAAGTAATCCTGAACATCAACATCATACTGTCCAATTCTCCCCACAAGTTTTTTTTTAGCATATACATGTAACACTTCTTTCTCTCTGCAATATTTCAGTATTGGAACCCAATATTAAATTTTTTTCTTGTTGCTGCTATTTCACAGTTAATACTACCAAATGGCCTTTTTACAAGCACCATCTATTATGAAATTAAATTAGATTTTCCTTTTACAAGCAGTGCAATTTTCTTAATACATACTGTATGTCAGTTCCTTGCCAAGAGTGCAGCTTCTTGTGGCTGATGTGTTTTTGATATATTCCAACTTAGAGGTATTTTCCATTTCTCCTAATTGTCCCTGTAGCTTCTGTCTGTACAGTGAAGAGTATTGTATCCCTGGGGACAAAATGAAGTATTTTCTGCTTATGTGCCTAAAGTTTATTTCTTTTATGCTATTTAAATCTCTGCTTTTCATTAATAAACCCTTCACCTGCTCACAGTGATAAAGTGTGTATGAATTAACTACTTTGTCTGATATCTCATAAATAATCAGGGCTTCTTTTGACTTGAAATATGCTTGATGTTCTGTAAGCACTGCACTGACAGAAGACTCAAGTATTGCAGGATTCAAAACAAAACAAAATTCCCAACAGAAAAAAGAAAAAGAAAAAAAAAACCTAACACAAACCCAACCAAAACAATCAAACACTTAAAAAAACTGTCAAAGAATGGAATACACTATGGATTCATAATTGATAGAAAAAAACAGGTTTTAAAAGATGTGTGAATTTTTGGTGAAAACCTGTATTCCATGTTTTACATCTGAGTAAAATGAGCTGCTTAGATGAGAGTGGATTTGCACATTTTTTAAGTAAATATTGTGATTGGAGTTCAAAGTACCGGTAGAGACTTGTAAGCACTTCTGGGTAACAGTCCCTTTTAAGGTTGCATCAGGGTGGAAATTTAAAACCAGTGTTGGTTGTGGACTGGCCTAGAAGACCTGGAAGTAGGCAGCTACTGGTTCTAAATAAAATGGATGTTAAATGAAGACAGTTGCTGGTTAATTGATGCACATCCAGATAAGCATACCTGGGTTTTTTTCTTTTCCTTTTTTTCTCTCCACATGGCTTAATGTTAAGATCATAATATCTCTAGTAAAACGTGAATTTTATTGGGATTGGTGTGGTGCTGGGGGCATTTTTGAGTGTGGGGTTTTGGGGTTTCTGGGGGGTTGGTTTTCTTCCTTTTAGTTTGATTTTTTTTTTTTTTTAATTACTGTTTCTATGGAGTTTTTTTGGATCGTTCTTTAAGCATTTTTGGTTAATGCCTTCCAGAACAGGCCGTGTTAACCCAATTAACATACATACATACATATCTGTGTGTATATATATATATGTATGTATGTATATGTGTAGATATATATATAGCATACTTTAGCTGCTCTTTTTAGCTGTTTGGGATATAAAGTGAAGAACACTGTGTGTGATTAGAATCTTAGGGGGAATTCAGCTCTTGAAAAAATGAAAGTGCTCAAGCCAGGATCTGGCAAGTAAATGGGGTGAAGACCCCTTTCCTCTTCCCAGAAGAACCATAAGAAGCTGTAGAGTACAGCTGGGCAGGATGGCCCCAGCCCAAACTCCTGACCTTGTTAATGGCTGCAGAAGCATTTGGCTACTTCAGTCGCTGTGTCAGAGACTCAGAACATCCAGCAGCTCCAGCCAATGGTGTTGGGTGGTGTTGTAGGTGGCAGTTCCCCCTATGAGTCAGTGTTATTTGTTGCTCCCTCGGTGAGCTGAGCAGTTGGAAATGGTCACCATTTGAACCTTAGGATGAAACCTTGGTCACTTGTGCCAGGGGAAGAAGCCCTTACAGTGTTCCTGCCTTAGTGAAGGGTATGTCTAGACAGGTTTTAGGCTGGATATTTACGTGATCTCTATAAATCCTCCCCACTTTCCATGCATTATCCACCTGTAAAGTGCAGCAAGAGCCTTAAAAGCTTGTTGGGTTTAGCATTGGACTTGTTTTATTGGTTGTACATTCTCATACTGCTAAATGGAATTTTTCTGGTGGTCATGTTCAAGAGAGCAAGATGCATTTGGGATCCTGATTTGGATGTCTAGACAAATTATATGAATTTTTGACTTGAAATTCCAAGTTATTAATGCAAAAAGTTACTTTTGAGCAATTGTCTTGCTGTGAGATCGTTCCCCATTTGCAGTTTGAATTTGAACTTGAATTACCAGCAGTTTGCTCAGTAATTCTGGAGAACTGCCTTGATATTTTCAAATAACTAGCTATAGTTGGGTGGTTTTCTTATTTTTTAATTATTTTTTATTGTTTTTATATGCAATTTACTTGAAATATTTTTACTAGTCCCCTTCTTTCAATTCAGTTATTCAAGCAGTGTGCTTTGGCACTTGATTTTTGCTTTTTCTGTGCATTCCTCTATGAAATCAGAGAAACTTCTTAGTTTATTGTCATTTAAAGAAAGCAATGTTTGAGTATAAATAGAAAACCTTATTCCACCAATGTCAGTTAGACTGTGCAGCACTGTCTTTACGGGAAAACATGGTGATAAAGAAGAGTAAAAAAAATTTCTGAAAAGCACAGATATTTGACACTCCATCTAGTTAATATACTTATTTTGATGTTAAATATGTAACCATCGTTGCTGATTAGTACTTCTCATCTGTGTCTAATCTAGGAGAAATGTAAACTTCTTCAGGAAGACAGAAAGGTTTTGTAGCTAGGGCTGCTTTATGGAGCTGGAATTCCTGGCTGCTAATACATCCTCTGGAAAAAAAAAAAAAAAGGTCATTATTCTCCAGGCTTCTTAAATTTAATTGACTGGGTGGAAAAAACCCCAAATAAAATTTAATTTTAATCTTTTATTTCAGAAGTTAGTGAAGTAGTCATTATTCAAAGAATTATGATGATTCAGTTTATTATTATTATAAGCTTACTTTTGCCTTGTGACTGGGAAACTGGATCATTCCCTCTGTGCAGACCCCGAGAAGAACTTCTGTCTGTTCTAGCTGAGGACATGAGTCACAGTTACTTTACCACCAAAACAAAATAAGGCTACCTGGTGCTCTTCAATTAGGTAATTGGTTTAGCATGTCCTCTGGTAGAAGCATTTCAGCAGAGGCAGGCGAGTTTGATTAATGCTCTCAAAAATCTTTAATGTGATCCTACTCGTAGTAATTTTCCAGATACAAGCTTCTTGGGTACATTGCATAAACTCTTCTGTGTTAGCAATCTACATATTATTTATGGTTGGAGAGGTGATTTGGGAAACAGAAAATTAAATCATGATTTAAGAAATGGATTCCAGCTCAATCAGTCAAATTGCTGTGTAATGGCTGAATAGACAAAATAATTGTTCGTCAGGGCAAATTTGAAGTGATTACATTTCCAAGTGTACTTCTGGTTGTTATGACGCAGAGTTAGGTTTTATTTGTTCAGCTTAAACTACATGTCAGTATCATGAAGGCAACTGCTCTTGAAATTAGCAAGTAGCATTTTTTTAAACGAATGTCATATGTCAATTTTGTTTCCAGTGTCCATGGCGAGAATAAGAAGAATTTTTCTATTTTGAAGCTTTTCTCTGCATGCTGTGTGTCTTGCCAAGTGTGCTTTTTGACCACAGTTTATTTAAGCTCCTGTGCTTTTTAGTGAAATTTCTGAATGCTTTGAGTTGGAAGCAGGTTTTCACTTGAAAGTTTTGACTTCTGTTTTTTAACTTGCTTGTTTTTGTGAAAGGATTTGGAATTCCCAAGTGTCTGTTTAATGTGGACAAAGAGAGGATATTTTATTCAGTCAGATATAAGCAAAAATTGCTGCTTTCACCTTGGAGTGTTTTAAGAAATCTTGGATTTTCCTCTAAAGTTGACTATTGCATGTCACTCTGGAAACTGCACAACCTTAAGAATGGGTTTATATATACTACTAGAATCAAAACCTGGCACATCAGTTAATCACCTGGAATTAAAAAAACATGAAAATACAGTGTTTTCAGTACAACTCTAAGCTGTAAACTGTTGTCACAGTAACAACATTTCTCCTAACTGTTTAATTTGAAATAGCTTATCATTTACTGCGCCAAAACTGTTTTTAAAAAACTCGGTGCTGATTGGGATTCGCAATGCTAGATTGTAGCCTGGGGGTCAAAAGCAGGTTAACAGGTCCTGCAGCTTGTTGCTGGTGTGATATTACCTGAGTTTGATGACTTAATCTTTCTTAACAGGTCATGAAGAGTTTGCTAAATTTAGTTAATTACAAGAGAGAGGGGACACATTATAAATCAAGGACTAACTAAGTGAGACACCAGTGGTATTTGAAATAAAAAACTTCAAATTGAAAATTTATTGAGTGTTTAGATGTTAACATTTAAGTAGAGAATAGGCTGTTTTACTAGAAGCAACTTTTAGTTAACATTTCTGTAATTTCTTTACCACCCCTCCCAACCTGAAATGCAAAACTTTTTAGTGCAGGTGTATTAGAAATGGTTAGGAGTTTCATTTGACTAAAGACCAACCTGGTCAGTGAATCCCCTGTGTTAGATATGGCTGATGAGCGATGGGAATTGTCAGTATCATTAGAAAAACCCTTGAGTGGTCAGCATTTCCTATCCTTCTGCCCCTTCCTTTCTAAAACCATTAGTAGTATTTATTGAGCTGTATCTTTCTTTCTTATCAAGACAGACTTTATTTCAAATGTTCTCTGAAATTGCTGTTTTCATAGTAGGCTACAGTCAAGTACAATGTCATCACTCATGGTTACTTTGAACCATAAAATACAATTATATGTTGACTGAATTACTTTATAGTAAATCTTGGTAAGTAGAACCTTTTCTGTTCTATTTTTCTTGTTTTAAGAAAAATAATTTTTTCTTTGCTTCACAGAAGAAGGGTGGTACAGCTTGTATTCTGGTAAAAATTCTGAGTTTTGGTTTTGTGCTTTTAAGTTTGTAGCTAATAGAGTTAATTATCCGTATTCAGTGTTTAGAACTGTTATTTTCACAGGTTTTTGACATTGAATTTCAGAAATACGACAAATAACAATCCTTTCTTTCCTGTTTAGTTTGCAGGTCGCAGTAAGAAAGAAACTAAATACTCTTTGAAGGCAGTGGAAGACATGTTGGAGACCCTGCAAATCACTCAGTCTTAGTTTGGCACAGAGATCTAATATAAAATTTTCCAACTCATCCTGTGGGTTATGTTACTCTAGTGCTGTTAAAAGTTAATTTTGTATTGATTAACGTGCTCTACAAAATAACATTTTATGAAAAGTAAAATGCCTATTTATTGCTGCTATAAGAAATGTGATTAATACCCACTGAAATGAATAACTTATCCACATAAATATAAAGAAATGACGTGCTGCACATCAGTCTCCTCAGATTTTTGTATGTACAGTACCTGCTTCTAAGCCATAATTTGTAGAAATAAACTTGTTAAATGATAAAAAAAATACAGTGACTTATTGAACTTGCAAATGAAAATCACAAATTTGTATATGTAGATTAATAACGTATGTTAAATATTTTTCTTATTTGCATATTTAAGAGTAAAAGCATACTACAGAGGTACACTCTGGAAAATACATCAAGGAGTGATTATGAGTACACTTTATTTGAGAAGGTTTGTTAAGGGTTTTTTTAATGACTTGATATCTAGTACTATAGAAATGGAGAAAACTTACTCGAGGACTTTGCTTCAGAGGTGTGGTACTGGCTTAAGGCCAAAGACATTCTTCTCCATGGCTTTGTGGGCAAATGCTTCCATGTCCACATAATTCTCCAATCAGTATATGGATATTCCCTTTTTTAATTCCTTCTCTGTGTCCTTTGTAGTACTTGTGTTTCCCATGATGAATTTCAGCTGGGGCTCTGTGCTGGTCTCTGCTGGTTCTGTGCCCCTGGTATGGGCACCCCTTGGCTGTGGTGCTTTGGCTTCTGCACACTGAGCACTGAAAGTGTGACATGAGACACCTCGTTCAGCTGCCTTGCACTTACTGGGGGATAGTGTTTGTTACACCATCAGCATGAAGCATCTGGCACACTGCAAAACTGTGTTCTGTTTGTCCTTAGGCACTTGTTTATTCACTCAGACAGTTAGTCAAACATTCTAATTCAAGCATTTTGCACTTCTGATCATTCTGGATGTTGTTCATGTGTGTACTGTGGCAATTCAGTTGCACAGCTATCATTTCATTTATTACAGCTTCAGTAAGATTGCATAACAGCAGCAACACAGCCTTGGCAAATTCTAATAACAGTATTGCAATGTCATTTTCATGGCTGTTACAACCATTCAAGATTATTAGGCTTTCAGATTTTATACTGCCTAATTCATATAGATGGGTAGGTTAAAGGCTGTGTATTAAAATGTCCTTACTATGATCCTGGACTTGATGTAATAAAACACAGCTGAGTTCCTTCTTAAAAACAAAGCAAGGCTACAAAAACTTCTTTCAAAGCTTGAAAATGTGTATAACTGAGCTGCTTTTTGCATGAGACTGGGCCTTTAAGAAATGTAGGATCTGACTCTTATCCATGAAGTAGGTTGGAGTTCAGTAATGTGACAGAATGGGTGCCATGCCGTGAGAATTAATTGTATGTGGAATCATAAAATAGCTTAAATCACTGCCGTTGCAGTACAAAACTGCAAATACTGCCTGATATTGCATTCAGTCATCCAGTTCTAACTCGGAGAAATAGTGCACATACTCTCACAATAATAATTCACAAACTGGCCTCAGAACAGTACTTGTGACTAGATTATATGTACTTCGGGTGGAAAACCAAGACAGTATCATAGTTGAACCCGTGTATTTCTCTTGTAGTCTTTGATTGTATGAGTGTGCCATCTAGAGTTTCAAGCCCTCATTAATGTTTTTTTCTGTTGTACCTGTGTCTTGTATAATTTGGTTGCATTTTAAAATTAAAAATCGTGGGAAGTTGCACCAAGTCATTTTAACCTTCAGTACATAACATTTTACCTCCAAGGTATTAAAAACCAGCAGTGCAGTATTTTTATGTAGCAGGCATCTGCTGCTGAAATGTGTTGTATATAAAGTTTTGTTCAGAGGCAGCTTTTAATATCACTATGTCAGACTTGGGTATTTAGTATATCAGTTTCTCTGTAAGGAAATTTGGTTTTGTTTTCAGTTATTTGATGACAATTTTCATGTCATTTGGCTGCTTAGCACTTTCTCATTTTCATTACTGCTTAGCATTTCTTTGAAATTACTATTTAGCACTCTGATTTGTGCTTGTATTTTGGCAAAATTTCCACATAGTAGAGCTTACAAGTTAGCCTTTCAAATATTTCTGATAAATCTGTGTTTACTTCAAAGGTTAAATAAATTACTGCTATGAAAATGCATGGGCGGTCTCCGACAGAGCTATTGAATTGCAGCAATGGAAATTGAGAGTATTTTCCATATTCAAACTTAAAAATAAATTTTTTAAGTCCTCTGTCTGCAGGAGAAGTAACTGTATGAAATGCCCTGAACTCTCAGCAAGGAAGGGCTTGCTGAGAAGGGAGCTGTCATATAATATGATATTTGTAAAAGTAATTTTCCAGTTCTAGTAAATGATTTCGTAATGTTACAGCTGCTATGATGCATTGGAGAATAGGTTTTCAGAGAATGGGTTACTTAATTAACAAATGAACTTCATTATGTTCTGTATTGTGCTCTGACAGTGACAAATGCTACAGAAAAATATTAGCAAGCGTTCAGTCTCCTCTTTCCAAAATAAAAGGCCATGTTTTCATACTGTTTCAGTTGACAGCAAAAGCCTGGGACCTTTGCAATGCCAGGCTGTGTAGTGATGACCATGTCTTTATTTTCTCAACCATACTTTGGTAACAGGCTTGATGAGAGCTCAGTGTTACCCGATGAGGTGAAGGTCATTGAAGAGCCACCAAAACCTCCAGTTCGTGATACAAGTTACTGGTGACTTCTTCAAAACCTTTTGTCCAAATGTTATACAATTCATAGCTGCAAAAAGCACATCTTGTTTAGAATATATCCCTAAATCTCTTCAGTTCAGTGCCCAGAATATCTTGCAGTTGCTATTGGAAACTCTGTTATTAGTCAACGGAGGACTTCCTGTTGGCAGTGCTGTATTTGTAATGGCATCCATGTTTGCTAGTCACTGCATTTACAGTGGAACTTGTATTTCAGCCAGCTTTAGAAGGGAGGGGAAAAGGAAAGCAAATTAAACTTGACTTACTGGCATGAATTTGTTAGCTTCTTGTTACTTGCACTCTCATCTTCCAAGAACACCAACTGTAGCTGCAGTCAGGTTTGCAATAATAATTCTTGTAATTTTAGAGCTTATATATATTCAGCTTTAAACCCAAAACTTCATTATAATCTAAACCATAGAGGTTCCAGTGAAACAGTGCTATGTGATGTGCACATACCCCCATATGCAGCAAAGGACTACTCCCACCCTCCTTCAAGTTGGTGTCAGAATAGAGGAGCATTAGTACAGTTTTTGACTGTGGTTTTGTCTAGAAAATTAACACAGCTTAGTATTTATCAAAATACTGCTTAGTACTTGCCTAGCTCTGTGTAGGAATAGAAGTTTAGGGCTATTGCCTAACTACAGCAGGTAGCCTACTGTACTGCTGTCTACAGTACTACAACAGACTAGTTGAGTCTACCCAGAGACTAGTTACCAGGAATAAATAGGTCATTAATCTACCTGCCTCTTAAAAATAAACAGAAAAAAAAAAAACCCAAACAGCAAAACCCAAACTAAAAAAAACCCAACCGAACAAAAACCCCACCAAAACAACCAACTAACCAAACAAAAAAAAAAGACCAAAAAAAACTCAAAGAAAAAAGAGAAATCAACCCCACCAAAGTCACCTGGTAAAGTTGTTTTTCAGCTGCTGGATGTGAAATGGAAAACATTTCTCAGTGCACTTCATGGATGAATATATTTTTGCCCTGTGATGAGGAAGTCCCCTGTATAAAGCAGTGTAATCCTTTCAATGCTTATCAGGCAGGAAATAAGGCTGGAGAGAAGCACACAGGCCTGTTCAACCCAGTGCCACAGTAGGGTTTCCACTGGCAAGTTGCTAAGAACTGCACTCGGAGTCCCAGAGCTGAGCAGTCATGGTGCAAAGTGCAAATTAAGCCTGGCCTGG
Organism: Rhipidura dahli; assembly: GCA_013399225.1. Lineage (NCBI taxonomy): Eukaryota > Metazoa > Chordata > Aves > Passeriformes > Rhipiduridae > Rhipidura > Rhipidura dahli. The sequence goes on from VXAC01000151.1 coordinate 41,738, forward strand.
CGCAGCCCAGAGCCTGCAGAGTTGGTGCTCAGATCCATGTTCGTAGAGACCCAGCACGGCCCCTGAGCTCTGCCACTAGGGCTGCACACTGCTGTGAGTCTCCCTGCAGGATCTTGCTCCCACTAAGCACTGTCCTGTCATCTGCTTTACTTTTGTTTCCTTGGCGTCTCCACAGCTGGAATCTTGCAGAAGATCTGTTTTTGCTTTGGGCCTGGTGCAGAGGTGAGGGTACAGATGGATCAGCGTGCTGGAGTGATGCTAGTTGTGTAAAGGTTTTGCATGTTACTGGCTTCAGTGCACTGAGTGACCAGTGCACACCTAAAGGTCAGCATGTAAGCCTTTGCCTTGGACTGAGTCTGCTCAAATCCTTTGTGGGAGCTTGACAAAGAATGTCTGAGGTTGGGTGTGATCCGTGCTGAATGACCTGCGAGTGTATGGAAAGATCTGTTTTGGTGACATGGTGACTGCAGTTTGGGTCTCACAGTCACTGGGCCTTTCTGTGCATGTGTGTGAAACAGCGTGGGGTGAATCACTTCAGGAAAATGGTTCCAGATGGGAGGCTCTTTATCCAAGGTCAAAGGGATGGCTGGAGGGAACACGAGTCACCTTTTCAGCTTGTGTGAGTCAGCAGAGGTCCAGTAGCTCTCTGCCCTGTAGAAGGAGACAAAATCTGCTGCACTTCTGCATTGCCAAAATAATGATAGGTGTTAGTTTGTATTTAACAAAGAAATTATGCAAAAATGTTTCTCTCCTCATCTGTGTGTGCTTTAACTGCTTTTAATGCGACCTTGTTGGTGTTAGGGTTCCTCATGACATTTGGGTGGCACATAGGCATCTGCCTCGAGGCAGTGGAGAAAGACACATATACAGTGACTGCTCACATGGGAAGTTTCTGGTGGGCTTCCATCACGGCCGGCCACAACCTGTTTGCACTGGCAGCAGAAGCACTGCTTCTCTCATCGATGGGGCTTGCTTAAATAAGATTCCTCTTAGGATCAAGGCTAATTTTCCCCAGAGAATGAGGGATCTTTTCTCAAATTTATGCAGTTTTTCTGTTGCAAGCTTTTAGGTTTTGGACATGATGTTTGGAAGTGAAACTTTAAACCAGGCAGATGTAATCCTCCCAGGAAGAGACTGCAAAAATCAACAATGAAGCAATTTCAAAAAAGTGAGCAGCAAGTGAAATTAACCATTGCCTCTGTTTATTTAGGTAATTGAGCTTGACACAGTGGTGTGTCTGACAAGTTGGTTTGTGTTTTTTATTCCATTAAATACAGATACAACACTCAAAGCTGTCACTGCCCGTCTGAGAATATTTGTTTCAGTTTAGACTTTGAAAACCATGTAAATGTGGATAGATCACAAGGTGGGCAGCAGTGTAAGAAAACTACCCAGTAGAACTGTATCTGTTTCCCTGGACAGCTGTTGCAGTTTATTCTGTTTAAGTTAGAATCAAGAATGAAAACCATAAAAAATTATTAGTAGATCTGTTAAAAGTATACAGTATCTGCTGTGTCTGTTCAGTCCTGAAATCAGTGTTGTTGTTCCTTTTTAAAATTAAATTATTTTTCTATGGGCTGCTTGGCCGTTATTAGCAGGCTTCACTGTAAGTTGGAAATATATTTGAAGGATTCAAAGAGAGGATGAAAACTCTGAGAAATCTGTAAATAACCTGGTATTTATGCAATTGAGATAAATTTTATATAAAATGAACACAGAATTTCTGTTTTAAACATATCAATAACATTTAGTGCCTTGTAACAATATTGTAATTGTAGTCATGCCAGGCTTTTTGATCAAAACTTCCCAGAAATGTGATGTCTATATGGAGCCAAAAGCTCTAATAAGCTTTTAAGTAAAATTTGATTTAGTTAAGTGTAGGCACCGCCCAGACTTAGAAAGGAGCCTTTGCTAATACAGATAATTTGCTCCTCTTGGGAAGCTCCCATATTCAGGTAATTCTGAGCTTGATAGCTGCATGAAAGAAACAGCTACAACTATTAGAGTAGTTTCAAAGAACATCAAGGCTTTTCCACATACAAACCATCTTCTCAGTAAAGCAGAGATGTAGATGTGGTCATTTGGGAGCTTCTTTGAGAACAGATCAATACATGATACCATCATTGGAATTGGATGGAGGAGCCTGGCAAGAGACTTATGTCTGTTTTTCTGTAGACCCTTTTCTTAAATGTCCAGTGTGCTGAAGAAAAAGCCTTCTGTCACGGAAGTGTGGTGTTTCAGATGTCAACTACACAACAGAAAGTGAATTTTGGGAGTATGAGTGTGACAGGCTGGTGGGTTGCTGGGGTCAGTGCAAGGAGCAATGTCTTACACTGGTTCCAGGCTGAGAACACCTGGGCCTTCTGTGCCAGGGCAGTAGGGCCTGGTTCCCCATCCAACATCTGTGTTTATGATGAGAACAGTCTTTCTTATGTCTTTTCAATGCCCAACCTTCATATTCAATCTTCTGAATGCCTGTATAACATGAACAGTGCTTTTAAAAAAAATTCCAGTGATTTCCCAGTTCAGAGGAGATCAATGATCCAATTTATTCCTTCCAGCTCTGGGCATCATACATACAAATATTTTGTTCAAAATGAGATCTTGGGCCCTATTTCTGGATTCCTATTTAGACAACAAAATGAGGGATGGAATTCTCCAAGTCATCAGCTCCCAGTTGGCCTTGCTGGCACTTTCTTGATTCCAATTTTTTTTTTTTTAAATCAGACTACATATTTAAGTGCTTAAATGCTTAGACATGGATTTTATTCTTAAATTTAGGCACCATTTTAAAAAAAGTATTTTGTTTCCTTCATTTGGCAGACTCCTAAGTGGAAGCAAAGCAGATAGTTGTCTGAATCACCCTGGCTCTGTGTTTGTAAGCAGTTAAGAGTGACTTTTCGTAGATGGCCATCTACACCTAAAGCAGAGAAAGAAAGCAATGAAGCTGATTGCTGACTAATGCAGTAAGACCAACATTTTAAACAAAATTAATGCAAAAAAGGCTACAGATACTGGAAATTGTAGGAGTTAGAGGTCTGCTTGAAATATGGGAGGGGTAACAAAGTCTGTGCACTGCTGGGTTCTGGAGAAGCCCTGTGGTCCTTTTTCTTCATGCCTCCATGTCCATTCCCACAGTCTCTCGCCTGTTGCCTCCCACCAGTTACATCTTTTGTGGTGGTTCTTTGGGGCAGGCTCCTGTCCACGTGCTGTGGCCAGCTGTGACACATGAGGATGGAGGGATGACGTCGGGTTGGTGGTTTTTCTATTGTTTTGTCCTGTTTCCTTTTCAGTGGTGGGTGAGACCTGAGAGTGTGTTCTTTGGCAGTGAACAAGAAATACCAGAGGACTGCCATAGAACATGGCTGTGTTCACTTACCTCTGGTCACTTCAGGTATAAGAGCCAGAGAAATCCAAAGTGTCAGGAGGATGTCTGTCAGCTGTTGCAACCCCAGTCATAAGAAGAAATCTGTGGACCAGCGTTTTGGTGCCCCCATGGGAGCAGGATGGAGGGGAGCCCTGAATGAAGAAGATGAAATAGATAGGAAGTTATACTACTGAGGCTGGCTAAAATGCAAGGATTTCATTTTACAATAAAATTGAGGTTTGACTGCTGCTTTTGTTCCATAACAGAAAGAAGAAAAAGCTAACAGAAACCTTTTCACCACTGAAAAAGCCATACCCACAAGGTTTACTCCATACTGGGTTACCAGTAACCTAATGGCTGAGTCATTTCCCTGTGTGGTAGGAGGTGAGGGTTTATGTTGTCTACCTGATTACAAGAGACTTTGAACTTGTGTTTCTTGTATTCCCAGCAAGTGACCTATCCATCATGTTGTGGAGTCAAGTCTCTGGCCCAGAGATGGCTGGAAAAAAAAGAGAACTCAGTATGAGACAGCTTCTCTTGGCAGCTTGAAAAGAAAAACTTTGCCTTTCTTTCATGGTGAACTTCATGTATGAGCAAACTACTGAAGTGTTAACTGAGCTTGAATAAAGTGAATTATCTCTCAGACATACAGATGCATCTTCAGATGTTTAAGATTAACTCAGCACATTGCTTGGCTCAGACATCAAGTGACATAACTGGTGCTGGCAAGGAAGGTGCATGCCATTGCAAAGACAGAACTCTGAAACTTTACTTCATTTTTCTAAACCTGATTAAGGTTGGTGGGTTTTCGATTTTATTTGATTTTAGCAGGGTTAAGTAGATAAATTTCCTTATTATGCTAATCTTTCTACAAAAGACACCTGTAAATGCTATTCTTTGTTTCATTAGTAAAGTCTTATCTCTCAAGTCATTCAGTCAGACTATGCAGTCCTTTTTCCCCTCCCAAAGTATTTTAAACTATCTCTGATGAAGTCTGTATGCAGAAAATAGGTAACTTTGCTGGGAATTATCTTTGATTAGTTGTTCTTCCCTTGTGCAGTGGGAGTTACTCAATCTTTTTTAAAGAGAAAAATCCTGTGGGCAAAGGTATAGTTCTGTAACCAGCATGAAGCAACCTCCCACTTCCTGAGTTTTGTTACTGACTTGGCTCTGCAATATGGTTCGATTCAGTAATTTAGGGTTTTTCTCCTTCAGATTTCTCAGACGTAAAATACAATCAATGAAATCTTTTGTTCTCCCAAAAAAATCACTGCTCATAGGTGTTGCTATGAAATTAATACATTGCTTATCAGTTTTATCCTGCTTAACTTCATAAATGTTAGTAGTTATCTGATCAACAAGCTAAATCTATCTGGGGAAAGAAGTAATTTCTCACAGGTAACAAGAAATTTATGTCATGTGGGTCATTCCAGTCAGTGCTTCAAGTGACAGGAAAGTGTAGGGTAAATTTGACAGAATTCATGTACATTTTATACCGGCTCCAGATGTTTTAAGCATTCTACACATTCATTTTAAAAAATGGTCTTTTAATAGTTTAGGTGGTTATTAGTTTTTCTGCTCAAACTGAACCTCAATATGAATAGTTGATGGATATAAATTAGCGTGTCTTGCTAACCTAAAACTTTTATTATTTATCCATGCTGTATTTTCTATAGTTGTGAAGATCTTTTGATCCTGTAGTCTTCACTGACTACATAAAAGATAATCTGCCATTTAGAGTAACAAGAGAAATATATTTGAATATATTGTATGCAGAATTTTTGGATGGTCTACTGCCAAATGATAGATCACACAGTAAAGGGATGTGGAATAAAGTATGATAAGGGTTCGAAGAAAAAAAATGAGAAGTGGTTCTGTATGTTAGTGGTGTCACAGCTAATCCTGAGATTAATTATTCTGTGTATTGAGAGTTTGATCAGCTCTGATTTATCTCAGCAGGAGTTTTTATTTTGATCTGAATGTGAACTTGATATTGTGACTTTTAGGTCGAATATTCCATTAAAATACTAATTTATATTTTGTAAATAATTTTTAGACCATTTTCATTTATAAATCATAGGTTTCTCTATATTGAAGGTGCTGCCCTGCTAAACACCGTGTAATGAATGGGACACATGACAAGTCAAGTGTTTAAAGTGCATGATAAAATAAGAAACTGGTCAAAATTTTTTTCTTATTTTTAAACTATTTTTCCATCACAAGTCTGGAAAGTAAGTGACTGTTTTTTAGTTTTTTTTAATTGTCATTCGGCGGCTCTGGTGTAATTTATGTTAAGAGGTTTTGGCCTGTTTATGTGTGCTGAAATTTGCCAAAATTGGTAATGCGATATTCCATCTTTAGCAAGCCTATAGAGCAATAAATAATGACACGTGACTGTATGTGAGTGTTGTTAGTTAATTTTTTTTGGTGGTGTTCATGAAATGCAACAATCTTCCAACCCAAATTCTGCAGCATTAGGCAGCAAGTTGTACTCTGAACTAAACCAGATGCTGATCAGCTCTGTTCCTATTATCGACTTGGGGCAGAGATGGTAACCAGACCTTACTTGCAATGTTAACATTTGGAACAGATTAACAGCAGTTAGGCTGAAATGAGAAACCTCCACTTTACTGAAAAGGTTCAAAACATGTAATGCTGTAAAAATCAGGACGTCTGTAGTATGTTAGATAGGAATAAATAAGTTAACTGTAAGCTGCACTTTCTCCTTTGCAGGATGTGTTGTTTCCAGTTTATGAGTGACCCTGAAAGGACATGTTTATGAGGTATAGTCAGGCTTAAGTCCTGATAAACCATCTACCTGGTGAGGTAAATTCTGTCCAAACTTGCTGTGCCTGTTCATTGTGAGAGAGCCCTCCCCAAAGACAGGGTGTATGGAAGTTTTTTGTCTGGGGCACAAATCCCACATGCATTTGGGAAGTCCAGAGACCCAGGATATTTTTGACTGCCAGCCTTCTGCTACATTCAAGCCCAGTGGGGAATGTCCCCAGAGGTCCTGTCAGAGTACGTGGAACACATGGTGGCCCATACATGGCATGTTGGACTTGGATGTTCCTCTGTGCCTGCTTGTGGTATCTCAGAGGATTCACTGGGAACTGAAGGGGCTCAACAGACTGTAGCACAGGCCTCAGCTTTCTAGGCTGAAATGGGGCTAAGCTTCACCACCTCTTTGTGAATATTGTATAGATATTGCTGCAGCCATAAGCTTCAAAAATGTGTTATTTCTGTTGTATTACATTCCTCCTCCTTTCCTGTGCTTTTTAACTAACAATATTGCTTTAGCAGGAATTGAATAGCAAGCTTCAATTCTAAGAAGAGTATTTCTGCAAAAGTCAGTCAGAGATGTTGCTGGGTTCTCATTGTGCCACCTGCTGCATGGTTTTTCTATGAGCCTGGTTTGAAAACAGTATTTGGGTTTGCAGAGAGTAAAAGTTTTTTGAAAACTCACATGCAAGGCTTCTATTTAAGTGCAGTTATTCAGCACTGTCAGTACAGATGTTGAGAGAGATGAAGCGAGGACATTAGCTCCCCTGGTAATCTGGTCAGACTGTTTGTACAGCAGCCATGTCAGCCAAGAAAATCTCCAACCACGGAGACTGCGCTGGGAAAAGAATCAGCATCAAAGTGCTTTGTTCACTAATGGAAGGGTCTGTATTGGTGGTGCTGAGCAGTTGCCACAGTAAGCTAAATGGGAAATTAAACCTGGTGTGCTCTAATTGCATTGGGTAAACTATTCCATGGATTTCATTTCAGATTATGTTGACCTGGAATGGGTTTGGTTGGAGTCACGTGCTGGAGCGGTAGCTGTGCTTGGCTGTGATGTTTGTAATTTTCTACAGGTAAAGTTACAATCCCTCCTGTAGGAAGTAGCAACAGCCAATCCTGTCTTTCAGGAAGGAGCAAGTTTGTAATGACAGGGACTCTGCCCTGTACTGCTCTGGCCAGGTGACCAGCAAGAAGGGATGTGTTTTGCCTCCTTTGTTGGGATGGGGAGAGGACCCAAGGTGTAGTCAGGCAGATCAACAGCAGCACTGGGACAGGAACTGCAGGGAAGGACCTAGAAATGCACCAAGACATGGAACCATTTACTCCAGGCAGGCTGGTTAGAGATATGATCTAAAACAAGTCTTAGGCTGGGCAGCAAATGAAAGGATCCTGGGAGCGCGGGACCAGTGCCTGTCTGATGCTGTTTCCATGTGTGGTTGGTACAAGCTGCTGTACACTTGGACCCACGCTACCCAGGGTTTTGCTCCTGGCATTCAGTCACAAAAAAATATGTTACCTCCTAGCTTGTGTCCACACAGCATGGATGTGAGGCAAGTTCAGGTGAATGAGTGGGTTCAGGCAGCCTTGGACCTATGCTGCAGAGGTCTGCTGGTTTTCCCTCCAGTAGTCCACAGCTGCATCACACAGCTCCTGAGTGAACCCACTTATAGGTCACCCAGGGATGTGGGTGTAGGTAAATCTCAAAACTTTATCATAAAAAGTAAGTTTACCTTTTTCTTGACCTTCTAGGTATTTGGGCCTTATGAAAATTGATCAATTACAGGTCAGTGTGAAGCCATCCCTGGCCATGGTGTTACTTAGAAGTTTGTCTGAATTTCAGTTTGCAGCTGGACCTCTTCTGTGCTCCCTGTATTTCAAATCAGTAAGAATATTTTCAGATGCTGAAGAAAAGCAGAGAGTACTTTGCGAGTAATAATATTTTCCATGTAAAAGTGAAAAAGTAGTGAAATACTAAGCTGTTAGTATTTTAAAGCATGACTTCTTTTAGATGGTGTATACCTGGGAAGCACAAAGGAGGGATTAATTTTCCCCCTCAGGTTAGTGGCTATTTTATGGAAGGAAGTATTTTATGGCACTGGTACTGCAGAAACAGGCAGGTGGGCAGCTCTGAGGCACGGTGGATGTTGCTACCTCTGCTTAAAGACTTTGATCTGAAACTGAATTTAGAGTATCCAGCATAAATACACAGTGCAAGATGGTGAAGCTGGAGTAAAATGCCAGCAAATAACTGCAGCTCAGTATGTCAGTACACACTGCTATGTGGCTGTGGTGTTAACATCTCCCACACTGAAATGGCTGCACAACACTTTACAGAGTGGAAGCATTGCTTCAAGTGAGGCAGAGTTTTGAGAAGAAAACTTGAAGTGACAAAGTTGCACAGAAAGTTTTGTGTGCCTAATCTTTCATATTTTCAGTCCACCACCTCTCTGCATTTCTTCTCTCAGAAAGACAGTGGTTCCAAGTGGGCTCTGCCCAGCTGTCATTTCAGCATCCACAGGACTGGTAACCAGGTCTCATTTCAGATAGTGAAATTTGGGTCATTCTTTACCTTGGTCACTTGAAATATTTTGCTGGGCATTGGCATATTTTCATAGGCAACCTTCTGCTCTGAAGACAAAATTATACTATTTCTAACTCTCACACTTTAACTTCTCTCTGCTTTACCTTTGCAATGAGCATTCCTATTGTAAAGAGTTCCTTAGCACTTTATGCCCTTTTTAATATAAACCATTGCTTTTAAAGGTCCGTTCTGCCTGTTGTAAGAAATACGGCATATTGGAATTAGTAACAGAATTTTAAATATGGAGGTGATATGCTGTGAAATCTCAGTTGCAGTTTGCATTAGATTTAGATTTAAAATGAGCAAAAATGTAATGGAGGGATAAAAATTGGCAGTACTCATAGCCTAGGAATTATGTTTCAGACTTTGGAAGGAAAATGGTTTGGCTTTTTTCACTTTCAGGAACACTATTATTTTCTGACTTAATGGTTTCAGATGCTGTTAAATGAAAAAAAATGTTTCTGGAGTTAAGTGAATTTTGCAGGTGCTTTGTCCTGGGGTGTCTCTTGGAGTTTTACAGTATGACTCTTTGTGAAAGCAACAGGTCACAAACCTTCATAAAGTGGCTTCCAGCCAGCCAGGAGTGACAGCTGAGGTTGCTGGTGTTGCAGCCACCCTGGTGAGGTGTGACTGACCTGCCCAGCCCAGCGTTTCACCATGCTGGGGGGTGGCTGCAGCAGGGGACAGCACTCAGACATCCCTTTGGGAAAAATGTGTTGTATTGCATACAAAGAAGAAGAAAAAGGATTCAGATCTTACAGCCTCAAGGACTAATGGCTTGGCACGTTGCACAAATGTGGCCCAAACTTAACCAAAGTATTGACTGGACTTAGTTACCAAAACTGACACTTGGCTGCCAGTTTGGGCACCCAAACTACTGGAAGAGGTTTGCCCTCAGCAGGAGCTCCCCATGGCAATCACCATCTCACATATTTATTTGTTTATATATAACAATATATTATTCTTACTGTCTCAGGCATACATTTGGGTTGGCTATGAGCTTAATTATTAGGAAAAAGCATGTTTCTTGTGGCGATCCTAAGAGGAAATTCTTGTCTTTTTCTTTCCCTAGCAATGAGGAAGCAGAGCCCTCCATGTGAACCACACTGCCCTACCTCCCCCTCCTCAAGGGCCCAATCCCACGCTGTGCTCACACCTCCGGTCACAGCAGCAAATGGCTGGAACATTGGAATTTGGTGGAGTGAGAGCTCCTCCAACAAAGACCAGCACCTCTCTTACTGTCACTCCAAAGCAGCCAGGATCCCCATACCAGCACAGGCAAGGCAAATTTGATAAAAGGCATTTTTAACTGCTTCTATTAAAAAACAAATGTAACCTACCACGTGGTTGTGAGGTCTGAGTCTTCAGCACACTGAGCTGCGAGGTGGAAGTTATCTTGGAAAGCTGAGGTTTAGGCTATCCCTTACAGCCTGGTATGTCAATCCCAGGAACAACCAGCTCTCCCTGAGGAATGGTAACAATTACCTAAACATGTAACTTATTCTAAGGACAGCCTACGATTTTAGTTATATGATTGCTGTCCTGCTTTTTACTTGCTTCACCGAAGTAAATTATGAGCAAATAATTAATTAAAGCAATTATGATTTTTTCTTCTTCTTTTTTCCAACAAAAATCTGCATGTCAAATGACAGAAAAAAATGTTTTTGGTGTTTTTGTTAAGATCATGAACTGCCATTTAGTTTTTCTTAAAAAAAAAGTCCTGACTTGTACTCAAACATGGTAATTCCTTAATTGCTTAGATGCATCTCTTTGGTTCACTCCACCTCTCTTTAACTGGAGAAGCGTTTTTAGGCTTATGCTCTTCCCTGCTTACACAGTGTCATTGCAGTAACACCCCTTGCACTGGGTGGCCGAGGTGCTTTCTGGGGCACTTCTTATGACAGTAACATTTTCTGAAGTCATTTCCATGTTGTCTGTGTTGGTAACATCCTCAGGCTGGACCAGGCTCTTAGACGTGTCTGGGTTTTGTTTTATTTTCAATTTGTTAAACATGAAAGAGAGGTAGGAGTAGTGTTAGTCAAAGATGCAGGGTTTACAAGTATTTCTCATTCACTTGATGTAACATAAATTCTTTACAGCATAACTGGAATGTCTTTGCACATGTTCCAGGATGGTTGCACCCAACTCTGAGAAGAGAACAGTTCCTTTCCAAGTAACACACAGTTAACTCTGCCAGCTTTACATGTAGCCTGTAGTCAGAGATGTATGTAATTTCTATTTTACAGCTGTCCAGACACACTTTTGAAAAACCTAAGCCGTATACACCAGATGTTACTTAGTCCAGTGTGGTCTACCTTGGACCCATTCCAAAGCTGCCTGCATATAATTTTCAAGTCCCAACAGCCCTGCAGTGCTAGAAGATAAAAACTGACCATAACTGTACCCTTTCATATTACTTAGAGCTCAGTTTAATTATCTGAAACACTACCAGATATATAGTTCAATCAGGAGAATTCAACCTTAACATCAACTACTACCATATCCATTTTTTTTTCTAATTTGAGACAGGTTTTGGATTACTAGCTCTGAATTATGCAAAGTTCAAATCAGCGATTAATATAATTACCTGGAGAGGTTTTTTTTTCCTTAAATTGTGAATAATGGAGTGTGTTTATATGGCCTTATTGAGAAAGGCAGTCCATGGATTTATATGATTTTGTTTTATGTACACGTGGGTGGGGTAGGTGTGTATGATTTGGACTTGATATTTAAAAAGTATGATTTACAGACCTGCTAAGCAACTTGCAGTTCTGATGATACCCTCTCAAGAAAGAAGGTTTCTCAAGTTTTTTGGGTCACCTCTATTTAAGCATTTGCTTATAATCAAATGAATGCTGAAGTGCTTCCCTGAAGATGTCAGGAACCCGAAGATGGTTTTAAATCAGGGCCTTCAATGCCTGTAAAGTTTCTTTCAGAGCCTTGGTTCTGACTGTAGCTTGACTCTGAAGAGCTATTTAGGTTTCTAGCCCTCTTTTTGTGGGATTTGTGTGCTTTGTAAGCCTCAGACCTCGCCCTGGAAGCATAAGGATAAGAAATATTCTGAAGTTGTTCAGAGAGCCCCACTTTCTTTAGACAGTATTTTCAGTGTATTGATTATTGTCTGATATTAAAACCATATTTTAATATGAAAAAAATAGAAAGCAGTTTAATAGTTTGGTAATTTTGTAGTCATTGATGATTTTCTTAGTATTTCCCTTTATTGGTACGAATTTTCTGCATATATTGACTGTGATAAATTTATCTCTTTTGTCTTTGCTGACTTTTTCTATTTGTCTTACATAACTGTTCCTCTAGTTTTGGATCAGGAAAGAGTTCAGAGAAACAGCAAACCAAGGCAAATACTGGTCAGAATTTTTAAAATATGATGACTGTTGCTCCAAATGTGTAATCAATGGAAACAGCAGCCACTTGGTTATGAATTAATTTTATCAGCACACATAAGCAAGACCTATGTGACAAATTAGAATAATCAAACACATTTGATTTTGATATGAAGTACTAAGCACATTCCTTTTATAAGTAATCTATGTCTTGGCTGTTACTTCCCTGAATGATGCATTACATTTCAAGTAGTGGTACTGCAGGGTAAAGCTGAATCAGATAAAAGTGTTTAATGAAGGAAGTAGATATTTCAGTCTCCCTCTGTGAATAGCTGCTTTCATTTAAGATTTTTAAACAGAAATAACAACAATAATAAGAAATATTTCCAGATAATAAATTATCTTTTATAGATTTCTTATAACCTGCATTAATTAGACCCCTTGCTTCACGTTTCTCCTTTTTGATTTATATTATCTTGTTTCAACTTTCTTTTCAACTTTAAATTTTGTGATCTCCTTCATGAGTCAGAACTACAGAGTACTGAGTTGTTTGCCTCTTTTTGTCTTGCACTTTAAGAATACATTAATTTCCCAAACTGCCTTCACATTTGTGGCTATGGCTCCCTGCTCCACTTTCTCAGTGTTCCATTTGAGCTCCTGCTAAAACTGAAAGCTTTGGGAAAAATAAATCTAAGATGTCAGTGACTTAAAGCCCAGTGCTGTAAGTTTAAGATGTTTGCCTAATATCACATCACCGAAATGGAACAGATAAAGATGAAGTGTAAAGTATATGTAACGTGGCTTGCAGTTAAGTGCAGTAATTGGAGAATACAGGCAGCAGATCTGGGAAGGTGATAAGGTAAGCAAAAGCTTCTTGGGAAAGGTAAACTGTCTGAAGAGCTGACAGTGATATGCTCTGACTGGAAGGAACCCAAAATTGTTTTAGCCTTTAAGCATCCAACAGACATTGAAGTAATTGAGTAATCATACACTCTGGGTCCAGTATTCCTGTCACTGATACCCCATGCATCTCAGTTATTGGTGTAATTTAAATCTGATAGCCACATAATGGACCAAATTCTCTCCTTCACTTTTCATAAGTTGTCCTATTGGATTCAGTATGAAGAATGTTTGCTTAAGTGCAGTGAGCAGGATTTGTGTCATGAGGCTTGTTTTGCTTCTCAAAAGTGGTATTCCCTGCTGTATGTACTGTATAGCACCAGAGAAGACAAAATACTTATTCTAAAGGAAAATACCATGAAGCACCATAGATTAGTTTAAATTCTCAAAATGGTGTAGGCTTTTCTGTTTCTTCCAGTGTTTAGTCACTTTTTCTTAATGTTTATGCCAAAAATTGTCCCCAAGTCTCCCTTTTGGTGCCGGTGTTTTGAAAGCATGTCAGAATCTTGACGCCTGCCCTTATGTATTTCTTGGAATGACAGCTTCTACCTTTCAAAGGTCATTTGGGTCAGAAATTTTCATTAAAAAATATTTGAGTACATGCCACATACCTTTTCTGCTTATTCAATCTTAATATTCAACAAAACATTTCAATAGTGCTAAGCAGCCAGATCGGAATAAGCTCATTGGAGCATGGGAACATCTTTTAGTGCTGGTTTTGTATATAGCACCTCATATGCTTAGGCTCAGGGTGCACAGGCTGTACTGTGGTGCAGATAATAAATGCTAACCATCAGCAGAGCTTTAAGGTGGCTCCTGTGGAATGAGCATGCAGCTTTGTGGAACAAGCCAGCCCTAATTTGTTCAGTAAAATGGGTGATGGGCTTGCACACGTCTCCCTAGCAATCTAATCCCTAAGGTGATTGATTGATTCATATGCATGAATTGTTATAGACAGGTTAAAAGGATCTGGTCAATCCCACACCCTGCAGTGGGTAGAAAGCCAGGCCCACAGCTTAATGCAGAAACTTGGCCCCTGTGGAACTTTCCCAACTAGGAGTATATATGCCATGGGGGAAGCTTTTCTTGAGATTATTGTGAGTTAGTAAAGCTTGGGATTTGGTCAGGAGGTTTCTTTTGCAAAGTCCCACCTCCAGATGATTCCTTCCACCTTCTCCACTCTCCCCAGCAACAGAGCTGCTTTCAGGTTGGCTCTAGCACAGTAACACTCATCTGGTAAGCTAAATTAGTCTGACTAACTCCTAGTAAAGTAAATGAGACATGGCACTGCTGTGCAGTCATACAGGGTAACTGGTAGCACACTTTCTAGCCTGACCTGGGCTGTGACAATCATCTTTTCTCCATGGAAGTATGTCCATGGAAAGGGCATCCCCAGCAGTCTAGGGAACTGGGCAGCTGAGGAGGTTCCAAAATCCAGAAGAGATGAGAGCACCCTCTTGGAAGAGAGAGGGGCAGGGTACAGAGGCATTGACATGAGCTGTGCTGTGCAAAGTCAGAAGACACTCTGGCACATCGTATGCAATAAAATAAGCAACAGATACATGTGCATTTGGGGACAAAAATTGTCCTATGGTTGTAATCTGATTCTGTTGATTGAGACTCTGTATTTAGCTATGTTGTCCCCTTTATACTACAAAGCAGCCTGCCAGGCTCTGAGACTGCCCTCCATCATCACTTCCGCAGACAGCAGCACCTCACGGCCGTCACCCATCTACCTGACACATCACCTCCCCACATCTTTCAAAGTTCTCACTCCTGGAAAGAAGACTGAGTTTTCAGAGACAAAGAAGGGTTGAAGATGCCTAGCTTCTCCAAGACATGGCCCTTCCTATCTAACTGCACTGCTGTAGCTGTGCATCCTGTAGCTTTCAGCAGCTCATGTCTTGATCTCTGCACACTTTCTCTAGGAATGATAAATGCAGCATTGCTCTTTGCTTCCATCGAGCATATTGCTGCATGGGACATCCTTCAGCCTCGTTGCTTTGACTGTGACACTCTCTGTCATCCTTCCCTGGTTCCTCTTTATCGTTTCAAAAAATAAACTCCTTTCCCTCAGTTCATAAAACCTTTCCACACTTCATCTTCATCCTGCCCATTGTTCAGTTAAAATGCTCAACTCCCCCTTCCATTGTGCCTGTGATAGGTTTTCAGCCAGGCACTGTCAAGCTCTCTCCCCTGCTGTCCTGCAGCACGGGCAGGGCTCTATGCACATCCCCATTCCTCACAGCCAAATGCACATCTTCATTTCACCCTCTGCCTGTGGAGAAATAGACCAATGTGAAGTGTCACTGACTAGCCATACCTCATATTTATACTCTCTTGCCAAACAATATCAAGCCATTGTCTTTCAAATTTGATTGGAAAAAATGAGGTTTGCAAATATGTTTAAGCTTGTTAAGAACTGTGAATTTTAATAGGACATATGAAGCTCAGTGTTTTTTTCAGAAATTGGGTTTAAATTGTTCTAGAGCAGGGTTGGTATGTTATTTAAATCAGACAGGTCAAGGAATAAACTGTAAGGTGTTATCATAGCACAGAATATGTTTTAAAAATAATAGTACTTGGAAAGTAACCTGATCCTACTTCATTCTGCAGGAAATATACCCTATCTTCTGCTGCCTCACAGTGTTTGTCTGTTTTTGTATGTACTGTTACACTTTTGTTGGTCTGGAATAGAAGATCTTGACTACTATTTCTGATTTCAAAGTAGGTGTTGATTCCAGCAATTTCCCAATATGTCTTTTTTAAACTTAAAATCAAAACAGAATCTGGTTCAAGGATATGACTGAGAGGAAATGGTACATATTTTCTCTTGTTTAATTCTGAATGCTGATAGAAAAAAAAAAAAATCTAGAGCCAGTCTACCCAAAAAATTTCTTTTAGAAAAAGTTACTGAAGAAAAGGTGATTTTTGTGGGAAATGGTTTTCTTGCTGCTTACATCCTTCTTTTGAGAACATAAAATTAATTTCTTCAATGCAAATAATGGACCACAAATCATAAAACATGTATGATTTTCTGCTAAAAATGGAATCAGTTGCCTTAGAGATTTGTAAATGTTGGAATAATATATGAGATTGTCTTTTGCAGTGCCCCACAAAGCTTGGACTTTTCCACTGAGAGATGTCAGCTAAGGTGATTATGCTGTGAGCAGACTAAGCCTTGGGATTTCACAGCAGATCTCAAATGTATTTAGTAAGACTAATTAGCCCATTTTAAACAGGACTTTGGTGTTTTTTTAAAAGAAGAGCACATTTATATTTTTTATAGTATTTCTGTAGGACCAGTTCAAGGTAATTAAATGGAAAAACAATGTAATAAATTCCTGGAAACAATCCCCTATAAATATTGGTTTATCATTTGGCATTCTCCTCTCATTTCCACCGGATACCAGTGGGATTTGTATATCCGCTTCCTTTATGTTTCTAATTAAGAAACCACGTCAGATTTGTGGAAAACCTACACAATCTGTCACTTTGACTGCTGAGGAATGGGCATGCTTCCCTGACCCCTATCCCCATCAATCTGAACAGATTCAATTTCTTTGATTTATATTGAATAGAATTTCATTGGTGGCTACTGCATAAATCTAAAAAGACTTTAACATTTTGTTTCACCTAAACAATGATTGGGTGGAATGTGTCTGTTTAAAAGTGACCTTGCTCCAGTATTTGAACTTTGGCTTATAACAGGGGAGAAAAAGATTTTAGTTGTTTTTACTTTCTAAGACTCATGAAAGTCATCACTGAGCTTTCCAAGGTATTTGATTAAAGTTTTTCACCCAAAGCACAACATTCTGTCCTGCTTATTCAGAAAATGGCCTTAATAAGTGTAAGAAGACTAATTAGGGTAGGGTTATTGCTATTTTTTAAAGCCATGCTTCTTTATAAATACATGCCTTGTGCCAGCACTACACAACTGACAAAGCCAAGCTGAAGTGCTTTAAAAGTTTGAAGACATTTGGTTTGCTTCTTTATAAATGCTGAGATGAGCATTTTCTGTTCTCTGGGCTGGGCTTGCAAGAGGCTTGGGGCCCAGTGGCAGGAGGTTGCAGGGCTGTAAGAGTGCCTTGCACTGCCATCCCCACAACACGTTCATAAAGCAAACAGCCCAAGAACAGGCACCAGGCCCAGGCTGTGCCCACACAGACTCTTTTCCTCTCCCCACACAGCTCCCTGCCTACTGGGATAAGCCCTTGCTCCTCCAGTGTGACCTGACATTGCTGGGAGAGTGCTCCATGGGCTGGGAGCAGCCCAACAGCTTGGACAAGTGCCTGCCAGAGCTCAAGCCTGGCTCCTGGCACAGCTCCATTGCCCCAAAGAGCGTTCCTGCTTTGGGTCCCAGAGACAGGGCTTAGGACTGAGGAGGGAACAGCGGGGGCCATGCACCTCCCCTCTGCTGCTCCTTGGCTGGCCCCATGTCTTCTGACACTTGCATTTTGAAATGATACTTTACATCCCTTAATCATATTACACTTGTTGCCTTAGGGGGAGCGTGAGGGCACCCAGATAGTGGTGTGAGTCCTAAAGTGATGCTGCCTTAAATCCTGCCTTCATTTGCCCTGATGCCTGGAACGTTTGTGAGGGAACTGACAGGTGAGCAAGGATGGTTTGGCTGCCCAGCACTGACTGCCTGTGAGCACACCATTGTCACCTGCAAAGGGGAATCACTGTGTTTTTGGAGCAGCATATTGTGTGTCCAGGTGACTCTATGCAAGTGAAATAGGCTGTAGCCAGGGCTCTCCCTGCCTCAGAAAATTTTGGAGGGCCTCTTCAGCTAATTCAGGAGATGTCACAGGCTGGATACCACCAGCAATGCACAGCCCAGAATTTGATGATGTAGGTGGAACTGCCAGGCACATTTGCATCATTAGCCATCACATCATGTACAGTATTCACAGATAGTCACAGACAGCAAGAGCATCTGAAAGAATCCATGTTTTTACCTTAGAGTTTTAGCCACTACTTACCCCAGGGGCCACATTTACCATCCACAGCAAGAATTAGGGCTCCTCTTCCAGTTGTGGGCCCAAAACCCATGCTCGTTCATTCTAGCTCGCCATGCAATTGCAGAAGGAGTTGGGGATGTCCACACAGGCAACCTGCTGAACCCCAAAACCAGCCAAATCAAACTATGGCTCAGTTTAGCTTAACAGCAATTTAGTCTCCTCTGCATTGATTTGAATCACACAGTCAAAGCCAGCCTGCCATGAGGGGATTTTTTTATGAAGCCTTCCAAAGCACTTATCTTTGCTTCTAAGAGAGAATATTTAGGTAAATCTTTGGTATTTCTGAAGATTGCTTTTTTTCCTTGGTGATTTATTAAAATACAGTAGTTTTACATACTCAAATGCTTTCCTTCTTGTCACTGTAGTGCTAATTCCCATTCCAAAGCACTGACAAATACGATTTTTGTTAGCAGGGTGTGCTGCAGAAAGCATTTTCATAGTGCAAGACTTCATTACAATAATCTGGAAAAGTTAAAGCTTTTCTATTATTTTTGAAATAAGTAGAAGATGGATCACCACTAAGTTCCTCAGGTTCCAGGAACAAGCTTCCCTGACAGAGGTTACTTATCTGGTATTTAGCATCTTATCACTCCTTAATTAGGGGTACTGCAAAATTCCTTGTATAGATTAACACACTACTTATAATTCCGGAGTCCTGCATTATAAACTGCTCACTTTAAGATGTCTGAGATGATACATAAAATTTTATATTCCAGAGTTCTGTGTAAAATCTCCAGCCACTAAACTGGAGTGTACTTTTAATCCTTATGTTTCTTTAAGCTTGATAATTCCCTTAGTGTCCTTCTGCATTGGTCACATGTCTTCTCTGTGTCCAATGCTGCTTTGCAAATATACACATTATTGAATTTTGACCAGCAACAGATCACAGGCTTGTCCAAATGGCTGCATGAACATGCCTTGATATTATAATTCCTATATCTCAATCTTTGCATTCTTTAATCTTTGGCATCAGACAAAAAGAGGACAGAAGCAGTAAAAATGAGATGTAGAAGTTTCTTTGAACATGCTTTGTCTCCAAACACCTGCAGAAAGACCCAGAGCAGCCCACCTAGGGCGATACAGCAACAGCCAGGAATGGTGCAAAAGCTCTTGCAGGTGCTTGGGAATGGTGTTTGAAGCTGTTGAGAAATGTGCCACGTGTGCAATCTGCTCTGTGCCTAACAAGATGCTAATGAGGGTAAGGCAGGGAGAGGAGCAAGAACACAAACAGGAGACAGGCCCTGTGTACGTGTAGCCTTGTCCCTTGTGCCACTGCTTGGTCTCACCTGGGAGCCACTGGATGAGCCAGCAGTGCAACTTCCTGACAGTTCAGGGGTCTGTGCTGCGCTGCCCAGCCCTCCTGCATGGGTGCTGTGTCACAGGCCTGGGGGCAGACATGGAAGGATGGAAAATGTCCTCCTCTCAGGGGCTGTAGGGCACAGGTATCCCCCACACAGTTACCTGCTCCTTGGTCCCAGCCACAGGGACAATGTTTCAAGTGGAAGTTTGCAAACAGCTGGAGAATCCAGGGAAAGCTCTGTGAGTGCTCTGCCATTCTAGGTACAGATGGAGCTTTTGTTAATGCCTTGGGGCTGGGTGACCAGGGCTGTGAAGATCTACTCTTTGTTTGCTGACAGAACTCTGAAACATTTGGATAAGCATGGAGATTACTTTCATCAAGCTGAAAAGTCCACGGCTGTGTAATATGTTCGTACTCCTGAGACTGAGGAATTATCTGACACTTTAGAAGGGAAGAAATCCTGTATTCAGGACAGTGCAATTGTTATTGGAGACTTACATTTAAATGCATGCAACAGTGACAAAATAGAGAAGTCTGCGTAAGGAATACAAAAATTGTATGTCTGTGGCCTCCATGTAAAAAATGAAAATGAAAAAAGCTTGCCTGCGGTTGGAGAGAGTATCACCTGAAAACCACTGCACCCCTGTCTGCCCACTACAGAGAACAGTGGCACTTGAGCTTGGAACCATAATGTTCCCAACCTCTATGGTTATCAAACGTGTGCCAGCAGGCCACAATGAGAAAATGTAAATTCTGGCCATGAAAACTTTGTCTGACCACACCTCTGGGAATCACTGAAGCACGCATAACAGCTCACTAGTTAGTTCTGCACTTCCCTGTGCCTGTAAATTACACACAGCAGCAACACAAGAAGAACAAGTATTGCATGTGCCACTTGGTCTTAAACTGAAGAGAGGCTGGGTAGCTCTGTGAGGCACAGCAGTGGCTCATGGAAGCTCATTCCCCATGTGGGTTAGACTGGGTGCTGCATGTTCCTGCCGAGGCCAAGGAGCTGGGCAGGCTGTGGATCAGGACAGGTTTCTGCAGTGGCCACCACAGCCACTGTGGTGGGATTTTCTCCTCCTGTGAAGTTTATTTGCTGCCCCTTTTCATCTCAGGAGGAGGTTTTCTTCCTTATTGAAGGTCTACTGGAAGGCTTCAATGTGCCTCTGGACATTAGTGTAAGTACTTCACAAAGATTTTTGAGGAGAATGATAAATCTTTATGTTCAAAATTGTTTTGACTGCATGTTTTTCAATATATAATAATTGAGATATTTTAAGTTTTAATCACACAAGTTGAGTTTATGCTAAATAATTTGCTATTAATTACCTCTAGGCCTGGGGGATTCAAGTAAAGCACCAGATTTATGTCACATGTCAGAGAACAGAACATATAGCTGAGAGAATGAGAATTAGGCCATTGCAGCATGCAAAATATACCAACATAGAATCATAGAGTCATTAAGGGTGGAAAAGACCTCCAATATCATTGAGTCCAACCATTAGCCTAACACAGACAGGTCCACCACTAAACTGTGTCCTAAGCACCATGTCTCCACGTCTTTTGAATGCTTTCAGAGGTGATGATTCCACTGCTACCTTGGGCAGCCTGTACCAGGGCCTGACCACTCTTTCAGCACTCCTCTGGTGCAACTTGAGGCTATTTCCTCTTCTTCTGTCAATTACTACCTGGGAGAAGAGACCGACCCTCACCTCATATTCCCCAATGTAAAATCCCTGCTTTGAGCAAGAGTTTGGACAAGGTGACTGTCACAGGTCCTCCTTCCAAATTTTGTTAGGGATGAGCAGTAATCAGTAGTTGTGAAATGGAGAAACAAGATTTTATGACTTATTTCTTTTAGATTTTTTTTAAATTTAATATTCAATTTTTTAATTTAATGTCTATGTACGTGCCTACAGAGAAGAGCATTTATCTCTGCTTCCTATTTTTCTTGACCGATGTGAAGTATACAAACCAGGGTGGGAAATATTTTTAATTGCTCTGCTTTTCAGCAGCTTTCACTGTGTTTCTCACTTCAGCCTGTGATCTCCTGCTGGAGACATAGGGACTAACATCTTCCCATCCATGTTCCCACTCATAAGAATAAAGGCCATGTGTGTGTTTGTTATTAATATCTACAGTACTCAGTAGCATTGGAGAGAGGAAGGCTGAAGATGACCTCTTTGTTAGGAAAGTTGCTGCTTCTGATTCACATGGGAATTGTGGTGTGGGGTCTGTGGCCTTAAAAAGGCTTGGAAAAAAATGATGTTCAAGAGAACCTCATCATCTGCAGAGCTAAACGTTAGTGTTGAAATTGTTTTTTCTGTCTCTGAAAGCAGAGTTGCAAAGGATTCAGGGGAGTCACAGAAGTTTCTCAGCCTTGTCAGTTTTTTGGGAAATTGGGCAGTCTCGGTATTGGTGTGGCCTCATGGCTGAAGAAGAGGGGCAGAAGCACAGCATGTGACTCCTCTCCAGCCGCAGCACACAGCCAGCTGACCTTGGCCTCAAGTCAGAGCCACTCAGCAGGATCTGCTATTCCTGAAGTCATCATTTGCCCTGCAGCCTATCCCAGCCTGCATGTGGAGAGACAGACTGGGTGTCTGAGGAGCAATAGGCCACGGGATAGCAGCACAGCTGGGTCCAGGCATGGAATGTGGCAGCAGGTCAGCCCCTTGTCAGGGTGAGACTGTATTGGTTTGAAAACAAACCAGTGGGAGGTCACAAGTCAAGATTGAAATTTATAGAAAAGGTAGAAACAAGCAAAATAATATAAGGAAAAAGGTACAGATAAAGTTAGATACAACCTGATACCCTATTAGGGTGGCAGAAGCAGTCCAACTGAAGTGATCCAGTTGAAGTGATGATCCAATGGAAGGTCCGGTGTCCAACTGAAAATCTGTGGTGGCTCTTGTCCTCCAGCTACCCAGTAGACAGGGGTACCCTTAGGCAGTTCGAAGGGCAGGTTATATCCAGGTGGGAATGCCCGGCTTCCCCCTCCTGGGTGGAGCATCTCACAATAGGCTGAGATAAGTCCATGAGTCATTGGGTGGCTTCTTGATGGCCCATCATCTGTTATCAGGGGTGGGTCGTTAGCAGGTGATAACAGCTAACAGCTAACGGCCCACAGCTGGTGGTAATAGAATACATCTATTTTTAACCTAGGACAGAGACCCAAGCACATACCTGTGCCTCTGCTGCACCAGCTCTGACAGAAGAAAAGGTAGCTGTGGTCTGGAAAAAAATATATGGTTTATCTAGTGAGACCCCGGAGTGGGCTGTGTGGTGTTCAGCCCCCAGCATGTTGTCTGAGCTGCCCTGGGGCTCAGGGCTGTTTGGGCCTCTGAGTCCTGCAAAGCAGAGCCAATGGAGATGGTGATTTATGGCACTGACAGGTCCATTTATGGCACGGTTCCTCTGCTCAGGTGCAGTCCAGGAGTGATGAAAGGCTTCAGCCAGCGGTCCATTCCACAGCCCTGAGAAGAGGAGGAGTGTTACTGGCAGGGTGAGGGGCAGTGTGAGCTGGGCTGGTCAGCACAGAGCCCACACAGGCCTCAGCCGGGCCGAGGGCTCGTGGCACCTCCCGGCAGCGCAGCTTCGCGAGACACCCAAAGCACTTCAAACGCCTGCGAGTCCTTGGATGAGATCCTGGCCATGTCTTGTGATCATTACAGAGATTAGATGGACAATGCTGAGGAAAATCCCAATGACCCATGGCATGTTAGTGAAGTTCACAAAGTAAAAAACTACCTCTGCCTTTTCCTCGATGGCCTCAGCTCCGTGTCTCCCTGCACACAGTATTGCAGGAGAGCCTGTCATTGCAGCACCCTTCAGCGTAAATGCTGCCCTTTCCTTTCCCGCGTCACTTGGCAACAAAACAAAACCCACTCGCTGTTCAATAATTTAAAATAACAGTGGTTAGACTCAAGTATTTATATAAAATAGGAACCTAATGTTTGCTTGAAAATCTTACACGTTCTTCTAATTTTATTTACAAACTAAAGATACCAAATTTCTGACTATTTTTCAGCCCTTGTGCCCCGTTCACTCATTACTCCTGACACAAACTTGCAACTTTTCAAAAGCAATTTTTCGTAATGATGGTTTTCTTAAAAAAATTCTCTTCATAAATCTTGTGTACAAAAATATTCTATACTCATCCAAAAACTTAATCTGAAGCAAATTTTCCAGGTCCATTGACTTCACCAGATGATTGACACCAGATGGCCCACCATGTCTGATATTATTACATTAAGGTATTAGCATAAGTATAATTTGCGTTGTACTTTTCTTTATCAGCAGTATTTTCTTTCTATCAGCTTCAGTTGACTTTTGCAACCTTTGTTCAGGGGGATGAAATACATTCCATGTGCATAACCATGTTCCATGATGGATAGATATCAAACTGCTGCCTACCTACTAATATAGCTGAAGCTTGTTTGGTGAAAGAGTTTTTAGTCTTAAGCCGTATTTTGAAAATATTTGTTATAGGAGGAATTTGTGACTGTGACTGTGGAGTGTTCTTTGTGTAAGAAGATTGTGGTTTTCTCTTTTATAAGAAATGTGTCTAATTTGAAATGGACAGCTCTATAGTAAATGCAGGCTATGTAAAATCATACAGTTCACCTACTTTTCTCTTGGGCGTGAGACCTTTCTTCATTAATAGATACAGAATGATAACTAGGTCATTTTAGACTACAGATAAGGAATTCTGGTTTTTATCGTAAAGAGAAATACAGTTAAAGTACTTAATAAATAGCCTATAGCCTTCCAAAGATGGGTTTTTGGTTTGGCATATTGACTTTGCATTTATAAGGCAAATGTAAGAGAACATCTGGTTTGTTTTATCATTAATTCTGGGAATGTCCATTAATAATGCATTTTTGGGAATTGTTTTTGTTATTCCTGGAGAGCACTGTAATGAACAATCTTATGCTTGTTCTGCCGAGAGACACATTTCAGTTTAGAGGTTGTTTTGCAGTCTTAATTATATTAGTTGCTATCTCCCTTTTTACTGCCAGAAAGTATGTACTACTAAAATGAATTGCAGAGAAAGATGCCAGTGGACACTGTGGAAAACTAAACTTCATAGTAGTTTTAAAAAGAGGCATTCTGCCTTTTTAATTTTTTTTTTTTTCAAAATTAAATTAAAATATTTTTTTCTGTAATTCTGGCCTATATTCATACAACCTTAGGAAAAACACAGTATTAGTAACACACACCTTTTTTTTCCCCAGATATCAGCCTAGCTATGAAACAATTATGAGTGGATAAATTGTTCTTGCTGTTGGCAGGAAAATGAGACATCAAACACCTCAATGTTCTTCTAGAATTCCTAGTTCTAGTGTAGCCGGATCACGTAACTCCATAAATTGAAGCAAGATTTTCCCGGGTCAGTTAGGCAAGCAGTGGTAAATGTTGGGTTGTGATTGAAGGCCCCACCTATGGCAGCTTGGCATGGCTAAGGAAAATCTGGAGCTCCCATCAAATCCCTAAGTGAAGGAGCTATGGGACTCAGCCCTGGAAAAACAGGATGGTGGTTCAGAGCACAGTCAGCAAACAGAGATTCTGTTCCCCGTTTTGGTCTGACGTCTGATCCGTGCACAGTGCCTCTGTTTGCAGCATTGCACTTATGGAACTGGTGTGCAGCTGATCAAAATAACATGGGATCCTTCCCCTTGACTTCCTGGGTGTCAGATCCCACCCCCCCACATGCTCTGGGGATTTCTACCTCGAGTCTGTTGCAGGGTACACACACCCAGCCTTCATCCTCTTTTCTTAATGACTTCATTCTGTTTATTTGCTCCAGAAGGAACCTTTTCCATAGGTACCAGCTGAGCAGCAGGAGGCAGGGGTGTGGTGGAGGCCTTGGCTGTGGAACGGAAGGTCTGTGTGCACCCGTGGGAAACAGCAACACAACACGCAACTGAACCCCAGTGGTCATGCCTGGGCTCAGAATCAGTGTGAAAGACCACATCCAGACAATTCAAACTGCAATTTTTTAAAAAAAAAACAAGGATTTTTTTTTTTTTTACATTGTTTGTTTAAACCCAGGTTCAAATCAACAGCCCTCTCTTCACTGCATTTTTCCTAGAAAAAGAGGAAAGTTTCTCCAATTGTTTATGCATTCTACCAACCCAGCAATGTATATGGCATCACTTAGTGTACTGATTTTCTAATTTTCCAGGACCAAGTAGAGCAGCCTCTGAAGAGATCAGCAGCTGGGGAACATTTTGGATATCCAAATTCCTAATGACCCCAGAGTAGTATTCCCAAACCTCTTGGCAGTTCCAAATTTCATGCCAAAACTTGCAGGCATCTGTCTTACATTTTGAACATTTGTCATCAATATTCTTACTTAATTTAAACATCCGCTTAGGGGGGTCATGTATTCTCAATGAATAAAATTAGCTGCATGTAACCAATCTGTGAATTTGAGTTTAATCATAGAGCTCCGGTCTGGTTACAGATGTCTTTGTCCAAGGACTGTAGTTTACTACCGAATGCCTTCCCCATTAGCTCTGGGATTATCAAGCAAGGATTTATACTGTGTAGAAACCTTTTTCCTTTCTAAATACATAACTGAATGCTCTCACTGGGGGGATTAAATTCAGGCTCTCTGAAAGACCTACAGCTGGTTATCTCCTTTAGCACTGACTTTGCAATCCACACTAAGGTGAGGGGCAGGGCATGGTCTCGCTGCCTTGGGAGCATAGCAAAGATCAAATTGCCAATGAAAGTCACAATTCAGTTCCTGCTCCCTCTTGCTCCTGGGGGAGGAACAAGTTTGCCACCACCTATTTTTCTGGGTCAGTTTGCTGCCTGCTCCCACCCTCTCAGCTGCACTGGCTGAAGCTTTAGGGATGCTCAGTCAGCTCCACTACCTCTTGCTCCTTTGCCTGAGCCTTTGCTGCTCCCTTTGCTTGTGGTGCCCATTCACTGCCTAGTACAGGTGCAGGAAGGAGGTGCACTGCTGAGCCTGTGGAAAAGGACATGGTTGCCCCTCTCTGAAATATCATCTTTATGATGTGGTAATTGGTTGCAAACTCCTCAGATTCTTCTTTATATGATAAATATTCTGCACAGATGTGATTTCCAGTTTGTCACATAGCACAATTTACTTAATTCTGCACTGAATTCCATTTTAGCAGAACTGTAGCTTTGATGTGACAGCAATGGCAGTGTGCTAACAGCACCTAAACTACAAACATTTTAATTAATGTTTTTATTTGCATCATATCAACATAACAAAGGAAAAAGCAGAAACAAGGTCTGAGATACAGCCTCTGCTTTCCATCCTGGTCTAAGTAGTGTCTATTTGTATGATATTTAGATTGTAGCATGTGTAAGCCATCGTGAATGATGATCTGTTCAGCAGATGAAGCCTCAGTCCATAAGCTAGACTCTCCCACTTTCAACACTAAATCTAGAACCAACCCTGCTTAAGGAAGAAATAATTCATATGATTCTTGGAGCTGAAGGGTTTGATTGTGGTCCTCACATCCTCACATCTCCCGAGTCCAGAATGAGTCCATTGAAGTGCATGCAAAACCATCTGATTTGAATGTTGAATTAGTAAGAGGATGAAGGATAAAATGGACCTGTTTCTTTGCTGTCATGATACATGCAGGTTTTCTTTCCCCTGAAAGACACTGCATTCCTGAGTCAATACTGAGTTTCCCTGTGAAGCAGCACAGCCTCATTTCTCTTCAAGCATTCAGAAGCATGATGGCCTCAGACAGCTCTGAGCTGCACTTTGAAGGCCAAGTGTTCCAAACTGAATCCAAATGACACAGAGAATACTTGCTTATATTTTTCCTGAACTCTTTCTATATAAAAACAATGCAAAGCTTTCAAATATTTTCTAAATACTGAAAAAGATGCAAATATGTGAATTCCTGTTTTACGTGTTGCTTTGGATAATGCTTGTATTAATTATTCTGTTGTGATAATAAATTCTTACAGAAAATAGAAATCAAGGGTCATGAAGATTACTTTGCTAAGAGCTCCATGTGAAGCTAAATGATTGATGTGTGTAAGCTGTGTAAAGAACTAATCCTTCTTCAGGTAATCCTGAGATGTCTTCCAAGACACATACTCTTCAGACATTCATTAAGATCACCAGACCAAATTCTTAAGGTTTTTTACTCATTATGGTGGATTTAATCTAGTTTTGGCTTTTGCACTGTCTGTATTAAAAAAACTCTCAGGAGCTGAATGAAGGTTGCTGGAAGCAGCACACAGGCTTTTGGAGGCCAGAGGAATACACCTTGTATTTACTGTTCTCAATCATCCCTGTGACAGAAGAGTACAGAAGTGTAATTTGGGATAAGGGATGCACTCAGCCAGGCCAATGGGGGTGGTTTTCTCTTGCGCAGATTTTTACAGAAACTCTTCTAAGATGAACTGAAACTATAACGGGGGATGGCACCAAACTGCACCCTCACAGTTAAAGTGTAGTTCACAGTGGCTGCTTCAAACCCAAAGCCCAGAATATACTTGCTTAAAATTCCTCCTGGGAGCTGTTTGAACTCACCCTGCCAGCAGTGCTTGGTAGATGTCTGATGTTTTGCACCCAGTATGTGCTGTGTCAGGCTGTGTGACACCTCTCCTGCCCCAAACTGGACATTTCCTTTCCTCTCCACAACTCCCTATTGCCTGATCATGTGCTGCTGAGCACACATGAAGTTTTTCCTTCTTGTCCCAGCCTCTGCAGCTGGGACATTCCATCTTCTGGGACATGGGGCTCTGTGTCTGCTCAACTGGACATAGCCCAAATTTTCCTGCCTCAGAACTCCTCTTTTTCGATGTTTCCACTGTTCCACTTCCTATCAATTTGCTAAATAGTCATTAGTGTTAAGCCTGGACACTGCTGACTTTTAAATTCCACTAACAGTTACTCTGATGAGATTAAAGCCAGTCCTATTTTTTTTCTTCTTTGCCTCCTCCAGCTTCATCACACTATGACTAATACAAGAAAAACTAGAGGATGGATTTGTTGTTCTCTTTGATTTCAGGGTAAAAACACCAGCAACTCTAGTGTTGCATATAAAACACACAGATCTCCTCTCATTCCTTACTGTTTTCCTTGGGGAAGATAAGAAACATCTCAAGAAACACTTTCATTCCTTATGTGTCTCCACGGAAGAGACGAATGTCACACTAATTTTTCTGAGGGATGAAAATTAGTCTACACCCTTCCCTTCTACTTCTTCTGTTATATTAAGCATACTGGATTTGGGATTTGAAGGTTGATGCCAAGACACCTGAATTATCTCCATTTGCTGCTGAAGGTAGCATGGATGACAGTTCAGAGAAGGACATCAGCACCATGCAGGAGCCACCAAAAACATATTTGTCCCTGTTGGCCCTGGCTCACTGCCTGCTGTGACAAGGAACACAGGGCACCAGGAGCAAAAGTGACCAGGGGCTGCAGGGAGTACCAGGGACTGTGTTTTGCCCCATCAGAGCTACGTGTATGCAAAGTCATCTGCTTGCCAGAGGGTCTATAACAGACTCAGCCAGCACAGGCTTGTGTTCCTTTCCCCTCCCTCCCAAGCTATTTTACAGGTGTGCAATCTGCTCAGACAAGAAGCAGAAACTGGTGAAACAGAGCAAGCTAAACCCTCTTCCACATCAGCCTGTTTAGGCCCAAAGGTGTTGAATCGGAGAGAAGCAAAGTGAGAGTTCTAACATGTGAGCAGATGTGAGCCACTGTTTTGCCATCCCACCAGGGCCAGGGGTAAGAATTCTGGCTACCAGCAGCCCCCAGGCAGTGCTGGACGGGGGGCACAGGATGCCTGTAGCTGGGGTCTAGAGGATCAGCAAGGAACAATGAAAGTGTCTGCAGCAAAGTAAGGTCCCAGAGGCTCCCGAAGGAAAGGAGCTGTGAACACCAGTGGGGATGACATAAACTAGCATGGCTCAGGAAACCTCTGGAGCACAGGGCTGCAGAACACATCCAATCCTGCAAGGACACCAAGGACCTTTGCTTTAAGGCATTTGACTTGAGCAGTCTCATCCAGACATTCTGAGTTTGCTCCTATTTACTCATTTTAATGTTTGGTTTGCTATTTTGTTCAGTAATAAAAAAAATGCTTTAGGGATTGGAGGTCTTCTGGTATGCTGGCTTCACAGAAAGTCTGGAGCAGCTTCAATTCAAACCTCTTGCCAGGTCAAGTCCCATCACAGCATTCAGTGGGGAATTGAAGAACTGGATATGTTTCTCCTGTCTCCAGGCTTAACTCACTGTCTAGATTTATGTCAGCTCAGAGAAGCTGGGATAATTTAAAAATCTGGAAATTTAAAAAGCTGGAAAATAATGTCAGCTGTTTTAAAAGAGCCCAGTGGACCTGGGGATCAGTACATGTGGGGTTTGTGGTCTGGACAGGGTCTGTATCTGCTCTCTTTAATGTCATTCTCATGGTTGCTAGGACAGTGCTGAACTTCCAGAGACTTTTCAGACAATCTCAGTAGTCTTCCAAATCCTGCCAAACACTAGTCTCAGAATTAATATATTTTGTCTCTCAGCTGTTGACTTTCTTTTTAAAGCTCCTAGACCAAAAATATATCTATTTTTGTTAGCTCTAATAGTTACTTGGACAAGCAAACTCTAAGTGCAATTTGGGTGCCCCTTGCTAAGGAATGTATTTGGCTCTGCATGGACTCTGCAATCTTTTTGATTCTAATTATATTTACACTAATCTCCACTAAAGACCCCATAGCTACAGGACTGTAATAGCATCTCCAAATCATAATAACACCCCCAAGTGAAATCCCTAGGTTCTCCTCCGCAGCATGGAATGAGGACAGGCATCCCCAAAGTGGACAGCACTGCCTTGGGCAGACCCCACTCCCTGTGAGTGGAATATGCTCGGAGCAAGGATATGTCCCAGATCACTCACTTCACCCTGGAGTGTGAAAACCACTCTCTCTCCTGCAGAGGGCTTCCAGCTCTCCTCTGAAAATCAGTGCCAGCAAGTCATCTGGAAGTCAGCTTGTGGTTATTCCCTTCTTTCAAAATATGGCTGCTCCTTTGGCTGGCTCCAGATGATGTTTAAAAGGAGGAGTTGGGCTCCACTCTCCTACATCCTGGCAGAGGAGCACCTTTTCTTGCTGGTGGGGTGAGACAATGAAGTGACAAGGGGGAGGCTGGCAGGGAGGCTGCAGGCATGGCCAGTCCTGCTCTGCAGGTTCTGGTGCACTGCGGAGTGAGCAAGGGGCCTCACTGCTCCTCAGAAGGACCATGCAGCCACCCTCATCAGACCCTGTGAACACTGCAGCACATATGAAATGTCAGTGCCTGCTGGGACAGGTAGTAGCTGAATTTCAGCTTTGGTCTTGGGCATTTAGTCTTGGATTGAAGCAGAATTTGTCCCTCTCTCTGTGTGGTGCTGCTCTCTAACATTAATTTTAACCTCTCAGGTTGGCTTCTCTTTTTTTTTTCTTGTCTGAAACCAGTAGCCATAACTAATTCTTGAGCTTCTCCTGCTCCAATCTGCAGGAACTTCATGAAATGTGAGTGTGACCATATGCCTGCAGTGATAGAAATGCTTTGCACCAAGGCTGCCCTTTTTTGATTAACAATTGTAAAGGGTGAAGTGCAAAAATCTGACATACAAAATGATGTAATTTTCACACCGAGATCTCTTGTACAAAACAAGACATGAGTTTCCATGACACAGATTAAGTTATTAGTAGATAAAGTCATGCATTAGGTAAGTGGAAACAGCTAATTGTGTGAGGGAACTGGGGGAAAGGTTGCAGCCAAGGTTTGTGTGATTTGTCTTGTCACTCCTCATGTATTTAGTCAGCTACAAGCACTTCAGTTATTTGAGAATAAGCTGTTTGAGGAGAAGCTCCACAGATGAGGTATGAACAAGGGGACATGGCTTACAGGCAGACAGACTCCTTCATTTGAGAGAAGGTGGCAGGGGAGAAAACTGCCTTGGGAATTCCATCTCTGCATAACAACAGAGAGAAGTTACCCCAAGGGGGCATGTGGAACAGGCCAGCATTATGAGAAAAGAATCATGGTCAGTGGGAGAGGGTCACTTAGGCTGAAGGTGATAGAGAGGGTGAGGTCAGAGGTCTCACCGAGGCAGGGTGTCACAGACAGTTGCTAATGTGGCAGCCGGGCAGCCAGGACAGAGGGTACACTTAGAGCAGTTACCAAAAAATTGGAAAAAGTATCCAAACCCTGGCTGCAAACAGTGATGCCAGTGCACCTTGGGAGGAATCATGATGGGGAATGCAGAATAAAGTGAAGTCAACAGACATTCTTTAAAAGCAGAGAGATTACCTCACACTTTATTTTGAGGGGAGAGAAGCAAGTGAAAATGACAAAGAAAAATAAATCATATTTTTTTCTGTTTTAAAGGAAGACTGCCAAACTACTTTTAAATCTCCCCCTGAGCTTCTATTTTGTCTTCATGGTCCAGCTTCTTGCCTTGGGCTGATTTAAGCCTACCAAAGCCAAAGCAGCTCCTGGTTATGCTCAGCTTTCTCAGGGTGACTCACTGGAAAGACTGCTGCAGCTACTTCTGGTGTTTTTCCTTTACAGTGTAAGAGCTCCTTGCAAATCAAAAGGCTTTCTGGTGAAGATACAATCTCATTGCATCTCAATCTCCTCTGAATCAAATCAATTTTTTTTCTCTATTATTAATAGCATATAAATTGTATTTCTTTTCCAAGGCAGATGGTGGCTGATCTAGGGGGGTGCTTGTCAGGTCATCTGTATCTTTTCTTTTAGGTCAGATTCTTGCTTATAAAGAAAGAGATAATGTCTCTTCTTATCCATGAAAATACTCAGATGATTTTATTTAGTCACATCAATCAATAATTATTTCAAGTTGTCAAGACTTTTCTCCAGATTGCTAGAAATAGTTTAAAACAGATAAACTATTATTGGGGTTTCTTCAGAAGAGCAAGCCTGTAAAACCCAGAATTTTTAATGGATAATTGGTGGAGGTTTAAGAAAGCATTCCAAGTGGATTTTATGATCAGGTGCTTCTTTATAGCCTTTATACTCACTGAGGGTAACAGATTCAATCTGAAGGGAGCTGTGAAGGTCAAGGCAATGTTAAAACACTCTGGAATGAAGGATTGACATAAATGTTCAGCTGTAAAGTGGTACCTCCATCTTACTGTAATCTCTTCAGGCAGCATGGTTGCTAAGACCTGTGAACAGAGCATATCCATGGCTTGACATGGCTACGAGCTGTATCCTAGGGAGGGGTTATGAAAGGTAACTATGATTTTTATTTTGATATTTTCTACTCCTATTTTACAAGACTTTGAGATAATCATAATTAACTGATCTAATGGAAGCTGAATAGTGTGCAGCCTTTGAGATTTGAAGTTTGCTTTGCACACCACCTAGTTCATTAAAGATTGCCTGACAGCTCTCCTGGAACTATCTCCTCAGCTGGTGGAAATCAGGGTGGCTCCACAGGCTTCAAAGGATCTGCCTTTCCTTCCTCTTCTTATGTGTAAACAGCCTCTTAAACTAATGAACCGAGATCTCAGGTTCATGACACAGTTAGAAAGAAGAGCAGATAAGATGAGCTCGTCCAACATTCACATCTTGAGTCTTGGTTGTTTTGTTGTTTAGTACATCAGAAATAGAACTTTAGCACTTGTATGGGCTAAGGGGAAGTCTGGATGGGACAGGCAGTTGATTTCACACACAAAGAGGAACATCATATTTAGCAATTTGTATTATGTACCCTGGAGCTAAACCTGTGCATCTCAGGAGGCATCTACATAGTCAGAGGGCTGGAGAGTGAAGTGGGAGATGCCTGAATAAATGTGGGAGGTGCTCCAAAATGTTTGAGGTATGGAATGAGCCAGAGCCTGAAGTGTTCCGCAGCAGGTTACACACCCTGCACAGGGAAGTTTCTCTCCTGAAAAACCCTCACTCCTCAAGCACCTTTTTATGCTGTTAGTGTTTTGTTCAGGTCTCAGTGCTGCATCCATCATTTCTACCTGAGCCAACAGGCTGTGACCAGAAACTGTCCCTACCTGATAAAATAGCTTCTGCCCAGGGACAGTCTGCCCCAGACCCAAGGTCCCTGCAGGGGTGGTGGCAGTGCCTAGAGGTCTGTAGCACACACATAAGGGCTTTAAAAGGCAGCACCAGAACAGTCCTGGTGTACTTAG
This sequence comes from Rhipidura dahli, assembly GCA_013399225.1. Classification (NCBI taxonomy): domain Eukaryota; kingdom Metazoa; phylum Chordata; class Aves; order Passeriformes; family Rhipiduridae; genus Rhipidura; species Rhipidura dahli. Next base: position 75,198 of record VXAC01000151.1, read on the forward strand.
GCCATGTCTGTGAAGGAAAGCTGGACTAGGATGACTTATAAATGGTTTTTCATGTATTAATTTTGTTATCCATGAAGTTTAACTGGTTAGAAATTTTATTTACATGCCAACTTACTGATAGTCTAAAACCAGAAACAAGTAATCTGCATGTTACATAGAGCAATTAATAACCTTTTAATAATCTTCAGTGATGGTGTTCAGGAAATAAAGTTATACTATTAACATTCCTGTAAAACCATTAGTCCTAAATGCATGTAATTGGTGGCAGTACTAATGTTTGTAAAATGAACTGAGGCTGATTTATAAGTCTGACTATAAAATAGTTCAGTAAAGGGCTTTGATCTAATAGCTGTGAAAGTAGTGCACACACCTTAATGATTATCCTTGCAGATATCTATCCTCCTTTCAACTTTTGTTAGCTTCAGTCATGACAATCTGAGAGGGAAAAATCCCAGCTAAATACAGCTTGATAGAGACAACCATTGATCAGTTACACTCTGTTCCCCTTCCAGATACAAACATCCAGTAGACTCTTTGGGCTATTATCAGTGATACTTTATTTGTTCCTATTGACAGAGATTAAAGAAAATAAACACCTTGCCTTCTTCCTGATCAAAGATTTCCCCTACCCTACCTATACTGAAATCTAACAAACTAGCTTCTCCAGCACAATCTTTCTGCTGCAAAATAAGTACTTATGCATACAATATCATCCGTCATAAATCCCCAGTTGCTTTGGACCGTTGGATCCACTCACTTTGCTTGTTTTTCTTCCCTTTTCCTCCTTTCTGACAGAAATTGTAATTTAAAAATCAACCCAAATCAATCAATATTCACGCAGTTTTTCCATAGTATTGAAACAGTTAATTTTGCTTACTAAATGAATACTTTCAAATAACTTCTAGGGACACTTAATGAACTCAGAAGGTTGCATTCATTAAGCTAGTGAGACATAATCTTCCTAGAGAGGACTTGGTGCTTGTCTAAGAGTCTCTCCTCTGTTTCCTAAGACTAGGACTGATACTGCACCACAAGGTATTTTAATGGGCTGACTGTCTTAACTCTTTAAGATAAAGATATTGTTATTTGCATAAATAATTTAGCATTTTTGTAGTTGTTCAGTGTGTTGACTCTTTTAGCTCCTTCCTCTGTCACCATCTACCACAGCTTTTTTTTTTCCCTCAGGAGATGTGCAAGCAGTTTAGAGTGGAAAAAGTCAAGAAGAGCAGCTCCTCCTCTGCATACATCCTAATCTAGCAGGTAGGACACCCTCATGGAGAGTGGGAGACCTCACATCAACCCCCTATGTTGAATCTGGCAGCAGAAGGACAGGAACCTGTGTCTATCAGAGCCCACATGCATATCACAAACTGGTCAGGCTGGACCAAGCAGAGGGAAGGTGGAAGCTGGCAGCATTGCAGGTCTCATCTGTTCCTTTGCATTCAGCTTCTTAAATCAATATAATAGCTGCTTTGGAAAAGTTGATGTCAATTCCTCTCCTCTCCTCTCCTCNAAAGATGCAAACCCAGCAAAGCTCTGGTTTCTGCGGAAAATTACCAATTATGAACCAAACCCCACCATTCGTTCTCCTTATATGTGGACAATTTTATTTAGATTAGTAACTTTGCTGACAAGCTAAAAGTTTTGCCTGTCTGGAACATTATTCAAAAAGTGGAATGGAATTACTTCATCTTCATAACATAATTTTAAAGGTATGTAGCGTGGTATCAACTCTGAGAATTCATGTAGGTAACAGGCATATATCACATTGCAGGTTGTATTTACTTCTGATTGCTTTCCGCTGCTCTGAACGAAAGCATGTTTAACTAGAATCCAAATGTATTTCCCAGCTCAGTGAAACTGCCATTCACTACGCAAAAACACACAAAAATTGCCCTCAAAGAAACCCTTTGGATTTGTCATCAGCCCGTGAGCGATGGTACCGGGAAGAATACTTCATGCTCGGAGTGACTCCAGCCAGGAGGAGGGCTGAGCAAACCCTGCGGGCGGCTCGCAGGCTGCATGTGCGGGTCATTCACGGTGCTGTACCCGCGCAGGGCCGGCTGCCCGCCCGGGTCCCCGCGCTGCGGAGCGGCCCCGCCGGTGCCACAGCCCGAGGCAGGGCGCTGCTCTTTACCCGGCTGCGAGCCGGACCCGGGGCACCGCAGCCCAGCGCGGTGATCCGGCCGGGCCCTGTCAGAAGTGCTCGGACGCGTGTGGCAGCCAGAAGGAAACCTGAGCGGGCTGGGCGCTCGTACTGAGCCGCCCCGCCGGGGTCGGTCCCAGCCCGCGGTGCTGCAGCCCGGGCGGCGGAGGTGCGGGGCGGTGCCGCACCGGGCAGCCAGCCTGGGCTGACACCCTGCCCGCAGCGAGCTGGGCACTCCCCGCCAGCATTTGAAGCTCCCTTCTCTCCTGGCAGGGCCCGAATGTTAATCTAAGCGGTATAAAGCTACATTCATTAAGTTCGGAAGGGCTTTGAGTCTTGAATTGCATAGAATGCGATCATGCAAAAATAGGCAAAAATGTAAATGTATGGTTAGAAACATGAAACTAAACAAAGAGCAAACAGATACCCACCTAAAGAAAAATCAAATAAATTCAACTTAGTATCAGTAACTTTGCCATCTCCTGTGTGTTCTTAGTGACAGAGAAAAGCACACCATGTAATGCCTCTCCATGAAGCATTTGAATTTTCTCTTCATTAGTTTCATCAGTGGGGAAGGAACACTGCTCACAAGATTTGCTTTCACATAAATCTGAGTGGTAAAAGTCAACGTTTTCTGCTGGAACCATTCTATATACAACCTGTCCATTAGTCACCTAATACATTTTTTATCACTTCATAGTTCATTTTCTTCCTTTGACCTTTGAGGATTCCCAAGGAATTCTAAAACCCATTAGTATCTATGAACACTCACAGTAAATCCATAAATGATTGCTTAATGGTCATTGCTAATCAGAATTAAGCAATCTTGGCATAGCTAAAGCTTTTGTATATTTTGGGGGTTTTTTTTCCTATGTTGTACACAGATTTTTTAAAAATTTATTTGCAATGCTTATTTCAAGTATCAGATGATAAAAGAAATGTATGTTTCTGAGAAAAAGCCGATAAAATATTGTATGCATCAAGTGCTGAAGTCATAAATGCATTAATGAGAGGCTGCATTTTTTATAAATGATAGAGGAACTGTTTATGAGCATCACAGGGACCTGACATAACTTTGATAGAGATGAATGCAGCATCTCAAAGCAAGAGATAATAGGAGTTAGAGAAAGGGATAGATGAACTTCAAAAGATTGGATTTCATATAGATAAACACCCCAGTGTTCAGATGTTTATCTGCAGTTTATCTAATCTGGGTGGCCTAGGGCTGTTGGAAGCTCACCAAGTCCCTGGCACCTCTGCCTTCAGGTAGGCTGGAAATGAAGTGAGACTATGCACACTTGCAGTATTTTGGCACTTTTGCTTTTATTGCCTGCTGCAGCCTTGAAGTGCAGAAGTGAGAGCAAATTGAAAGTAGTGGACCAAACACAGCCCCATCAGATGTCCCCTCTGCTGGATGCTGTACAAACACAAAGGCACTGACAGCTTCGTCTGCCTCTGTGAATTTACCTTCTACAAAGGAAATGAGGGAGTGAGGAACTGCACAGATTGGAGAAGTGCTGATTTACAGATGTTCTGTAAATTATGCTGTTCTTTAGTTTTGCAGTAAAGTGCAACATTTATTTATTGGGCTTTTATTAATTTTAAATATTAAATTCAAGCAGAAGGTATGAATGGTGCAAAGCCCTGAGACACAGTGAAAGATTCTTGGTGTTTTCAACAGACACTTCATTCATCCCCTCTTTGGATGACAGCAAAGTTATGTGTGTGAAATGCATATGCTGAAACACCAAAACACTGCGCTGTTTCTGTGCAACCTGTTTCCAATATGAGACTCTATGCTTGGTACCTGTTTAACCATGTGGAGTAGTGAAAAGACAATCTAATCTTGGAAATTTATTGCTGGACTCAGAATTGCTGGTTGTCCCTTTAAAATCCCTCTTCCCTGCTGCCAAATGAATGAGGGAGGCCCTCAGCTGCATTTTAAAGATGTAAAATTCCAGTTCTAATGACTGCAGAGGTATGAATGCCAAAATAGGATAAATTAATAACCCCCCCCCCCAGTTTTTATTATTTAAAAGCCCCTGAGTTCTTATAGCCAAGTGCTTGTTTTCAAGGCTTAAATCATGATTTTGAATGTCTTGACACTGAAAACATTGGGCTAGTTATTTGTGATTCACAGGGCAGTTACAAAGCTGTAATAAGAGTTTGCTTAGTTTTGATTTTTAGATAGTTGCATTTCCAAGGAGCGCCAAATAATCTCTGCTTGTGTTTAAGATAAACGTATTGGAACTCATAAATTGAGGTTATCTGTTGTTGGGTGTCTTGGAGGAAAGGCAACTGAATTCAATACAGGAATTTCTTGAGCCAGAAGCAGATGTCACACTCTAAACATCTGAGGCTCATGATTTTTTGGCTGCCTCGCTCTGTGCCTTTGTCACGCATTGTGTTCCAGTCTTGCTTTGAGGGGAGCAGCGAGGGAGGGCCAGGGCTGCCTGATGTCCCTGTGTGTCATTGTGTCCCACCATCATTTATGGTCAGCATCCTCATCCAAAGCCCTATGAGGTCCAGCAAGAGCCTTCCCCTGATCCCCACGGTGTCAGAGCAGCCACTGCTTGCCCAGTGTGTCCCTTTTGCCAGAGGGTAGGTTCTGCTCTGCTTAGCCTTTCATGAAAAATAATTGCTCTCCTTTCCTCTAAGGAATATAACTTTAGACCCAGAATTTTCCAAATATTTTAATGAGCATTTAATTTAATATTTCAAAAAAAAACCATACTCCTAGAGGAATACCTATTTTTACTTAAGTTAATCCATTGTCTAGTATATATTTAAGCTGGATTGCTTTCACCTTTTACTATATCTCTTCTGTTTTTTTTCTTTATTGGTGTGATAAAAAAGGGCTCTTTCTTTCAATTTTATTTCTCATTGGTTTCTTTTCCTGGTAATCATGCACTGCTGTGCCATTGTGTAATGTCTGGGGACATAAGCTGGCTGTGAGCAGAAGTCAGGGGTGTCCCTTGCAAAGCAGAAGTGGAGCACTTTGGAAGAAGTCCTCGGTTAAGGTCGTGGTCATCAAGGTACAAACCAACTCAAGAAACACAGCACCTTGAAGGTTTAGGCTCTTTGCAAGGAGCAGCAGGGAAAATATTTTATTAGTACTTTAGCTGACTGATTCAGGAGACTGTAGCAGAAAAAAACCAGAATAATTGAGGAAATTACAATAATAAGCCCTTTTCTGAAATGGTATTTAACTACTGACAGCTGATGAAATGAGTCCAGAAGCATGCATAAAACAAGAAAGTAAGAAAAAGAAAAACATGTTCTTGTTCATGGACATTGAGCAACTTGGCCCAGACTGGTCTCCATTTGGCTTTATTTCAGCAGGAAATTTTTTGGTAAATCATAAATTCTTTCCCAAAATATACAATGCACTAGTTTAAAAACAATCAATCATTCGATTGAAATTGAGGACGAGTTTGTAGAGGCGGCTGTCTCATTTTCAAGTAGCTCGTCAGAGATACCAGTGGGATTCCTGCCTGCAGAGCCGCCGGGGAGCCGCCAGGCTGGGCTCCAGCGCCGGGGCTGGGCAGAGACCGTGCGGCAGGAGAGCCCTGGCTTGGAGCAGCGCATGTTGCTGGTCAGTGCTGCCAGGCCAGTGCTGGCGGGGAGCCCCTGGCCTCTCCTGGGGCATGGGGCCTGGCTGCGGACACTTTTCCCCAGCTCCAGCGTAGGTGCTGACACTTCCATCGTCTCGGGCAGGCAAAGCGCTCCCGGCGCGCGGAGCTTGGGCGCGGCCTCGCAGAGCAGCCCGGGCGCGCACCTGGGATGGGTCAGGGAGGGCAGGGCTGCTGCTTCCAGGCACAACGGGATGGCTGCTGGGGCTGAGGGGCGCTACAGGGGCCTGGGAACTGCTCTGGCATCCTCAGAGGCTCTGGAAGGATATGGGCTTTATGTAACTGGTGTTCCCTGGTGCAAAAGCAGCTGCCAGTCTGCGCCACTGCAAGCTGCCAAACTGGTCTCCATCTTTCCCACACACCCTGCTTTTTAAGAAACCTTTATATTTGTTGTTTCTACATTGTTTTTCACATCTGATAGTTGTGCTAGATTAATGATGAACGCTTTGATCTTCACATACACCAAAGTTTGTTATAAATCCATTGAGAAGGGTGTAACCAGAAAACAGAAAACTCCAAGTGATTTGGAATAGTGAGACAGCAAAAGTGAAGAAGTAATAAAGATGGTCCTTTAAAAAGTAGAAAAAAATAAAACCCTTTCTATTTAATAAAATGAAACAATGTTTGAAACATATCCCACAAAGATCAAACAGAATTCTTATGTCAATATTATTGAAAAAGGAGATTATTTTTTTCCTCATATTAAGGTTTTGAACCCCAGACTAGAAGGTTTTGGAATTACTTTGGATTTTCACCAGTCTAACAAGATCAGAATCTTGTCTTGTTTAAATAAATTATTTGAAACCATATTCCCCAACGACCCAGTCTTCAGTAGATACTGCTGTTGAAAGGCTGGTCCCTTTGTTTGTTTGCCAGAAATATGACTATATGCATGTGCTTTGTTTTTGAAGTCTTTCTATTAGTGGACATGAGTCTGCTTGTCCTGTGAGGTCCTCCGCCAATATTGAACTTGAACTTTGTTCTTCTGTTTCAGATCTGGTGAAGCCTCTCCCTTTTGTCCAGATGTATCTTGTGGCCCAGAAAGGGTATTTTCTCTGCCCACAGACATGATCTTCCCCCAGCTCTATCAAAAGGTTTTTATAATTTATCAAATAATCATGGGAGGAGATTCCTGGGTTTTTTTCTTTGCTTGCTGTAGCCATTATATTGTCTTTTGGACCTCTTCCTTTACCTTTTGGCCTCAAGTGTCTAGAGCTGTCTTCTCAAGGTGCACCCTCATCCCAGGTGGAAAACTCTGCTGTAACATCTGCAGCTTGTGACACTTGTGTTTGCAGACACAGCAGTCACATATGAGGCTGCCCACAAAATTTTCACAGGTAACTTGAGGTGAATGTGTTTTTCCTGGTGCCCAGAGATCCCAGGGAAACTGGCTAGACCTTTTAATAGCACCTAATGGATGTGCCTGCATATAACTTGAAACACTGGCCTTTCCCAGAATAACTTTATTAATTTCCTGGTGACAGTTTCTTTCTTTTATATGTTAAGAACATGCCTCTAGTAAGGAATTTTATAATGCTGGTTCCAGGAAAAGCTATTCTCACATTGCACCTACATGGGACTGCAGAACAATAGATCCAATACATTCATGTACAAGACTTATTAATGATAGCATCAGTACCTTACTGACTGATTTTCCTCAAACTACAATTATACCTAACTATCATCTCTGCTGCAGTGATGCAAAGTCCCTGAGAATGTTGCCCCACAGGCAAATAAACTTACATGTGTGAAGAAACCCAAGGCAAAGTCTTAGAGATGTGTGAGTTTTCTGAGTAACACCAGGTGAATGGTGGCAATGCAAATGACCTCAGTAATCTTATTTCGTTCCAGACTGACTCTGCTATCATGGTAGTCCTATTAAGTTACCATCATTTTCCCATTAAACAACTCCTTCTGTAGCAAAAGGACCAAGGAATGATTGAAAGTTTTAGTTTTCAGTTTACTGCAGTTAAGCCATGCGGTTTTCTGAATACAGTTTCATAGGACTAGAGAAGATTGTAAATCCTCAGAATATTTTGCACAATTCTTTAATGTCAAAAACAGCATGTATTCTGAATTGCTGAATCTGTAGCTTAAAAGGAGGTAGGTTTTTTTCCAGACTTCCTACTAGGAATTCAGGAAGAATTTTTTCCTCTGATTGTCAAAACCCTTCCTTTAATTTTTGTTCAGAGTGCATTCATGGCAAGTTTTTGAGTTTTAATGGGAGTGTTGCCTGGTATCTAAATACTTTTCCCTGCCTGTCCTTTCATTTCAAATAACTTCTAAACAACAACCATATCCCCAGAAATAAGGCAAATTACTTTTTCATTTATTCTGCTACAGCAAAATTGTCTTGTTTTCTTGGAAAGTTGATATGCCATTTTCCTTACTAACCTATATGTTTTTGATAGACTCATTATCTGATGCAAGTTGGATTGATCTTGCATGACTATATACATCCTGCAGCCATACCTGTTCTTTTCTGAGTTGCAAATTGTTAAAGGTCTTAGTGATCCATTGAAAACTATCACCACACAATGTTCTATTTTCATTTCTGGGTTTGTTGAGGTTTTTTCCAAAATTTTTTAAAATACACTCAAATGTTCAAAATTTAAAATACCAGATTTTTTTTTTTTACTGGAAACTTTTCAATAAATTAGATGGAAAGTCAAATACAGGAGGTTTAAGTATTTTCCACCCCTTTTTTCAGTTTGTTTTTAATAATTTTAGATTTTAAAAACCTCAGGCAAACAGCACTATTTGAAATGGTTGAATGTTGACAAATATGAAAAGTGTGGAGAATATTTTTCCACAGAGTTTTCTGTAATGGAGATCAACAATATCTGAATTCTTCAATTGGTGCAAGACATTAAAAAACTGCATCAAAGTAACACTTGTCTGGGTTTAATATCTAAGATTCCACAGAATGTGGATGTTTATTAGTCAAAATAAGCTGTAAAATACTTTTTTTTTTACATACTTGTTGGCTGAAGAAGAGGAAAAATATTGCATGGACTTGTGGATTATATGTCAGATAAAATATATTCAGAAGTACTCCAGCCTGCTAATTTGAGTTCACAAAATTCCTGTGACATGCATGTCAGACTTAAAAAAAACCCCACAAATACATTTTCAAAGTATCCAGAGATCACAGAGACATCAACCTGTTGTGTGAATTGCAGCAAAGGAACACTTGGATTTGATATAGGCAACTCCTGTATGGTCTGTGATGTGTAGCAGGCACTACATATGATTTACTACAATTTTTTATTAAAAGAAAAAGCACACTTCAATAAATATCATATCAGACTACGTATTATCCCAGACATATTTTAGTTCTTATTCTTTGATGCCTCTTCAAATTTTGGCATAAAACAGGAAGATATAACAGACTATAAAGAAAAAGTTACAGAGGGTTTTCAAGTTTGTGATGAGCGAGAAGGCTGCTCCAGTTACCAGTGCTACCTAGACATGCGATAATTGATAGGAATAATCTCATATCCAGGAAAGGTTTGTCACAGCATTTATGGTACAAGGTTATGAGTAAATTTTTCTGTCACTCCCTTAAGCTTGATTTATCCAACAGATTGTTACTACTGAAATTTTATGGTGGTTTTTTTTTTTTTAACCTTGAAAAACAATTTCTTATAGCGCCCTTGGAGAAGAGAGACAGAAATCAGGCAGAAGTGAGTGATGCAGAAGTCACTTTTGCATCTTATTTTGTTCATGTATGAGGGCTCCTTGTGCCAGAGCCATCCTGTGTAGTAGCTCAGCTTTCTCTCTGGCCTGTGTGGGACATGCAGGCTGCTGCTGACATAAAGGGAGGAGCTAGCCCTGACTGGACATCCATTAAAACCACCATATCACTCCTCCTGTGCAGCTAGGCAGAGGGGAGAGGAATATAACAGAAGTCTCGTGGGTTGAGATAAGGATGAAAAGAGATCACTCTGCCATTAGTGCCACAGGTGAAACAGACCTGACTTGGAGATATTAATTTATTTTATTACCAATCAAATCAGAGTAGGGTAATGAGAAATAAAAACTAACTCTTAGAACTCCGTCTCCTCTCCCTTCCCTCTTCCTGGGCTTAACTTTACTCCTGAATTCTCAGCCTCCTCCCACCCCCATTTCCCACACGCTGTCTCTGCTGTTGCCTGTTCCTCAGGGGGAGGACTCCTCACGCTATTGCCATGTTCCAGCATGGGATCCCTCCCACCAGAGACAGTCCTTGATGGACTGATCCAACAGGAGTCCTTCCCACAGGCTACAGTTCATCACAGACTGGTTCAGCACAGGTCCCTTTCCATGGGGTGCAGTCCTCCAGGAACAGGCTGCTCCAGTGTGTGTCCCCCATGGGGTCATGAGTCCTGCCAGCAAACCTGCTCCAGTGTGGGCTCCTCTCTCTGTGGGGCCACAGGTCCTGATAGAAACCTTGTGAGTCTCCAGCACAGGCTTCCCAAGGGGTCACAGCCTCCTTTGAGTGCAACCTCCCACTCATTACTCAAATCTGTTTTATATTGGCAATAAATTAAATCAATTTCCCCAAGTTCTGACAGTTTTGCCCATGACAGTAACTGGTGAGGGAGCTCTCCCTGTCCTCACCTTGACTCATGATCCTTTAGTTATATTTTCTCTCCCTTGTCCTGCTGAGGAGGGGAGTGATAGAGCAGCTTCAATGGACACTTGGCATCCCGTCAGGGTCAAGATTTAAACACAAAAGCATAACAATTTCTATAGCAGATCATGCCTTTAAATTTTAATCTATTTAATCTAGTATTTAGCTTTAACAACAGAGTGATCAGTAGCAGATATGTTGGAGAGCAGATCATCTGTGAGATAATAAGCAAGGAATTTCCTAGCTCATATCAATAAGTAGCTTGTACTGTGATGGGTGAATTTCGGTTTTTGTTTCTAATTTAATTTAACTACTAGTCTGCTGTCTCTTTGATATGGCTGTTGAGAAGAGGCTGAGTTATGTTCCTGCACCTAGTCTGGGACCTCTTCTAATTTTATTTATTATCCAAAGAACATGATCCTAAACTGATTATTTTGTGCTGCTGTTTGGTAAAGTAACTTGGTACAGTTTATTATATTAATATGTGTTTGATTGCTGGTTTTGTCGTAATTTCAGCATTGACAAGTAATTTTTTCTGGGATTATTTAAGAACATAAAATCTCAGAAAAGGTGTTGTTAAAATTTAATTTGTATTTTACCTTTGGCTGGACAACATACCTGTTGGCAATGAACTCCATGCAGCAGGAAGAAAACATATCTCTTAACAACTTGAATCTTGCTCTTTGGTTTTGCTTGAAGTCCAGTGTAAGTCATTAAAGAACATGGAATATTTTTGTACCTTTGTGTTTATTACTTTGACTCTCCTCTCTTCTGAAATGACTTTTCCTTTTAATAAATCTTGTCACTAATTTCCGTATTTCTTTGAGTATATCTGTATTTCTGTTGTTCAGCACAATAATGGGTATTATCCTCCCCAATAACTATAGGTAGTGCCTTGTCCAAGGATCCTAGTTATCCAGGATCTTTCAAAAGACTGAAATCCAGGGGCAATTGTAAGATGAGCACTTGAAATAACTCAGACAATTCCCATCCTTAAGTCTTGTATTACAGAGGAAAGTATAGTCTCCATTATGAGACTGCACACTGATATTTTGAACAGCTAAAGTTAGGTGAGATTGATCCTGCACACATAATCCTACCTGAATGACTATTAGGGATTTGTATATCACCCAATGTTTTCAACATCACCTACCATACCATTCTTTAAAAAACCCATACAATTCACTTTCTTCGTTTCTTTTTCCCCCCCACAATCATTGCATAGAGTCACAGAATGATTTAGATTAGATGAGATGTCTGGAGATCATCTAGCACAATCTTCTCAACTCAGACTCAACTTAGGTCAGATTACTCAGAGCCTGTCTCAGCTGAATGTTGAATATTTCCAAGGATGGATAATCTTCAGCCCCTCGAGATAGCCCCTTCCAGTCTTTGACCACTCTCATTATGAAGATTTTTTCCTTATAAGTATTTTATATTTCCCTTGCTGTTATTTGTGTCTCTTGTGTCTCATTCATCCACTGTGCACCACTGAGAAGAGTCTGGCTCAATTTCTCTATATCCTTTCATTAAGCAGTTGTAAACAGCAATAATATTTTTTCTTACCCTTCCTAAGACTGAAAAATCCCTCTTCCCTCAGCCTCTTCTTGAACGTCCCTCCTTGCTCTTGCTCCTTAATCGCCTCCATAGCCCTCTGTTGGACTTCCTCCAGTTTCTTGGTGTTGCTTGCACAGAGGAGTCCAGCGTGGGACACAGCACTTGAGATGATCTTTCCGTCTTAAACCAAAGGGAATAAACACTTCCCTCAACCTGCTGGCTATGCTTTTGCTAATGCAGCCCCATATGAGCTTGGCCTTCCACACTGCAAGAGGTTTGCTGTGCATTCCTAGAGCTGAGCAATGTGAAGCCTGGGTCCTTTTCAGGGTGGGGGCACTTACTGCAGAACTCACTGGATGTAATTCCAGTTGTGTCTTCCAGGGTGAGTCACTTGACGCCATCACCGTGAAATGCTAAGAGCCATTGCTCAGTCACTGGGAGTGGGATCATTTCCCCCAACAAATGTTAGGTGGTGTGTCTGAGCTCAACATCTGCACTTGCTCTATGGGCAATGGGGAGAGAGAGAAATCTGCAGAGACTGATTCTTCTCACCTATTTTAGACCCTTATTTTATGAGGAAATTATTCTTATTGGAAGGGTCTGGCTCTTTTCCTTGGTTACAGAGTATGCCTGGAGAGTTGGTTTAAACTAAACTCTTAAACATTTGATAGATTTTCTTAGGTCAAGCAAATCTTACCCTTAATGCAGGGTTTTCCAGTCTTCCCTTGCACAGGCTAGGCAAAATGTGTTTACAAGTAATCTGATGCCCATATGTGCAATTTTTCTGCTGTTACCATTCTAAATGTTTTCTGCAAGTTTGACCTCCAGAGTAATCAGGTGTGGTGAGATAGATGAGCCTACTTAAAATTTTATTTTACCAAGCAAAACAGATAAAACTCATCTAATTGCTCTAATAGCCTCATTCATCACATGACCTTGGTGATCTGATGTTTTCCACTCTATTTCACTCTTGTAATTCTTGTAGAGGAATGGAAAACCAATGCCAAGTCTGTGCAAGAAGAGATCCTCTTCTGGGGAAGATGGAACTTTCCCAGAAGGAAAGTTCTTTTCCCCAGCTGGAAAGATATTGACTTATTCTTCCTGCTTCTTGAGAAACAGTGGCCATTTGGTTGACCAGTGAAGATAGCTGCATCAATATGAGAGCTGCTCAGAGATGCCTGATATCAGACAAGGAAATGGAAGTTGTAGTAGTGTGACTCTGGATTTACGTTCAAATATTTAAATTTAATAATCTATTTTAAATTATTTTTCTACTTTTATTTGTATCTTTACCAAAGTTACTTATAATGTACCAATATTTGAAATAAGTGTTGAGTATTTTGTTGGCAGAAGCAAGTATAAATTTTCAATTCACGTAAGCATCTTTCAAATTCAGACCACTGGCTAAGTTCTTTGTGGATGAAGAAAGTGAGATGCTCTACATGAGATGGGTTTGTGCTACTCCTGAATCTCCTGCATCCTTCAGAAGCTTCATACCACTGGCTGAAAATGGAAATACATCATCTCAGTAATGAAACTGAACTTAGAAATGTGATAGTCTTAGAGGTCTTCCCCCTCTCAGGGGGAACCAAGAAAAGCTGATGGTTAAGCATCTCCTCACCTGCCATCAGTCATTTTCAAACCAAAGCCAGCAGTTCTGTGTGAGTGGGACAGAACTTTTCTCACCAGAGGACCAGATGGTACTACTGTAAAATTCATCAGCAGCTTCAAAGGTTCACTGCTGTGCATCAGCACTTTGCTCCCTCAGTCCCTTCTCATGCTCAGTGGTAAGAAACACAGCAAGGCAATTAGGCTGTGCTGTCTTTAACCTATGGATGATATCCAGGTTTGAACTCCAGTGGGGCTCAGCTGAGCATCATTCAAAATCCACAGCTGTTGTCAGAAATTGTCATTTGGTTAGTGATGCATCAGAGGGCATTGTGCTCTTCCTCTTTGATCCATAGAATTTGTGTTTGTTCTTGATCTGAGAGATAAGTATGGTTTTGAAACAAAAGGCTCCTCAGAGTGTAAATCTACAAGAGTATATGGAAATGCTTACTTTGCTATAATTTAATAAGGCCTTGAACTGGTTTGAATAATTTATTTGAAGACTGAATAGATTCATACAGTCTATGGGCAGAGTCTCTATCAGCCAAACTCTGCTGAAAAAAGTTCCTCCTAGCTAAAATCATGGGGATGTACAACACAATTTACCTTATGAAGCACAAAAGAGTGACTAATTATGTGTGTCAGCTGCTTGTTATTTTAACATCTTTCTTGTCTCCAATGTATTATTTCAAATGTTGATTTAAAATGCTGCATTTTAAAAAGATCTTTGACTAGTTATTCCAGTTGTGACCTTTTGAAATGACAAAACAAAAATGTTTGAGAGGCAGGGCAATTTAGGTCAGAGATTTGGGGACAACAAGGAAGTCAGAGGGCAAAGTCAAGCAGTCAATAGGAAATGAAACTCTTTTCTTACTGTTATTTTAATGCCAGTTAGTCAAAATAAATAAAATTATTTAAAATACATCATCATTTAGTGTAGATGTAAAAACAGCAAGGCTCCAACTAAAGGCAAGAGATCCATAGCCTGTGTGCTGTCATAATCAAATGAAATGTAAGGAAATGAAAAACAAGAAAAAGCAAAATTTTCAGTACAGTTTAAGTTCATGATACATCTACAGAGGAGTTCACACAATTCAGATGTCTCATCTCAAGAGGATGTGATATTAATATTAAAGAATCACAGGAGGGCAGCAACCATGATCAAATGTGTGGAAAAGCCTTAACATCAGGAATAAATGGTCTAGGACTCTTCAGCTGGGAAAAGAGATAAATGAGCGTAGATAGGACGTATGTCTACAAAGCAGTGACTAAAGTAAGCAGGAAATGGCTGCTCATTGTCTCTCCACATTAGAAATAGAAAACATCAAATTAAATGACTGAGTGATAGTTTCAATTAAGGAGAAGATGAGGGATTTTTTATCCCTTGCTAGGGAAGCTGGGGAACACACAGTTGTGTGTCAGTGGTGGATGCCAAAAGGTTTACGTAGCTTCTAACTTGAGTAGCCAAATTTGTGGGAAAAGGATGGAAATCCCACAAGGACTATTTAACACATAGATCCCTCTTCTGGAAAGGAGGTTGCTGAGCTGCAGACTGCTGTAGGCTAGAAGGGGAGGCTAGGGAATCATCACTTTATGCTTGACCTGCCCTTGGACTCTTCTCTTGGCATGTCTTACTGGCTGCTGATGGAATTTGGCCACCAGATCTTTTGTTTGACTCCTGACAGCTGTTCTTAAACCACCATACAGAGACTGGCAGTGCTGTTATACCCATCACTCTGGCCTCTGTAAAAGTCTTCAGCAGGAACACCTTAATTATGAGTGTGAACCCGCAGTGCTCTCAAAATAAGCACAGCACTTGTGCACCACGGATCATTACACTGAGAGTGATATCCATGTAATTATTGAAACAGATTTATGGGCGACTCTAAGACTATCAGTGGTTTACTGAGGACTTTTAGGATCTAAATTCTTAGTTAATATTGGTCATAACAGGCCTCTAGCCATTACAACTCCCTCCAGTTTGTAGCTGGGTTAGAACTGAGTGTCATTTGTTACACCTAATTCACCAGGGTGTTTAGGTGATTACTAAGTCATCATGCCAAAGCATTTTCTTTGGTAGTCCTTAGTTAATTTCAGATTGAACAATACTATTTGCAAGTCAAGAAATACAGTACCTCTTCTTTCCTTACATCCTGCACCTCCAGTAATTCTCCTAATGATAGTGTCAATAAAAATGTTTGGCAGAGGCAGCTGTTTTTCAAGGTGTGAATTACACCTTTGGCTTTTACATTATTTCTGCCATCCATGAAGCAAAGAGGCAAGAGAAAAAGGCTCCCAGTGTTCCAGTAATCCCAGACTGCATGCATATTTCTACCTCATTTCCCAGCAACTTGAAATCCCAATATTTGCCTTGTGGAATATAGCAGGCTTCAAATTGTGGGTGAAGGAGATCTGGGAGGACTGAAAATCCAATCAACTTTAGAATTATGTCTTGGAGAACTGAGCTGGAATCAACTGTTGGGATGCATGAAAGGCCAATATGAATAGTTTTAAGGAGAAGAAATCATGAAATAGAGAAAAGTAGGTGAAGAGAGGGAAACTGGTTCAGTAGCAATTTAACAGAGTGGGAGTAGGGGGGTAGTTGCTGAAGAAAAATTAAACAGGGGGCCAATGAAGACTTAGATACTGTCATAATAAATTTTTTCTGCTGGAGGAGTACTTGAAATGGCACTATTAACTTTGTGGGAATTGGGTTAGTGTCTGTAAACTGCTGGAGGAATATTTAAGTTAGCTTTTCACATTAAGTCTTCATAGAGATAAAAATACTTTCAAAGGAAGATCCTAGAACTTCCAGTGTTATGGACAATAAAGCTTTATTTGAGTTAGTTCCAGGCTAATTGAATTAACACTGCTGAAATGCAGAAATATCTGATTTCCCCTGAAAAACATTTCAGTTGTTATATTAAATCTGTGAATGTGTCTATTTTTCCTCAAGTATCAAAGCCAAAACCAAAGAGTGCCTTTTATTATACAAAAAAAATAAGATGCTTCACTTACAAATGGTGAAGATTTAATTCCAAAATTGTCACACCAAATGAATATTCAGTAGGTCCCAATCCTGGACCTGCCCTCTTTGCAGAAGGTTGCCAATATTAGTTCAGCCATTTAGGTGCACAATCTTGTTCTTTTGAGCCTTGTATCTGCTGGCAAGGTCACACCCAAGAATTTTGGCCAATTTCTACAAATGCCAAAGTGTTGCCAAGTGCCTTCTCTGAGCAGGTGCTCTAGGGGCAGATGGGACAGAAATGAAAGCACTGGCACAGAGCTGATGAGCATGACAGTAGAAGTGTTAACTTAGATGAATTGTTACAGCAGGAGGGATGTCTTTATTATTTGTAGACATTGAGCACCAACTGACTTTTTTTTTTCTCAAGCTCTAATAAGATTGTAAAGCCAGGGCCAGAGAAAGACAGGCAGCAGGCCTACTTTTTATCCAGCTGCCACATTTGAAACAGGTTCCAGTTGTCAAGTGGGTTTTGATTTTATTCCTTTGTATGCCCAGTGCAACTATTGGAACATCTGTTACTTCAACACCACATCCACCCAGCTATGCATCCTAAACAAGCCTTGTCAACTTGGTGTGCACAATCTGAGAAGAAAACAGACACACTTCTGTTAAAAGGAAAAAAAGTTGTGCTAGCAGACTTTAAAAGTCCTGAGTTAGCTGAGGACCAAAGACCCTTAAAATCAACGGCAAAACTGTCCCTTTAAGTGAAAGCTAATAACTTAAAATAATTTCTTTTTGTTTTGATGAAACTGTGTTTTCAAATGTTCTTTGTTACAGAAACAACACTGGATCATGAAAAGTACTCATACAGAGTAATGAGAGAATTTTAGTGGTGTCATTGCTAACTGGAATATAACTAATACAAATGAAAGACCACCTTATGTTTTCTGAACCCATATGCCCCACAAAACTACTCTGCTGATTCTCCGCTCTCCTGGTCAGCCTTAGGGAAGGAGCCAGTGTGTTTACAGAGTTCTTCTCTAAAAGACTGAGCAAAGTAGGTTAGATACATGGTAAACCAGGCAAAGGAAATGGCAAACCCCAGACATTCATTCTGTGAGGTGTCCCTGTCTTCTCAGAGGTGTGGGGCTGTGTCAGCTTGGATTCACCTGATATGGAGGTGAAAATAGAGGCCATATATGGAAAGTCTGTGGATGAGATTTATTTATAGGCACTGTCTCAATAAAAAATGTAGTGGACTGCATACTTTTACATGTTTGCAATAGGGGGAGAGAGCAGAGAAACACACAATTTCTCATCTAGTAAAGATGAGACAGATAAAAGACAGTGAACACTTCAAGAATACAGAGGAATTTGTCTTGTTGGGTTTTTTGGGCAGGAGGGATGGACTTGGGAGTCATAAGAAAATACAGAATTCTTTTCTAATTAATTTCTTTGGGTTTCATATTCCTTTATGATTGTTGTCTTCCAACTGTTCCCCCATATGATTTCAAACACAGGTATTATTGCACAACTGAATGAAAGAAAAAGAAAAAAAGGAGAAAAACCTTTCAGTGACAGTCACTAACAATTGTCAATTTGTTGAAGAAACAAAGGCTCAATAAATCAGATGTTTTTTAACCCATGGGGCTTTAAAAACTGTGTCCAAACTCCTGAGGCAGCAGGTAACCTGGCATCATTTGTCATTCCAGCTGATTCTAGGAGGTGGAAGTAGAGAGGTGTATGGATGTGAAAAGCACACTGATTTTTTTTATCCTCAGAACACTTCTTTAGTGCTGAATTATGGTTCAGGCCAGTTTGTAAGTTATATGAGACAGTTTGCCGATCCCTAGATATGAGACTCCAGGGAGATAAAGCCAGACTCCAAAACAATCATTCAAAAATCCAGTCAGAAGAAGGATGAATATGATACTTTTGGGGATGGTGGCCTGTGGAGGGAAGAAAAGGAATTTTAAATGGGAAATTACTCAGAAGACCATAAAAATGAGCAATGCAAAGAGAAAAGAAATGATAACTTTTTGCATTATGGAAAAATATTTTCCTCTGTGAGACTTTACGAAATAAAAAGGTAATCCGTCTTTTCAGTTCATTCTTTCCCCTAAATTTCAGGTGGCTCTGCCAGAGTGTGGCAGATTCAAGTGCTTGTGCTTGCTGCTTGTCACAAAGGTCCTTGCTGCACTTGACAGTAGCAGTGTCACCTAAGTTCTGTGTTAAAGACTTGCTTCAGTAGTTCACAAAACAGGTACGGATTTGGTGAAAAAGAAGCATATTTTGGTAGTAAAACAGGCAGGGTCATTGAAGCTCTCTGCAAGGCTGCATCAAATGAACCCACAGATTTCCTTTATAACCTTAAAGCCTGCAGTTCATGAGTTTAGGGGTTACAAATATACATACATTTTTTAATGTTTATTTTGGCCAAACAACAGCTGGATGTGGATTAAAGTGACCATTCACATGTCTGGTCATCTCCACATGTAGTTTGTGAAATTAATTGTTTTCAGCAGTATGCCTGCATTGTGCATGCACATTTCTGCACTGAAAACATCTGAAAATTGGGCCTATGACCTCTCTGCCAGTATTTCTATTGGGAATGTGGTGAAATTGTTCCTTCAGTAAACACCCAGAGATATTGTAAAGCTAAATGAATTCTTCTGGAAAGCACACTAAAATCCTTGGAAGGAGACCATAATGTAAGTACAAAGTCCTTTTTAAAGTAGGCTGAGTCACATTCCTCTGTCTCATGTGTACAGCTGAAATAGCTGTTCAGTATCAGTCTTAATTAGGAAAAGCCTGCAAAATGTTCTGTGTGCTGTATGGTATGGTCATCACTGATGTAACAGCACTGGTTCTTGAGGTCCCATGTGCTGAGTGCTTTCTTAGGAAAAAATCCTCAAACATGGGAACAGAACAGGAACACAGGTGACAACTGTATTTATGGATGTGAATCTGCTACAGGTGCCTTGAACCTTGCAAGTATGTAGAAATTTTTTTGTCACAGGGAAGAGAGATATGAAATATGTTTGTTTGTTTAAATCAGTTATTTATATTATCAAAAGGTACCAGTTAGGAAAGCATCTGATGTAGGACAGAGAGCCAAAAGGAGCAGGCAGATAACTACTCCCTGTAACTCCTGAAGCACACTGTAATTGCAACAGCCACAGCATCCCCTGAGCTTCAGCTCTTTGGGTATTATCCATGGACTGGCATAGGAAATGAGCTGTACTTTAGTGGGCTCCGGTGTGTCAGAGTGATTGTCTCCTCAAAGAAAAGCTGAAAAGGGGAATGGGATTTTGAGCTGTTAAGGGGAGAGGTGGGTTGGGGAGCCAATTTATGTTGAACTCTGGCTGAAAATTTCAGAAACAGATGTGTATATTTGGGCAGCTAAATCCATGATCCGTCCCTGGCATCCTGGCCGCACCTCGAATCCTGCGCTCAGTTCTGGGCCACTCACTACAAGGAAGACATTGAGGTGCTGGAGCCTGTCCAGAGGACAACAAAGCTGGGGAATGGTCTGGAGCACAAGCAGCTGAGAGCTGGGGGTGTTTAGCCTGGAGAAAAGAAGGCTCAGGATAGAGCTGCACACTCTCCATGGCTACTTGAAAGGAGGCTGTAGCAATGTGGGGGTCAGTCTCTTCTCCCAAGTAATGAGTGACAAGATCAGAGGAAATGGCCTCAAATTGTGCCAGGGAAGATTTAGATTGGATATCAGGAAAAATTTCTTCAGTGAAAGGAATGGCAGGCATTTGAATATGTTGCCCAGAAAAGTGGTGGAATCACCACCCCTAGAAGTGTTAAAAAGACAATGGATGTAGCACTTGGGGACATGCTTTAGCATTGAACATTGTGGGTAAGCACTTGGACCAAATGATCTTATGGGTCTTTTCCAACTCTATGATTCTATGAATCTATGATCCCTATAAGCCTGATTTTAAAAAACGCTGTATCGATTTCTGCATCTATGGAATTTTGTATTTACTTAGCCTTAATGTTGTTTTCATGAGCTAAACAGGGACATAAAAACCCAACTCGCTTCTTATCTACATTAAAGCACCATAAACA
Source organism: Rhipidura dahli (assembly GCA_013399225.1). NCBI lineage: Eukaryota > Metazoa > Chordata > Aves > Passeriformes > Rhipiduridae > Rhipidura > Rhipidura dahli. The sequence continues at coordinate 95,804 of VXAC01000151.1, forward strand.
CATTTGACATGGTGTACTTTAAAAAAAAAAAAAAAAAAAAAAAGAGAAAACCACCCATCTAGAAGCCAAGCCTTCTGTGCAGGACTCCATTTGGCTTCAGTGCGGCTACCTGCCAGGCCGATTCCAGATCTCAAGCAGTCTAGTGAGTTGTGACAGACTGGCGTCAGTCTTGTATTCCTATCTTATGAAACATTTCCAATGGAATATTTTAATTAAGATCAGCTTTGCTGGCATCAAAAAACTCATAACCTCCTCACAATCAAATATCAGCTGGAGAAAGCAGTCAGCAGTTGACTACAGAACTGTTGTTTAACTTTAAACCGAGATGGGAACCTGCTCTGGTTTGTCAGACAATGTCTAGCTGCTGTCCTGCTCCTTTGGTTCAGCTTTGACTTCTCAGTAAGAAAACAGTAATGTAGAAAACCACCCATGTATCTTTTCTACAAATATTCAGCTCACTCCCTGGATTCAGATGGCTTTTCTGATATTAAACAAGTAATGGAATAGGGAATTAAAATTAATCAAAACCAGAGCTGTTCAAGAAATTCAGTGTCTGCATTGATTTGTTATTATTGTTTTCCCCATGGATTTCAGTCACTGAGCACTATTTCCAGCTTGCCATGTCATCAGCATTCACTGGATCCCTGCACAGGCTGTCTGAGGAAATCGGGTTGTTTTTAAACAAAGATGCAGAATGTGGTCATTTAATTTTTTTCAGCTTATAGATTTCCGGGTACTTAAAGTTCCTTTGAAATGGAGCAGTTGTCTGGGCAGATACGGTGGCCAATCACCACTTCTCCTATTAATTTGCATATAATGAGTCTATTGTTCATAAGGGATTAGCATCCAGAGACTGCTGGCTGCTCAGGCTGCACTTTGACGGATTACTTGGACCTGTCATGACTCTTTAAGGATCCCTGCTAAGAGGCAGAGTAAATTACCCTCTGCTGAGCTCCGTGCTGCTGTGGCTGGGCTGTGGTTTATTTAAATCGAGTTCAGCCATTACCACACTGCACGGCAGCATATGCTGCAAGTGAAGGAAAGTTCTGTGCAGCTTGGGCAGTGGGGCTCCCAGGGCTCCTCAAGGCTGCTGGCTTGACTCTGCCAGCATGGCAGGCAGATCCATAGGGGCTGCTCCTGGTCATAGGCCTGATGGCCTTGGCAGCCCTAAGGGAAGCCAGTGTCCTTGGCTGTCCTTTTCTTGGTGCCTGGTCACTGCCAGCAGTGGCTTCTGTGAAGGATCAGCTAAGCATCTTCAGCACACTGTGGAGACCAGAGTGATGGAGAGCTGTCAGGTGCAGTAGGTGGATACATTTTGACTCCTCTGCCGGTGCAATAATGGGAGCTATGAAATGAAGCTAGCATGCGATGGGTCCAGGACAAAGGGAGGCAGCTCATTGCTCAGGGTGTGAGGGAGCTGGCAAAGTCCTTGCCAGCAGAGACTAAGAATGTAGTTCCCATGAGTTCAAGGGGAAGCTGGATCTATTCCTGAAGAAATTAAGTTTGAAGATACAGAGACAGTGACTCTTCCTCAGAAAGGTCCCCAGCTATCAGATGCTGAAGGCTGTGAGTGTTTGAGCATGTAAAACTAGATCCTTGTGCTGTTCCTATGCTCTTCCTCATAGATCTGCAGAATCTCCATCTGTGACTGATGGAGACAAGGCACTGGACTCACCATCCACCCAGAAGGATTATTCCCCCATTTGTCACAGATGCGCTCCTTGCTCCCGCCCACTTCCAAGCCACATGCTAGCCTACTGATCACAGGCCTCTCAGTTAATTCAGGTATTTGTACATGTTTTCCACATTACAAATCAAGAGAGAGATTTACCAAGGTACATTGGTCACTCCATTATACCAGCATTGCAGAGCTGCTGCCATTTAAGAAGTATTGGCTGATGCTTTTTGGAGAATCTTCTGTACCAACAGATCTACTTCTCAAAGCTGAACTATGAAAAGAACTTTATATTAAGCCTACCAGTTTTCAAACTAGTGAAAACACACTGTTGGTACTGGCTTTGGGCTTCTCATACAGAGAACATATATACAGTTTAATTATTTTAAAATGTCATAAGCAATGCCAGTGAACAAAGCTACATTAATCTGGAGTTACTGCTAAAAGAATGAAGTACTTTGAGGTGTAAAAAAATGTTACAGGAATGTTGCTATTATCTTAGAATCAAACCTTATGAATCTAGGACATGTAAAGCTAAATTTAGACAAAGTAATTGTATAATTAAAAAATAAATCTAGGCAAATAAAGACAAGTGAATACATACTTAAGACAACTGAATGCTCATTACAACCTTACTAAAACAAACCTTTAGCCCCAGTTTGAAGAGAAAAAATGGGATTAAAGAAAAGTCAGTGTGTCTATAAAAATTAATTTAATCTAATTTGTGACTGTGTGCATTCCGACTGCAGGGAAGGCCAAGGTACTAGAAAGTTATGTAACATTTTAGCTAGAGGTAGGATGAAACTTGCTATCATCTTAACTCAGGGACTGGAAGCCTGAGGTGCCAGTGGTACACCCTGAGAGTCCCAGGTTCCTGAAGAGAATCACAAAAGCACATGGTGTTCTAGCTCTCTTATAAAGTAGCCTGAGGTTTAAAGCCAGTTTGGGTATTGGCTACAGACTGCAGCAGTTACCTAACCGTGCATGGACTGATTCAGCCACTCTGAGACTGCACCTCTGGGGCACAGCTGATCTCAGGGGACAGCAGCAGGAGGCTGCTGTGCAGACCCAGTGCATAAGGACAGGCAGGAAGAATTCCAGCAACTACACAAGTGCTGTCAATGAGGTATATGGTTTATATCAAATTGTTTTTAATAGAAATTTACTTAGGAGGTGAACAGGCTTTTTTACTAGTTTTCAAGCACTAAAATACTCTCTTTTGTACTTGTTCACTGCCTGACTATCTCTGTGGAAGGTTGATTTCAAAGCCGTGACATTCTGAGACTGCAGATTTGAAATTGTTAACATATCACTGTTAGAAACATCTTTAGAAGAGAATTTTTTAAAATGGAAAGCTTTCAAAACAGACAGGAGCCTAGGTGCTATACATATAACAAGATGCTTTATTTTTTGGATTGTGATAATATTATGCAAGCATTATTAGTGAGACCTTAACCTGAAGTAACAATTCTGATCCAGGGATAACACTGAACTTTTTGATGAAAATTTTTCCTTAAATGGGAATGTTTTTATCTGCTGGCACTGTCTCTGAGCCTCCAACCTCCCCAGTCCGAAATATCAAGCCATGCTTGCAGAGGCATTAGACAGATGAAGAGGGTGAGCAAGGCCTCGTGCCAACTGTTTAACCTGCCCTTCCTGCTTCACCCCTCCCACTGCTGGGTGTCCATCCATCTGCAAACATGGTTTCTTAAGCCAAGGATTTCCGAGCCTGTATTTCAGCTTCGGGTGTCTGGTCCTTTTGAGGTGGGCACTTCTCCTTCACAAATGAATAAATGCTGCTCCCTGCTGGAAACTTTCAGTGCATTGCAGTCTGCTGATACTTTCCTTATGAAAAGAAGGCGGTGGAAAAGGCAAACTGCTATTAAAAATCAGACAAGTGCAGTCCTTCAGGGGGCAAACTCTGCAAGGCTCAATGCTGGTGCAGTGGTGCTGCATCTCTTACTGTCCCTCCTGGGCTGCTCTTTTGCAGTGCTACACTCAGAGCCACAAGCCCTGGGGCACCCTCTCTACCAAGGACCTGGCATCACAAGAGAGGAATGAGAGAAGCCACACAGAGACCACCTGGCAGCTGCTCTTGTACCTCAGGGGAAATCCAGAAAGCCTGCACACCTGTGAGGGCAGATCTGTTCCTATGACTTGGTGCACAGGGAGCCACTTCACCCTGTGAACGGAGGAACTCTGCACTGCCTATCTTGTGTCAAGCACCTAAGGCAAAGAGGAAGTGATTCTTCTGATGGCCTTGACAGTAATTTTGGTCCTGGTCCCTAAACTATTCAAAGCATGCCCATCCATGTCTGTGGACGCCATGTGGTGGATCTCACTGAGAGGAGAACAGACCATGGGAAGATCACAGATCTGATTTGCAAGAGGTGAACTAGCTTGGAAAGCTGTCATGCAAACCCATTTTATGCAGGTTAATTTAAATAGAAAGTATACTCAGATGCTGTACTGGATTAGGCCAAATTCTGAACATCTCTTCCAACACTCTTGAATAAGCTTCACATGGGGTGCTGGGAGCAGCAGCATCTAGTTCCTCATGGGAAGGTCCAGTGTACTAAGACACTTTCACAAAGCACAGAGACATCCTTATTAATACGAATGTAAGATCTCTCAGATTTGGGAGATGTTACCTCCCATCAGTTGCAGTACTCCCATCTCACCTCTCCATGGGTTGCTTCTCTGCTCAAGGGCTGTGGTGCCACTGTGTTTGGATGTGTCCACACGTGAAGAACTGAAAAGACTGGGAGAACTCTTCTAGAGCAGACTGTGTGAACTAAGGTGTTAATTTGGCAGTGTGTACAGTGCAGCTGCAGTCAAGAAAAGAAGCAGTCAATATCAGTTAAGGATAAAGAAATTTGCAAAGGCAATAGTGTTTCAAGGAATAAGAAGCACATCGGAGTACAACACCACACTTGCCTTCTTCCAGCAGTAGGTGATACCAGACCAACTTCAATCTCATTTCCATATCTTTCAACCTCCTTTCCACACCTACTTTGCTTTTACATCTGTATTTTTTCAGCCTTCACCTCTAGCAGTCATTGCCTCAATATTTACCTCTACTCCTTCCTCAGTTGTGGTTTCTGAACTATTGAGACATCTTTTTTGCACCATCAACATACAATAATTCCTTTATAAATCCTTTATTTACTAAGGCCTTCAGCCAGTACTTGGTGATGTTGGTGGGATTCAGTCCACTGATTTCAGAAGACTTTGGAACACACTTCCTCTGTGAATTACAATATCAGCTTCATTTCTTAACCCTTTTCTTAAGTGATGGAATATCAGTATGGAAGCCAATATGTTCCCAACTGCGAGCTTTGCCTTGTCAGTTCCCGCAACAAAACCTGGAGAAGACATACCCCGTTGAAGGGAAGGCAGCCAAGGCAATATGGAAGAAAGTTAAGGTTCTGTTTTTCCAGTTTTGTGGGAAGCAAAGGGTAATTGTGGTAAGTTTCAGGCCAGAGTTACAGCTCCCGAGCTGGGTCTCAGTCCCTGGTTCCTCTGAGGTCAGTCTGGAAAGGATGAATCAGAGGTGAGATCCAATGATGCATTAAGAGCTTTCCCAGCAAAAACAGAGTTAGAGGAACACACAAACCCAAATCCACTCAGTTAATGTTCTTTCCTGAAGCCCAAGAAAAGCCCAGGACAAAAAAAAAAAAAAAAAAAGAGAGAAGTAGGTGCATCATTGTGATACTGTACCCTGAAACTACAAAATACTGGGACTGAGCATGTGGCACTCCTTTCTGTCTTTCACCTAAAACTTAGCTCTTCCCCTGTGCAACCCCTTCTGTGGGCACTTCTGGCTTCTCTGTCCTCTTCACTAGGCTGCCATTCCTCATGGGTGCTGTTTGTAGTTGTCTCTCTTGTTCATGCCACTTCTATAATTTCCTTTCTCTTAACCATTGCCCAATCAGTCCTGCTCTAGCTAAACTCTTTTCCCCTGCTATAGCATTCATCTTCTCATTCCCTGTGGAACTCCTGGGAACTTTTTTCCATGTGGGACCAGAAATCCTCCAGAAAGTGCTGTGAACCATATCCATGAATGGATTATATTAGGCAGGCTCTACCTGCAACTTTAACATTAATTTCCCATTAGAGGGAGCAATGTCTATGGAATAGATAAGATTTCTGCATGTGGAAAGCAATTTGTTATGTCTTTAATGTCTCTGTCTGGTTTTATTTGGGGTTTTGTCTTTAATGTAACACCCCTCAGTGCAACATTTGAACATTTTTATCTTTTTCCTTCTTAATGTGCAGCAGCATCTTTTTCTGGTAAAAGGTAGAAAGTGATTGACTCAAATAGAAATGAGGACAGAATGTAGACAAGAAGGGGAGAATGTTTTCTGCTTTTTCCTTTTTTTTCACTTGTAATTTAATGAATATTTTAACCGAAGATTAATTGCAGAGTTAATCAATTTTGAAAAATACAACATCAAGTAAAATGTTAAAACCTCATTGTTAAATAAAATTATTCAAAAAAAATCTTCCTGGAGAAATATATGTTTGGCTGATAGTTTTTAATATGACACCAATGCCACTCAGTGTGAGCTGTTTCCTGTTTGGTTGGAGGCAACTGAAACACATCAAAATGAAAAATAATGCAAAGAAGGTACAAGAGCAGAGCTGCAGAGGAACACCTTTTTTTTTTTTTTTTTTTTTAAGAGCAGTTGGGTGGTGTGGAAATGGTGATGTTCCAGAACTGATGTTCACAGTAGGGAGAAGAGGAGGCTCACAAGCTTCAGTGAGTATTAAACACTCAAGAAATGAGATATTAGAGGTGGTGGTATAGGACAGGACCTTCTGAATATTACATTAAATCACTTTTGTTGAGGTAAGGTTGTTGCTCCTGTGTTTTAGTAGGATTTGAGACAAAAGGAAAGCAGGTCTGTACTGACAGCCACGTTAATGCTCTTGGTATGTTTTGAGTTCCACCACTGAACAGCTGGACTCTTACATTCAGTGTCAGAAATTATTTCTAAGTGATATATTATTAGCACTATTTTTCAGTTCCAAATTAGAAGTTAGGCTTTGCTGTAGAGGTGGGACATGGTGCCCATCAGAGAGGACAAGATGATATAGATCACTTTTCTGACTTTTCTTTTGCCCGTGAGATGCAGCAGCTCCTGCCAAGCTCAGAAGAGGTGTGAGCCGGATGCCTCGAAGCTGCTTTTGAAAATGCTTTGGCTTCTAGATCCAGGTAGCTGCTCTGAGTAAAGAAAGGGTCCCAATAGTTGTCTGAACCTATCTAATGGGGTGATCAGAGGGGAGCCAGACAAAGGGACAGAGGTAGCTCTCACAACTTGAAACATATATAACATATACAAACATTTAACTTACAGTTAGGTGTGTAAGGAAAAATACCCTTCATATGTGGTCCAGTGGTCAAACACTGGAAGCAGGTGGGAATGTTGGTCTTCAGAACTCAGCTGGACATGATCCCAAGCAGCCTAATCTAACTCTGAAGTCAGCAAACTTTACAGGAAGGTCTTGGCCAAAATAACCTCTAAGAGGCCCCTGCTAACACAAATTCTTTAACTCCATTATGATGTCATATATCCTATATAACCCAGGCATCCACTCTGAATACCTCTACCTGACCTATGAGTCACAGGTAAAAGCAAGGAGGAAAGATGTCAGATAAAAGTGCAAGATGAAGGAAGCAACACAGACACAGCTTTGGTTCTGAAATGTTTTCATTGACTTCTCAGAAGAAATTGGGAATTGGCTTCAGGATGAGACATTCTACAGCAGTGCAAATAGTGACCATGTAATCATGAATTATGACAAAGGATGGCTTCAAATATTGAGCTGTTTTCTCTCACAGTAGCAGTGGTAAAAAGACAAAAGAAAGACATTTGGTTCCTGTAGTGAAACATGTCTCAGAGGAGAATATATCTAAACGAAAACCTCAAAGTATGGACCATAAATTCTTGTGTGATATCTATTCCTATGATTCGAACACAAGATACTGCCTGCCTGTTTTGATGAAAGCAGTTGATGAAATTAATTATTTTGGCTTGGATGATAGGAAAGACCACGAAACCCTCTCTAAAAGAAGATTTGTGAGACAACTGAGAATAGCTCTAAAAATGGAGTGGACCTAACATCAGCAGAAGTATTGAAGAGATTCATCCTGTCTTTGAGGAGGACAGTGGAAAATCTAAGATGTTTACTTTATTATTAAGGAAAGAACTGATTTGTAAAAGCTGAAGAACAGCCTCCAAAAATGTGTGAGCACATGTGTGCATCACATAAATTAGGAACTGCATTCTGTGGCTTAATATAAGCTATGAGGAAAATGAAAACGTTTTCCTGATCACACAGGGTATTCCTGTCTATGTGTTACTACATACTTTTTTCTTCCTTTTTAAAAAATTTTTGTCCCTCACATTGCCAGGATAGCTGTTTTCTTAATACATAATTAGGTGATTTCCTTTTGTAGCACTTCAAGAACACTATTTTGCAGCATTCTCAAAGTTCAAAGTGCAAGACTTTGCAGTTCATGATGTCCCTGACTTCTTCCTAACTGTACAAAGGCAAGACTAATCAAAGTAGCTACAAGATATATTTTTTCATGTCTATTAATACTTTATTGGCATGTTTTTTGATCAGTTATGTTACAGTGATTGTACTGGGAATGGATTAAAATTAACTCGGGACAGTAAAAAACTCAAACTCCAATAATTCAGTATGAGTGAGAAAAGTTAAATTCATTAAAATTAATAGAAGATGCTCTAACTCCCTTACCCACCACCATCACCACCTTCATCACACAGGTATTCTTTTAGTAAGAGTTTACATTTTTGTTTTCCTTTTGGGAGTTTTTATCCTACAGCTCTCTGTGGTTCTCTGTCTACTTGCACCTCAGAAACAGCATAGCAGGGTTATAAGGGCTTTGTTGTGTAATTGGTTAGTGTGGTATTGTAAATAAGTAAAACTAATTCCCTGGACAAATAGATGTCATATAGCATTAGATGCACTTGAGTGCAAATAAAGAATTTGATTATGTTTCTCCCTCCTGCCTGTGAAAAACAGTTCCCTTAAGTCTTTTATCTAATATCATATGGCTTAAGTGCTGGGGCTGCTGGTAATTGCCTTGCAGGACTGTTCCTCATCTAAGAGACATCTGCAGCTCGTGACTCACTAGCAGTCTACTGAGAATTCCTTTACACTAATTTCCATCCCCAGCTCCTAATTTGTCTTTCAGGCTACCCTAAGCAGTATCTTCCAACTTTTCATTTCTCCAAGGAAATTCATCCAATACACTCATGCACAAGGGTAGGAATGAGCCTACTGCTCAGAGAAAGACATCTCAGAGGCCACTTTTCATGTCTGTTCATGATCCTGTGCTGAGAAATCACTGTTACTTGAAGCAGGTAAGGTGGGCTGTGCTATGGGTGTCAGCTGAGGTGTAGATGCACTTGCAGCAGGGGGAAAAGGAGCTGTAGCAGGGCAAGTCTCATATAAAAAGCTGAGCAGAAGCCTCTGCCTCTCTGCACTTGCTTGGACAAATGCAGCATAGGTTTGAACTCTAGGTATGAAAATGGATCATCTCTTTGTCAAATAAGAGATTAATCCAAGGAGATTCTGTTAATCGTTTCTGCATTTCACACTAGGCACAGGGAGAAAACATCCAGTTTGTGTATGGTGTTTGCAAGCTAATCCTTGTGCAGAAGAATTAGGAAGGTTGGAAGGAGTTCTCTGCTGCCTGTGGGTCTCATTTCTATTGCTTTGCTTCAAGAGGTGTAGAAATTGCTAATCACTGAAGTGAAATGACAAAAAATAAGTAAGTAATGTTATATATTAACTATGCTAAATAAAATGAAAGACACGTGTCAGTTCAAGTTCTGCATTTCCCAAGAAGTTAAGAAATAACTAATATGACACTGCAACAGAGGCAGTCCTGTTTCTGTAGACAAAGATGTCTGTATTAAAAGCATTTTTTTCTGGGCTGACATTAGGCTAATTCCCTTCTGTCCATTCCTAATAGATTGAATGCTAGGAGTCAAATGCCACTTGACCTTGTAAAATCAGATCACCCACTCAAACAAAACAAAATCTAACAATGCAGATGCTTTCTGATATAAGTAAATAAGGTTCTGATATAAATAAGTAAGTAGACTACCTGTTTCTACTGAACTGATGTTCCATGGTGCTGCTTTACAGAAATACTGAGGCAGCCTTTTCTGCAACAATCATTTAACCTGAAAGAGTGCAGATAGTCGGAGCACTCAATAGCAGCCTCTGCTTCAGCCTGTTCTCAGGGGTTTGAACAGTAGCAATTTGTTTTGTGGGACATGGCATCTCTTCTGCCCTGCTCATGGGAAGAATTGGCCCTTTGTAGGGCCCCTGTGTGCGTGCTGTGCCAGCAGATTGCCTTTCCTGGCACACACGGGCCTTTCAGAGGGAATGTGCACCGCTCTGTTTCGCCTCACAGACATTTTATTCATGTAGGGCTGATTTGCCTCATTAGCCATCAGTCCAAGTAAGTGTGATACATCAGAGCCCTGGCTCCAAGTTAACCCAGGGACACTGTTATCCACAGGCAGCTTCTCAGGAAACATCCTCTCCGCCCCTTTTCCTCTGGAGAACAAGGAGATGCATGTTGTCCTTCTCCCTGCAGAAGGAAGGCCTCGCTCCACTCCTTGTGCCCAGCAGCTCACTTGGCTGGTGCACAGGAGCTGGGATGCACACACTGCTCCTTCCACAGCCCTGCTCTGTGAGGCAGGGATAGAAAGGCAAGGAAAACAGCATGTGCTGAGAATTGAAGCAAAGTGGTTATGGTACATGACCTCCATGAGATGACCCCACGGCTCTGATACAGCCCACTAAAGCATGCTAAGGCTTCAAAGAAGAGTAATTACAATCAATTACGGCATCTAAGGTCACAAGAGACTGTAATTGTCTCTCTGATCTCCTGTATTATACAGCTCACAGGCCATCTATTATGATTATAAGAATTATTATAGTTGTTAATGCTATGATTTTAGAAAAATATCCATCTTAATTTCAAAACTTCCAGGGATGCAAAAGCCTTGGTAAAGTATTCACTTGGTACTTACTCCAGCTTGCTTAATTACCAGTGCCAGTCAGGCTGTAAATTTATCTGCTAAATCCAGTAACCCTCTACTATCAATTTCTGGTCTGCAGTAAGTATTGATAGATGTGGGTAAGGACATCCTGGATGCTTGTGTATGTCTACCTGTGGTTAAACAATGCAGAAGAAAGGTCCTCACTCTGTCATGACAAAGGGCTTGAGTTGAGAGAGCATTGCTGATAAGGTTTTGCTTTCCTTGAACATGCCAGGTCATAATCCTCCTTTTGTCCTTTGCTTGTCAAAGGCCAGCGTATCACTTTCTGTGGAATAGCAGTTAACAGTACACCCTGCTTCCCTAGTTCTGTACAGGGTAACAGAGGCATCCTCTCTGCATCTTTGTACAGGGTGTATACAATTAGTCTGGAAAAGAACTTAGAGGCAAAAGGCATTAATTAAAGTGCCTATGAATTTCCCAGGAGGGACTACTGTAAGAAACTCCGTCTTCAAATTGCTTTGTTTTAGGCCTTGTTTAACCTGCACTTTCTTCCTGCCTGCACTGATATAATTTTCATGAGTAATTACCATAGGAGAATAGACTTTCTCTCTGCACAAGTTTTACTAACAAATTGAATATCCTATCAGAATGGGTAATGCACATAAAAATCAAGTTCTTTTATATTACAATTACATTCATAACCAAGAATTGTTACTAAAATATTTTGGAAATCCAGAATTGTTAGAACTATGAATATAACCAAAGCACAAAACCATTACAAAAAAATTACTAACCTGTCTTGTCTTAGTGATAGTGACTTTTCAGAAGGCCCCTTCCACACAGGGAGATGAGGCTCCCTCACTTGCTCTCTTTAGATATGCTCAAATGTACATTTCTCTTCGCAATAATTTTTCCATAAGTTTTGATCCTATTAACCAGTCTAGCCAATCTAATTTTTCCAGGATGGAGGTGGGGGGGAGATAAATGCTGTGTATATTGCTACATCCAGTAAACATTAGTAATTGAATAGGAGACAGGGACCTTTTAAGTTCTCCAGCTGAGAGAACAGCATAGTGACAGCTCACACCTTATTAGACACCAGACAATACAAAGAAGCAGAAACAGCAACCACACCTTTGGAAGAGCCTCAATTAACAGTGAGACATAAATGTGCTGGAAGCAGCACTTGCTCCATGCTGGTGCTCAGAGGGGTCAGCACAGCTCATCCCTCGGGGCTGTGCTGGAGGGGCAGGAAACACAAAGTGCCAAGGAGATGCTGTCCTCCTAAGCAAGCACAGGTTGGGTCTCCATATCAATAAGATCAATTGCACTTGTAGCCTCAAATTTCATTAGTGCTGTATCTGTTTTCACAGCTATGGAAAAAATACTTCTTCCTTTTGGAGAATTTTGCAGACTGTGGGCCACAGCTGTTAGCAAAGCTCCCATTGATTCAGGGCCAGATAAGAAACCTCTTCACATGCTGTAGTTATTACAAGCTGTTTGCATTTTTAACTCATGCTAAAAATCCAGTTGGAGGATATTTTTTTATTATTTACTGATATTTTTAAAATGTAATACAAAAAGGCGTATTAAGATGAAAGGGTCTGAACATCTCCACTGGCAAAAAGCAAGAAAGAAAAAAAATTGCAGAGGAGAGACATTTTAACAGGTAGTCACCTCCTGCACTGTAAAAAGTAAATAAGAAAGTGGATGACATAATTTATGACCTAAACAAGTGTCAACATAATGAAATGCCTTTGCTGATGGGAAGCAGAACTGATACATGCCTCAGATATCTGACTCTGTTAATTTAGAAGTTGTTGTCTTCAGCTGAAAAAAATGTTAAAATGCCCACTGTCCACATTTTATTTCTGGTGCTCATGAATCAAGCCCACACAAAAATGAGGCGATCAAAATGCACCAGATAGCCGTAGAGCTGAGATGGGGATGCTTAACAGTGCTGTGATGAGAAGTAAAATTGTCAAAGATTGCAGTTCAGTCGTTTTATATGAACTACAGACACGGAGAAGTTCACAAAATAATAAAATTTCACTTTCACATTCTTCTGCAAAAGGCTCCAGCTTCTCATTTCATATAATTTCATTTCAAACTGACACAAGCTAAGCTAAATATTCTGGTTTTGCTGGGAGGAGGCAAAAACCTGACACTCCTACTAAAGTAGAGCATCTTGTAGTGTGGACTGGATTAAGGATAAATATCTTTTTTTCTTTAGGAGACATCTGTCTTGAAACAGTGTTTTCCTTTTCATCTGCCCAGAGGCAGAGATCTCTAAACCCAGCCAGAAGGTGCTACAAGTTTCAGTTGCTGGAAGGTCTGTGCTCCTCCACACGTGGTGGCTTTAAAGTTCGGTGCTCTGGCTTTATCACAGTCAACTGCTGGACCTGGGGAACAGAAGGCTCAGGGAGATCTTATCTATGTGTATAAAAACCTGAGGTGGGGCTGGGGGAAAAAAGACAAAGCCAGAGACTCCTTGGTGCTGTGCATTGACAGGGCAAGAGGCAATGAATTCTGAAATACAGAAAATTCTGATAATGATCAGAAAAAAAACCCTTTTTTTTTTTTTACGGTGCAGGTAATCAAACACTAAAAAATACTTCAGAGAGAGGCTGTGGAGTCTCCTTTAATGGAGATATTCAAAAGTCAACTGGATGAGCTACAGGCAATCTGCTCTCACTGACTTTGCTTCAGCAGAGGCTGGACCAGATGAGCTCCAGAGGCGTCCACCAGCCTCCACCACGATTCTGTGCAGTGGCTTCTTCTCTACCAGCACTTTTTATGAAATTCTGAAAACATACTGACACACTGAGTGCCATCCAGTGATCAGCTCAAAGGAAAAAAATAGTCATTGGGATGCTTTTCTGACCAAAAAAAAAAAAAAAAATTAACTTCTAAACAATCTCTGTTTTGCCAAATTATTTATCTGTCAGCTTGAGAGATAAGATCAGACTATGCCTGTACTTCCCATATGTTTCTTTTGCTGCAGATCATTCAGCGCCAGAGTTTCTTGAATATCCAAATCTGACTTTTAGAATATTATTTTGAAACAGTTTGGATAAAAACATATGAACCTCAAACTTTTCTGCAGGGCATATAGACCATTTTCCTACTGCCAGCACTTTAAAGATAAATTAGCTTCACTGCAGAAGAACAGAAGAGATTCTGAAGGTTTTCTAGCGATTAGTTTAATTAGCTAATAAACCAAATGGAATATACTTATTTCATTGAGATAGCAGAAATGCATTATCTTGAACAATAAGCCCAGCATTTGCATGCAGCTCATGACAGCAAAGAGACTGTGAGTAATACAAGAGAGATAAATTTAACAGGAGAGGAGATGCTGAACAGGGAGAGGAGTGGATCCAAGCAGAGCTGGCAGAGCAGGGAGGACAATTGCCGTAGTGATTAAGGGCATGAGGATATAGAGGCAATTGCACTCCACTCAAGCTGCCTTTGTCCAGACCTGGATGAAGCATGGAGGAGACACTTGCACCTCCACTGAGAGGCACAGCATATTGCTCAGGCACTGTGCCCTCCTGCAGCAGCTCTGTGCTACCTGGGAGCTGAGCTGGCTGTGCCCAGCTCAAGCCAGGCTCCGTCTGTCCCCATGCACACAGGTGTGCCCCAAGGAGCAAACACCCAGGAGCATCTCAGTTTCTCTCCAAGGTGCTCATGAGTCTGTAACTAGTTCTGAAACTAGCTCTGACACAAGCTGAGAAAGGGAAATATCTCCTAAAGTTAAGCAAATGGGTCATATGAAAATGGAAATAAGTGATAAAAATTGTACTAATAATCATCAAATAATCTTCTGCTGGGCCTACCATTGGTTTATAAGGGGGCTGGTGCACCAGGCAGAGAGCGACTACAAGGCTGGGAGAGGTGGTGGGGGAGTGAAAGAAAAAAAAATGGAGAAAAAACAAGATCCCTTTTGGTAAATCAGAAGATGGCTGGATTTGTTCAGCGGTTCATGAAGACACTACCTGAGGTTTTCAGGTGATTTGTGCCCTTAGGGAAACTTGAAGAATGTAGAGTGTTCTCAAATTAAATGCACAATCAACTTTTATTCTGAAAAACAACAGAATGATGTGAGAGAGAATTTAAGGTCTGTCCAAAGCAATTTATTTTTTAAAAGTCACCAGAAATATAACTGGTCTTATACAGCGTAGCATAAAAAAATCCTGGCATCTGACTATCCCTTCTATTAAAATGCACAAGAGATAGGAACCTTTGAATACACTGGATGTAACTAGAGGACTTATTTTATGAAAAAGAGTCGTTGCTTACAAAATCAGGACTTTTTATTACTGCTGATAAATTGGCCTACTAGCATAAAGAATGACTAATCTGTAAGGGCTTGCCTTTGGATGGTGGTTATTTTTGATTCCCAGTCTTGATTAGCCTCCTGTATTACAACAGCATAAATCAACCTGACCACAATCAATTCAATATGAATTGTGAAATCTATATCCACAATAATTATTGACTGTAGCTATTAACATTATGAAATCCATATTCCTACCTGCTTGCTGACAAGACCTTCACATCCCTTCCATTTTATTCTTTTTAGTTCCACATACTTTGCCTGACAAAAAAAAAAAAAAAAAGAAATACTTTTCTTATTTTTCCCCCTTCTGTTCACTGAGGTGAAATGGTAAGATGCACAGGTAACTCGAAGGTAAAATACATTATTCCAAACAGGAACTAAACCAAACATTCTCCCATACAAATGACAGTAAACATCATGTTACCATGTGTGAACATAGAGATTAACTTGGGGTTCCCACAAGAGCTCAAGGTAAAGGAAGATTTGTGTGACAAAATCACCTCCTGTGGTGCTTGGATACAGACCTCCTTACTTGCAATGCATTGGTTTACCCTGGGTGTAAGTGACTCTAGTTGTTTATATAAGCTTATTATTACATATCCTGGAACTTTTAATGGGATGTTGGGTGAAGTTTCAGTGAAGTATTCTTAAAAAGTGTACAAATTTTCCATGTTAGTCCTCCATGGCCTGCATTCTAGCCTTCACCTTGAAAAAGCCACTAAAACCTGTTCTGTTTACTGTAGTTAAGACTTTGATTCTAAACCACAGACTTGAGATATTACTGGTGTGCTGTGGAGCATCCCCAGGAGCTGTTTAACTCTCCAAGTCACAACTTCTTTCTTTCATCTTGTTCAGTGCAGGAGCAGTAACTTATTACTGGCCTCAAATTTTATCTCAGGCTACCTCAGCCACTCAGCTGAAAGGTAGGCTTAATCCCATCTGAACTGAAGGGGAGATAGAAAGAATTGCCTTTTATTCCTATGCACTGGACACAGAACCAGAGAATAAGCAGGACAGCCAAAGAGGTGGAACTAGTTCTTTGTTGGGCCACAGAGCACACACACCAGCATGCCCATAGACAGATGAGATTTGGGCTCTCAGATGACAACTTATAAATGAGATCTCCATGGATATTTAAATGATTATTTAAGACTCTCTATGAGATCTCCATTTCCAAGGCTCATGTGTGCACTTTTGGAGCTGCAGCAGTGCCATGTGTGAGCTGCACACTGCCGGCTGCCACCAAGGCAGTGGGGTTGGAGTGGTTCTGTTTGCACATGTGGCTTCGTGAGGCAGATGAAGAACTGTGGTGCTGGCATCAAAATGAAAAGCAAGAACAGCACAAGCAGAAATAATGTATGACCCTAAAGCACCCCAGACCTGAACACAAATGGGAGTTATCTGGATAGAGGAACAGCTCTTTGAATACAAGCACTAAATCAAGACATGCATTTGAGGTGCTCCTCAAAAGACTCTGGTTCCAGAAATCAATGCAAAGATTTGTTCAGCCCAGTGTGTAGCATGTTTCTCCCCTTCTCAGACAGACTCGTTTTACCTGGAAACTTGCTGGCTGCATTATATCTCCTCTTCATTTTCTCTGCAGATGATGAGGCATTGTCCAAAACTGACTTAATAACAGCAATAAGAGAGATGGATTGTCACTTCAGGTTATTCAGATAGTGTTTAAAGTTAATAAAGGTTCAGACTGCTTCTTTGTGCTACAATTGCTGTGCAACAGATTACCCTGCTGGGGGGTGCAATTGGAGGTGCTGGGTCCTCAGTCACTCCTCAGACGCCAGGGCAGTGGCTACAGCATTCATTTCTCATGAAGACATCTGAATTTTGCTTCTCTCCATACTTCTCTACCCCTGCTGGAAAGCTGCAAGTGTAACCTCAGCACAGTTAATGTTCTTCTCTAACACACCAGGACAAGAAATACCATTAGTGTGTGAATGATATATGAGGTGTTGGGTTCCTGCACCCCTCCCTTTTTGTTCAGGGGTTGACCATGAGCTGTTCCTGCTCTTCTCCCCTCCCACAGTCCATCATGGATATAAAGCTTTGACCCTCACTCTCTGAATGCACTTCTCCTATGCACAGCTGCTTCCCAACAGGGGCTGCAGAATTAGGCATAAGGCAGCAGCGTATGACAAATGATGCTTTTTTTGTAGACTGTGCAGAGCTGGAGGTCAAGCACACTATTAATAATTCTCTGACTTTTTAAAAGCTGTGTTTCCTCCATTTGCTGGCAACATGATTTGAAAGGTCTGTTCAAGCCACTTAAAACAGCAGCTGAACACAGGCATTTCAGCATTGTCCAATATTGATTTTTGCTCCTAACTCGCCTCTTTGCTAAGACTGGTTTCAATATCCTGTGAAGTTTAAGTGAAGACATTTCCCATCTCAATAGCTGTGCATTGTAATTTGATCCCATAGACAAGCCTGTAAGATTTTCCTTAGCAACGTGGCTTGGCTCAAACAGCAAGACTGACACAAAATCTCTACCTTGGACCTGCTGCCCACACTGAAGAAAGGCTGAGTGGGGAACGAATGGAGGTGGTCAGGGGTGGGAAATACAATCACCAGGCTGTTCACTGAGCTCAACCTGTACAAAAAGATCCCCACAATGTAGGGCTGTTACAACAGAATATTTCTTCCTCCAGGGAAGTGGTTCCAAGGAACAAGAAAGTCCAGTAAATTCAAAGCACTAGTTAGTATGTTCCTACACAGCAGAATTTTAAAGGAAAAAGACATTCAGGAAATTTAGCAAATTCTTAATCAAAATTAAGGAAGCAAAATACTATATGTGAAATGTGAAAATGTGAAAGAAAAATAACAATTGTAAACATGGATTTGGCTAACCATAATGGTTACCTAAAATTTAAGAAATATCCCCACTGGGGAAATTAGAACATATAAAAAATAATTTTATTTTCTTTTGAGGGGTTAGGCAAGTGAGATCCTCACAGGAGAGAAAAAAAGGTCATGAGGAAGTGCTCTATATTTATACTGGAAAGAAGAAAAAAGACAAAGAAAGAACAGGTTTTCTGATTGGTGGGGAGGAGCACAGTTGAAAATGATATTGAGAAGGTTGAAGTGCTTCAACCTTTTTTACCTTATAAAAAAGATCTGTAAGTATTCAGACTGTCCATAGACTTCAGAACGTTAGAACTTAGGCTGGTAGAGAGCAGAAGAGGCTGCATAGATACATAATGTATTTGCAAATCATGTGAGCCTTATAAAATTCACCCCAGAGTGCTCAGAGAATAGAGCAGCAATTTCACAGCCATGAGCAATCATCTCTGAGGGCTGATGGAGGGTGAAAGTTCCAGAAGACTGGAAAATGACCTCTCAAGAGCTCTTCCAGCCATGGTTGCCATTCCTGTAAGGAGGGAAAAAGAAAGGTAAGACTGTGATCTATTGATTCCTTCTTTAGGAAGCCACAGTGGCAAACAACTACTTGGTATTGTCCTTATAAGCAAAGCATAAAGTTTGGAGAACACGGGGTCAATCTGGATCAAATCAAAGGTCCATCTGTCACAAAAGAGGCTCAGATAGAATAAAAGTGCTCAGTAGCCTGCAGCAGTTACAGCTTTGTCTAAAGCCAAGGGTAGGGCAAGCACACACCAGCATATTCTCTCAGCTCTCAGCAATCAGAAGCTTAGGGCTAAGCTAGAGACTTGGCATCCCTCTGTTAATAGCTCTCTGTGACCTCTAATAGCCCTCAACAATTACTAATCAAGAGATCCTGAAAGTGCTGTCTTTATTACATGAAATCAGAATATATAGAAACTGAAAACAGCCACATACTTTCTACTGCTCTGCCTTTCAGTGAATGTATTTTTGCTCCCAGCCTGGATATATTGTTATCACATATACATTCATTCCATGAACAGCTAATCCTTGAGCAAAGCAATACCAAAATGTCAGGATAGCTGCTTGATATTATTTACATTCAAGCACAGTTACTCTGGCTAGTTTGTCAGAAGCTGCTTCATATTAGAGTTCAACCAAATTTATTTTTAGCTATAAAGAGACAAGACAATCTCATGTAGATGGATTCCCTGCAGTTGGAGAATAGTGATTAAAGAACTTTACTTACATTTCTAGCTGATCAACATCTTTTAGATCCTTCTAATGGGAAGAATTGATTTTTTTTTTCCCTACAAAAGGGACTTAATCAATTTTGCTTCTGGAAATGTTTTATTCAACAATAGCTAAATTTCCCTGCATACACATCTGTCAAAACAGAAACAGTCATTGGAAAAGAGAAGCCTTTTGTGCTGATATAAAGATATGTTTTATTTTTTCAACAGAAGCCTATTGATTTTTTCATGCCTAAAAAAAACCAAATACAAGTGCCTTAAATGTGCAAAACCTTAACCAAATACCTCCAAATATTAGCAAATTTAGCTTGGGTTGACTTTCCTAGATTTTTAAAAAATTATTTTGTATTTTAAATTAAATGTAAATGCCATTCTCCAGGAAAAAAATGCGTTCCTTTTCAGATTAATTTATTCAAGTGTTTCTGTACTAATTCAGCCTTTTCTGCAGTGCTGGACTGGGACTTAAGAAGCCTTGGTTCCCCAGCTGTCCAGGTGGCTCTCTGGGCACAGGAGGTGTCTCACTTCATCTGCACATGTTCTATATGTTCTGTACAGAGCTTTGGTATCTGTGTGCAGGAGAGTTTTTGAGAACATTATGTTTCATGCTGCTCAGCACCTCATTTCTCGATGCAGATGGAAGAACTTTCAGTGGTCTGTGGGTTACACACTCGGTGCAGGTGAACAAAAACCACACGTGAGGTTGCAATGCTCTCATTCACAACAATGGCCAAATGCCTGTGAGGTGCAGCTCAGTTAATGGCAACAGCTCAGTATTGTTTACCACATATAACAGTGGGCAAATGTACACATAAATAAACAGAGAACTCTTTACAAGTTTTTAATACAGCAAGTCTGCAGAAATATTTTAACTATGAATTTTTATTGGAAATCTAATTAAAACGTGCATTATTCAGCTCAGTTTCTACCATGGGCACTGCATTTACATTTGCACAAACAAATATTAAGCAAGTTCATTTCAAATAAGAGGTTCTTGTTTTGTTTGGTTTTATGCAGATTTATAACATCCACAATTTAATTTAAAATGATAAGAAAATCAGAGACGTCTCAGCTCCCTGCAGTCTATAGGACTCTTGACCTTGCCAGGACTCATAAACACGGGGAACAAAAGCCCCTGTGAATACAACAGATGACACTGAATCTGTCAAAATTTAAAATTGTAAGATTAAGAGGAAACATATAAAAAGAATAAAAATGAATTTGTGTTTGCTTTCAGTTAGAAAGCCTCCCAGTTCTTTAAGCTGGTGTGTTCTCATACCTATAAATCCATCTACTCTCTTAACCTCTTACTAACTACAGCTGCACACCGTAGTCTGCATTTGGCATCAGTGCAGTCACTGCAGCCGATGTGGCCACTTCCTGGGACACATTTCAGGCTGTAGCAGGAACAGCCTGAAACCCGAATTGCAAACTGGGCCCTGTTGTTCATACTCTGCTCTGTGGTCACAGGCAGCATGAGCACACAGCCCCTGCTGCAGCCGGATCCACACGGTGATTCACACGACAGTGCCGGGGAAAGGTTCGATTCTGTCACACCAGAATGAAAAGTGACCTTACGAGGCCTAACCTGTGTGGCATACCTTCGAGTGGTGTTTGGGAGGGAGTACAGGCTGTCAAAGGTGGTTAAAGTGCTTAACTGACTGACACTGGAGATCTGAGAGAAACGAAAAAAGCCAGGAGAAAGCTGTGAGGCTCCGGGGAGGTGCTGCTCAGCTGCGGGTGCCACTCGCTGCTGGCCCTGCACCAGCACCCTGCCATTGCTGCCCGCTCCGGCACAGCTCTGCTGAGGGGAGCTGAAGCTGGCGCTGAGGGGGCAATGCCCAGCCCACAGACCTCCAGGAACACGGCTCCTGCATCTCCCTGCATCACCCATCACCGCCAGGGCTTTCTGGGAGCCGCATGCCCATCCATCACCACCATGGCTGGCGCTGGGCCCAGCACTCTCTGCCCTCCTGCCCCGGCCACAGCCAAGCCGGGCCAAGGTGAGGATGTGATCCTGAAGTGGTCTTGCATGTGGTGATGGTGAGCAGGGGCTCAGCACCCACATCCGCACACAGCCCTGGCTGCTCCCACACACCCTTTCTCTTTTTTGTTCTGGTTGTACAGAGTTGGGTGGGACACAAGCGCAGCAGGTTTTGAAACTCTGCATTGCTTGGCACTTCTGTCTGGGAAGGACCAGCAGCAGCAGCACAATGGAGGAGTGAGCTGGGGACGGTCCTGGTGTGCCAGCACAGCTCAGTCCAGCACCGCCTCTGCCAGGTGGCCCTGCTGCCTCCATGGCCTCCTGGCCACTGAGGACTAGGGACTGCACCCACGGCACGGAGAGCAAGAGCCAATCACTGGAATCAACAAGGAGCAAAGAGGCCCACAACAACAGTGCTCAGCTTCACAGACTTTTATTTTTGACTGTACAGAACGCAGCTGCGATTGCAGTAAGGCATCAAATGCACTATTGAACAGCTCACGATGCACTGTGATGTTTCGCCCTGTTGTGGGCCAGAGCTTTACAAGATTAAACCAGTTGCTTTCTTAGCCAGTAAACTTTATACTCATTGCAGACAGATTTTTAAAAGAATTACAAAGACTAAAAAATTGTAAACACATAAAAACCCAACAAGAACCCAGTGTAGCTTCCTAGGAGAGTCTTAGGCATTTGTGCCACGGGGCTGGCTTCAGGCTGGCAGGAGCAGGCGAGGCTGGTGGAGCTGCACTGGGCACCTGCAGCGTGGGGGCTGGGACCATGTGGTGTCCCAGCCATGGCATTCCCAGCAGGTGCCATGCAGCTCCCAGCGCCCAGCCTCAGCCACAGCATCTGACTGAGAAAAAGGAACTGAGAGCACGGCTCACCAGGGAGCTGTTTGAGCAGCAGGGAGCCAGACAGAGGCAGCTGCCACCTCGCTGCGGGGACGCCTCTGCTCCTGCAGGGCAGGGAAGCATGGACACCTCCAGTGGGAAGGCAGAGGCCAGGGCTGGGCCCAGCCAGCAGATGTGTCCTGAGGTAGAAAATGGGAAGTGTCACATTGGGCAATTGGTGTTGGTCAGAAGTAAACCGACTAAGGGCTCAAATCCTGTTATGTTTCCAGGGTACTCGGAAATCCATACTCAGAATCCTGGTATGTTTAGAGGGCACCTAAAACCCACTTGGTATATGCCAAAATTTAGTTCCTCAAAAAAAGAGAAAGCTCTCCAATGATTCAAGTGACAATTTTAGCCCAGGCAATGAAAAAGACAACAATTCTTCTCACATTTGTACCTTTAAAGCATTTAATTATCAAGCAGGGGAAGTCAAATTGAGAGGGTGCATCAGAGGGCAATCAGCGTCCCTTGGCCTTGCCCTTTGGCAACATCTCGTGCCAGGTGACTGGTGGGAAGGCCTGTCCACTGGCCAGTGGGCTCATACATTCATTTCCACCATCGGCCACCAGACAGCAAGTGCTTTGGTTTCTGTCTGCATTTGGTTTCACAGCACGAGAACCTGAGAGTCCAGAGGTTTTATATTGCACTATCAACTCACATCATGCTGCAGTTTGTAAAGGTGATCAGAGAAATGTCCTGAGCATTTTTATCTGCTAAATTCCTGCACTCTGAAGGCATTCCTTCACCTCTTTCAAAGCACACACTTACACCAAAATAAAGAAACTCTGTTAGTCCTGTTGTTTGAATGTTATTACTCCTCACACTTCTGCAGTGTATATTTAGATTAGTAGGTTGACTAATGTTTCCTTAAGATGCTCAGGGAAAATTTCAGGGTTCATTAAAGTACTGCAGGTTCATGATCTGTGACAGGCATTTTACAAAGTGTCAGAAAACTTCTCACTTGACAATAACATACTGACAGTCAGGGGAGTGCTCCTTTTTCTAGTGCGAATAATCAGCATTAAGGCATGTCATGGTTTCTACAAGAAATCCGTGATCCGTACAGCTTAAGCCGTCATCCTTCTGCAATAATGGAATGTACTCCAATTTCAAGCATATGTATAATTAAAAATTAAAAATAATAGCTCTCAAAGCCACCAGCCGCAGTTTTAGAGCTCCTGTCATGTAGGTGAGAACACAGGATCCAGGCAGGTGGAAGGGTTTTCATCCCCTGAGACATCTGCCCCACCCCACACCATCTTGCTGACCCCAGCTCAGCACCACATGCCCTCTCCTTGGCATGGCTTTCCCTGGACCTGTGGAAGCCATGGCCACCCCCTTCCCATCCTCAGGGCAGGTGAGAGAAAGCACTGTTCCCACCTCCCCACACTGAGTAGTGTGCCAAGCTCTTCAGGCACTGTCCACATACCCCACCAGCAGGCCAAGGACAGCGAAGGAGGAACCTTCCTGCTCTGCACCCAGATTCTCAGGCTAGTTCCTTCCTCACTTGTACTCATCACAGCAGGCTGAAGATAACTTCCAAATACAGGAAGACATTTACCCTAGAGATTCAATCTGGAATCCCTGATGATGCTGCCAGAAGGATGTCAGCACTTCAAAGACGACAGTGGAGATGCCGATCACTGCTGGGTTACTGCCTGTGAACACACTGTGTATCATGACATAAACTGGGAGGATCATCTACTGGCCAGCAGCACCCTGTAATGAGGCAGCTCATTTAATTATGCAGTAACACTGACCTAAAGCTGCGGGGGGAGCAGAGGACATGTGAAGCAGGCTCTCTTTTGTGGGGCCAGCATTAAAGCCTGGGTACCACAGTATGGTATTTACTGACCAAAGGCATGAATCTGGAGCTGGGCAGCTCCTGGGCCCTCGGTCACAGGCACCTGTGCCAGCATCTGCAGCCAGCAAGCACAAGGGATTGAACTAGCTGAGTCAGACTTGGGTGCTGCATTTGCCTCCTGACAAGAACAGCAGAGAAGGGGAATGAAGAACCAAGTGGCAAAATAGCATTCAGTCTCTCTGTGAGGAGCCCACGTTTCTGCCATCCACTTGTTTTTCTGAACTTTGTGCTGCCACATATTACTGGGTAAAGGGAGTAAAAAGGAGAGCTCCTCACTCCTTCCCAAGAGAACTCTTCTCCTGTGTGTCACAGTGGGAAAAAAAGCGCATCATTTAAAAAATAATGCATATTCCTGATATTTGAGAGTTAACTCACAACTAAGAAGGCTGTCATAGTGAAGCACATTTTTCTTTTAAGACTGCAGTCAGAGACCGCACAGACAGAGCTCTTCACCCTTGTTTGGCTTTGCCAGGGACACATACATACATTACATACATATACATATTAGTAAGACATATATATATATATGTATTAACCATTGCTCAGTAAGAACTGACAGTAGTGCACTGAACAATTTTTGTTGTTTTTCCCAGCACAGCAAGAACACGTCAGTGTTCCACAGAAACTGACTGATAATAAAGCAAATACCATCAGTGGTACAGGTTTTTGGCTACGGTGCCACAGAACTGAGATTAATAGCAACATGTACCCTTGCTCATCCCCTATGTTAAGTGAGTCTCATGTCAGCCAGTAAACTGCTTGATACTTAACCTCTGTATCTCCTGATGATTTATTTTTCACTAATAAATTGGGTTTTATTGAACGAGTCTCAGAAAGATCCTTCCTGACCTTTCCTTGCTGGTTATGAGAGAGTTGACAGCCTAGTGACATAAAACTGAAGTTTCAAAAAGGACTAATAAGATGCAGACAGCCCCAGTATAAGCAAAACCCCGCAGCTGAGCTTGAATTTCTTCTGGCATCTGCACTGAAGAAGAAATGTCCAGTCTCAGCATCACCATGCTTTTTCAGTCTTTGGGTCTTTTGAGACTCCGAACAAGAGGTCTGTTAATTCATATTATGGCAGTTTTCATACAAAGACATCTGTCCACCAGGAACTAAACTCCTTTTATATGGGTCACTATAGCTATCAGAAGTGAATGACTATCAATCATTGCTAATCTGAACTGAAATGGAGCCACTGACCTCAAGCTGAAAGAGCCTTTTGTCTCCTACCAGTACCATGGGCCATATGGTTTCCTGCCCTTTGCCTCTTATTTTATATTTTAAATAATCATCACTAATTGTACAATTGTTTGAAAATACGGGAGGTTTGTGGCCAGTCACGACCAAGTGGTGTTCTTTCTTCCCATAGCTGTCACTCAATTGGAAAGAAGGGATCTGCTTAAAATTAAAGAATAAAAAAGCATCTCTTAATGAAATATTAGCCCTGCTATTCAATTATTGGTCCTGCTTCCTACCATTCTATCAAGTAGACTGTTAACAATCCTGCAGGTTTCAAAAATTAACAGCTTCTGAAGTGTCAAGGTCATTCTCATTCTATATGGGAGTAATAAGAAAATTATATAGGCAAGACACCAGTGGAATGTTTTATATTAGGATAAACGAGTATCTGAGGAACCTACTTATCACAAATCTCTTTTTATTCAGTGGTTTTCATAATTTTATATCATTTGCATTTCGTCTGCCACATTTCCCTTTTACAACAAGTACTCATATATTGCAAACATTTGATTATAGAGCTTAAGATAACACCATTCTTGTCAGACAAATAAACTGCATCACCAGCTATCTTTAGCTGCATCTGCTGTCTTTAATGAAAGATATTTTCCTGTAGAAATGCTGCCTTAAAAATCGTGACCACACTAATTATCTATGGCAAGCACATCTTCCTCAACTAACGACAGCTCGAGCATATTATCATTTGCTCCAGACTTCATTCTAAAATTGAAAGATCCATACAGCTTTGCAGACTCCTTGGAGGATGCAAACCTGCTCCTCCGGTAGAGCTCCCCTTTCCACATGGACATCATCAGCAGGCTGGAGAGCACCACGCCCCCCAGGGTTAAGAGACACAGCCCAGCGATAACGCAGCGGTCCAAGTGAGCACCGATCCTCGCGCTCTCGTTCTCCAGCCTCTCCATCTCCCGGGCAGCCACGGTGTTGGGATCCACAGTCACATCTCTGGGTACCACATAGGAAATTATCACCAGCAAAATGCCACTAACCAGGAACAAAATGGCACTAATGAACCCATAGTCAACAGATTTCCCGGCTGCTGCCTCCGAGGCAGCATCGTCCTCCTCAGAGACCAAGGAAGGAGAATCATGCACCCATTCAGGTGGCAGCTCCCTGCAGGAAGGCTGCTGCAGAGGGGCATCCCGGCCACCTGTAGGAGTGGGGGGACTTCTTGCATGCTCCAGATTTACATTTTCATCCACATAGGTGAACGACGTCTCAAGTTCCTGGGCACAGCAACAGCCTTTCTTCTTCCTTCCATCCTCTTCCCTGGGCAAGTGCTCGGCCAGCTGGCAGGGCTGGGAGGTGCTGGAGGGTGCAGGATGATCCTGGGGTGAGGTGCCCAGGGGCGAGGGCTGGGGTGCCAGGGGGGGCTCAGCCACAGGGCCCCTCTGCAAGGGCTTGCAATGCTGTTCACAGTGCAGGGCTGCCACGGCAGCAGCTGCTCTGGGGTCCACCTCACCCCCGTCATGCTGCTGCTGCTCGCAGGGATGGGAGGGCAGGCTCCAGGTGGTAGCGGTGCCCAGGGGCACCTGTCTGCTCTCCTCGGCCAGGTAGAGAAGCTCCATGCACGCCATCAACCTCGTCCCCGCGAGCCTCACCTCCTGGGCTACGGCATCCTCCAGCAAATGCTGCTCCTGACCTGCAGAAGCGGCTTCACAGCACTGGCGCTGCTGTATCCCAGAAATCTTCTACTTTTTCACCAGTGTTTTGTTAGGGACATGGCTCGTGTCAGCTGTTAAATGATTAAACAAATCCTCTCTGACATTCATTTCTTTTTGGTCTGCAAATGAAATAGCAGAGGGGGAAAACAACAACAAAAAAACTGAACCCGACAACCTCACGATGATACATTAACAAACCAAAGGGAAGATAACACAAACGTAATATATCAGCCCTCTTCTCAACTGTTTGAGGGGAGATGGCAAACACGATTGTTTTAACCACGCATTTAAAACTGCAATCCTCTTGCAGATCCAAAATCTATTAGGGAATCTAATCAACCTTTGACACCGCTATCCAATTAAGGCAGTAAGTACCTAGAAAGCACAGGATAACCAGAAAAACTGTGTAAAATGTCAGAAAAAGATATGTCTGTTCTTTTAGAAGCATACAACTCCTATCCCCCCTCCCTTCCAAATAAAGAATTTTACACTGAGATTCACAGACTAATTAGAAAGAAACACGCAAATCCCGCGTAGCTCAATAATCCAGGATCTGTATTCTCCGGTGGAAATCTGATAATCCTATGGGAAAAGCTAGTGCTTTCCTGTATAAGATCTACCATTCATCTAAGAGCTTTTGGAATGAAATTATGCCTCAAAGACTGATGACTCAAAGACGGATATTACTTCTCATCTGCAATTAATTCGTTATTACCCCATTCGCCTGGGCCCCATCCCCCTCGAGGCCGCCCGGTGTCACGAGGCGAAGCCTGCAGCCCGACAAATGTGTTGCATGCGTAGGAAACACATGTGCGCCTGTAGCACATACGTGATCGCTCACAGCCGCTGCTCGCTCACGCTCTTCTCGGGACCTCAGCGAGGACCGGCCGCGCCGGGAAACGCGATCCCCGCGGGCGCCGGGAGGAGCCGGACCCGCCCGGCAGCGAGTGACCCGAGCGGTGCCGAGGTGAGCGGTGCAGACACGCACAGGCACACACGCATCCCCGGCAGGCAGGAGCACGCCGCCCGCCGCCGCTGCTGCTGCTGCTNGGCCGGGGGCGGCTGCGCTGCTGCAGCAGCGCCTGGAGCCGCGCCCGCCCCGCTACCCTCGGGGGCTCGGCCGCTGCCTGCCGGTCGCGCCGCCTGGGCTCCAGTCACCGGACAGTCCCCTCCGAGTCCCCGGGTCCCGCCACAGGGTCGGAGAGGAGCTTCCGTGCAGCCTTATGCGTGGTCTAACTCAGTCATCACCCAGGGTTGTTTTCCATAGTCATGGGAGCTCACGACTTACTCCAGGGAAAGATAAAACCAGAGTCTGAAATGATGAATGATAAAATCAGATTCTCAAATGATCCCAGAACTCCTGGAGCTGAGACGTGAAGGGATGTACTCGCTGCGCAAGACTTACTGGAAAATCTCGGGAGCTCGCCCGTGTTGGCAGACTGTCCACGCACTTCCTCTGGCCGGCATAAATTACTATTAAAAAAAAATACTGTTGCCAAAAAATACGTAATAAATGAATGACCATTTCATTTTCAGTACGAACCTTCATTGAGTTTTCTTGCCAGTGCTTTTTCTTTGCCAGTGCCAGTGCTAAACTAGAATAAAATATGGAGTAGTCTGAACTGAAGGTTTATCAGAGCTGAATACTGTGCCGTTGTGGAAAGACCAGGCTCCCAGGAAACAAAATGCATGAGCAGAGGCATCTTTGTCATGGAGCTGAAATGAGGATGCACACAGGAATCAGAAGTGAGCAGCACCTGCCTGCATGGCCGTTGGGCAGGAAAACAGAGGCTCGACATGGAAAGCAAGCTGGGAAGGAACCAGAAGAGACAAGCACAGACTGTCTGAAGGAGTTGTCCTAACATCAGAGAACAAGGTGATTCTGTGTAAGGACTCTTTGCCAGTTCTGAAGTGATGAATTAGGCAATCAAATCAGATTTGAGGACATATCCTGCTGAGACCCAAAACACCCAGCACAGAAGATTCAAATCTTTGTGGGAATAACTCCCATGAATGTCAAAATTAGTTGCCAGAACATGGCAATAGTAGGGCACTCACAGGGCCCATTTCACAGATCACTCAGTGCTCCGGGCTGCTTTGGATACCATTTCAAAGCTGCTCCAGGCAGTATTTCCTATTAGCAAAGTGCAGTTTCAATTCTTTGAATAGTGTGTTATTCATTCTTTGAAGAAAAATTTTAGGGACAAGGCTATGGAGTTGGGAAAATGGTGCATGCTGTCCTTGGAGCATTTTATTACAGTGCCCTCTTTGAAATAAATATAAAGGAGCAAATAAAACATAATCAAAGAAACAAAAAAGCCTATCTGTGAATTGTTCAAATAGTTTCAAGTAAAAGTAAAAACAGAAACAAACTCTCCTTACGGCTATTGTACATTTCCATTTCTGGGAATTGGCAGAATAGGAGCATACAGATGTTGGACAGTGATACTGCAAGCTGCACCTGCCACATCCAATAGACAAGTCTTAATTAAATGACTGACAGGAAACAGTATGGTGCTCAACCCAGGCAATGCAGCCTGGAAGAATGTGAACACCTTTCCTGGGCCCTGGCACAGCCTACCAAGGGTGGCATTGTCCTTCTGACAGCTGATACAAAAAATTGTCTACACACAATAAATGGCCATGTTATCATTCTTTCAAAACCCAGAAGCTACAGCATGTACTCTTGAGCGCTTACTAGAGCCTTACTTACTTGTTATTTAACCACACAAATGTCTTGCTGCTCTGCCGCCCACTCTCCTCCCCATTTTGTGCCAGCATGTGTTGGGCAAGTCTATTAATCTGTTGCTGGTAATTGCAGTTCCATAAACTATGGAGCAAACAGAGGGAACCACAACTCTGTCAAGCCAAGTGCTGTCTATTCTTATGTGCCTTCCCATGTGGTGCTGCCTCTCCTTTGCCTAGTACAGTTCACACATTCTTACAGTACAATCACTGTATAGTCACAATTCATAATACTGACATTTTCTTACTTTGGATGCAGTGAGTTAACAGCATTTTCTTTTAAAGAATGTCAGTGATTGTTGCCAATGCTCTGAGGTGTGGAGGTGGTAAAATGAATGCATAGCAACGCATACTCTGCAAACACAAGTACAGCTGGTGAAAAGATTAATCAAGTAAGGGCAGGGAGCAAGAATATTTGTCACAGAAAAAAAAGTGGCTATGTAGAGCTAAAAAACAGAGTGATGGACACACAATGGGACAGGAGTAAAAGACTGGAGAAGACTGTCAGGGTTGGTGAGCCTTGTTCTCTGTGCTGCAGCCTACCATATACAGCCCTTTCAGATACTGAGCAGGGCTGTGGTAGCAACACAGTGATAGTATGGAATCTGACAGTAGGCTGATAAAGGTGTCTCAGCTGAGATACAGGCAATTAAATTTAAACCATGCTCTGGACCAGCTTGTAAGCGCTCTTTAAGTTTACCCTACTATAAATGAGTATGTGAAATAGATGTGTATGTTTTTTCTGTTCTCAGTAAGCTTTGCTCAGTATAAAACTGGAAGGAGGCTTGTGAGGAACTAGAAGTTTCACGCTTTCTATTTGAATCCTGTTGTAAGGCACTCAAATCCTGTCAGGGTGCCCCAGCCAAGTTATCTTCAGCTACCCTTATCAGAGACCTCAAGAATTCATCAAGGCTATGGGAATGTAAGTTGTTCTAAATTGGGAGAGAAGACGTTGGAAAACAGAATAACAAGACAGCAAGAAAGTACATAAAGAAGGACTGTACCATCCTGGACTAGAACCAGTCTGGTTCTCTGAAAGGGGCATGCAGAGTATGGACAGCACAAAGACCCAATTGGGTGATGTGTGATCGTGTGAACTACAGCAGCAGAAATTCATAAGAACAGTGTAATGTAAACAATAAATGGGCTTTTGTCACATCATACTGGCTCGTTGTTCAAGGGTCCCATACTCACGCAGAATCCTCACTGAGGACCTGACCTCACCTGAAGGCTTCAGAGGAACCAGGCAAAACTGGAACAAGCTTTCTGAAGCTTGGTACATCCCATCATGGTCTGGTAGAAGGTGGGTTTTGAAATATTCTACTTGCCATCACCAGTTCAGGGAATTTTCCAGTGCTACGTGGGGTCCTCAGTGAAGCATGCTTCCAACCATTTTTTTTTCTTTTTTTCCCTCTCTGTCTTATAACATATATACAGAGTCCTTCAGCGATCTCGTGTTCCCAGAATCTTCAATTCTTTGCCTTGCACAGTCACAGGACCTTGGGTTTCCAGTGGTCCTTGTGCAAGTGTTGCAAGACTGCACAGTTTATAAAATAAAGGTGCTCTCCATTCAGTGTGGCTTAGAGAATAATGCATTCAGAGAATTCTATAGAGAATGTTGCATAAACTTCCCATTTCCACTTGAATAGATCACACTACTGAATAAAGTAAATTGTCTAGGGACCCATTAACATGGGGCTGCAGAAAAATTTAAAACCTATTAGAGAAATATATGGACCTGTGTACTGGTCTGTGAAAAATAGCAAAGGTAATAGAGTGGAATAAAGAGGTAAAGCTAAGTTTATATGTAAAGTGCAAAAGAAAAAAGTGATACAATTTTTTTTGGCTTAGAGAATATAAGTATTCTGAGGCTAGCAAGCAAATATTTGGACAACTCACTATAAAATAAAAATCCAGCATTTCTGTGTATTTAAAACACATTACTGTCACAGATCTATTGATTTATAAAGCAAAAGCAGACAGGAAAATAATGTAATTTTTTTTAATGCACATCCATTGTGCATTAATAAAAGACACAATAAATAAATAGTTTTATGGAGATACAAGAAACCATAGATATGTGATATGATGTTCCAGAATTGCCATGAGTAGATTAAATCCTTGATAAAGCCCTCTGCTTCCCATGTCTGAACATGTGAAATCATGGTTTGGGTAAACAGAGCTCCTGAGGATGAACAAAAAAAGTCATTCTTGGTCTCAGAGGGTCATCTGGAGGAGGAAGGGGCCTGCTGACCACTTGGAAGACACAGCAGTTGTGGCCCAGCTCAGGAGCTCATGAAGGACAGGTGGCAATCAATGAGCTGTCAGGTCTGCTCATCATGGATGTCTGCTCCGTGGCACAGCACCTGTGGAGCCTTTATGAGGCTTTACTCACCAGGAGGGAAAGGGCCAGCTCTGGGTGTCCCAGGGCTGCTGCTTCCCACCTGCTCTGCCCACACCAGGGACTCAAGCTGGTGACCTGACCAACCTCACTACCATAGGTTTTCCTGCTGATCCTGACCAGCCTCGCTGCTTTCTATAAGGAGCTCATACTCAGTCATTTTTCCTTCTGAATCCCCAAGCAATTGAGCACCCCTGTGTCAACAGGCCCATTCTTGACTGGACCTTGATTGTTCTGATGTCCTGGTGACTTTCTCATAGCTCCTTCTCAGCAGTCTGGGCTCAGGTGGCACCGTGGGACATGGCTGAGCTGGCCCTGCTGTGCCCAGAGCAGACTGGCTGCTGAGTGCCAGGTACCTGGACACACTGTAAGTGCCTAAGCTTTGGACTCTGGGGTGGAGGAAACACCTTCTGCCTCCCTGTGTGCCTCTGGAACACTGAGCACTGAGCCATGTGATCTGAAGGAGCCTTGACAGAGCCCAGACAGCTCCTCCTTGCTGTGGGCCTGGGATGGCCACATGTCCCCACAGGAGTCTGCCCGCTGGTGGGGAAATACCAGCACTGTGCTGTCACCATGCTGTGAGAGCCAAAGTTGCCATTTATTTCCCACCGTGATCATACCTGAGACATAAAGGACATGTTTCTCCTTGGGTCACCCCACAGATTGAAGACTGCAGCCCTGAACCCTCTGTGGGTGCTGAGTGCCAGGTGTCATGCACATGACTGACTCCTGTCATTGCCTTTTTCAGGTGTTTTCCTGGATGGTTATTCTCTTCACTCTCCTGCACACTTGCATGGCAAGACAGAATCACCTCCAGTAATCACATGTTAGATCTGGGAGATGTAGTCCACCAGTTATTCAGCGCAGACAGACCTAAAAATGCTAATTACAGAATGAAGAAATTTAAAGGGAAAGTGAGATAATAGACTACCCTGGAGAAAATCAGAGGCCTTTTAGAAGAGAAATAAAAAAATCACCAAGGAGATTTTAAGCAAGGTATTTAAAGGAGAGAGAACAGTGCAGAAACAAAAAGGGACTGCAGCATAATATGAGGAAATAATAGCTGGACCCATAAAGTTGGGAGGAGGTGTTTTATACTGAATCTGGAAACAAAAATTACTCTCTTGCAGTACACATAAAACCATGGGTGAAAGAAGAAAGTGAAGGCTGCAGTTTCTGACAAGGCAAGGACACACAGTTTTCAGTAATATATATATTACTGGTGACAGAATGAGGTTTTATAGAAATTATGAGGAATAGTACACAGGATTTCTATATTATCAGCATGTGTTAAAGAGTTTCTTCAACAGAAACATCAAAGATGTGTTCACATTAGAGAGGTAATGCTGATAATTTATGGAACTTACCTGTATTAAGAAGACTAAACATAAAAATATAGTAAAATCTTCTTCTCTTGGTAGTGCTTTATGTCCACATACTATAAAGTACATTAGGAAGCTGAAATCAGTTTAAAGGCAAAGAAGCTGAAACATGGGAAACTTGTGTAATTTGTTACAATCAAGGCAACACAGAACCAAAATCAAGGTACCAAAATTAAGATGAAAGAATTGGGCCTTGAGCCTTGTTCCTCATTCCACCTGTTTTAGCCAACAACAATGGGCAAGCAGTGGCTTAGGAGGGAACTCAGTTCTTTTCTTCATTCCTGAGGGAAACCCATTGGCATGAGGGAAGAGAGACATAGAACTGTTTTAAGCTCATAAGAGATATGCCAGGAAGGTGTATCAGTGGGGTTTTGAAGCAGAGCTAGGGTCCCTGCACACTGCTGGTGGCAGTGTTTGTGTCTAAATTGGCAGCCATGGCAGCCCATATTCAAGAGAGTTCAAGGCAGAGCTCTCCTCCCTCTTTTCTTCCTCTCTTCCACAATCCCTTAAGATGTATCATGCTGAGTTTATGTGTGGAGGAAAACCTTGCCTGTGTGTCTAGTCCTGGCCCCATCACAACCACTGTAGCATTTTTGCAATCACCTGTAAACAGGCCAGGATTTCTCACTGTCCTTCCTCATCTCCTAATAATATTAAGGTTCTTTCTAGAACATTGTCTGCAAGGAATTGTAAAAAACCCTGGTGGAATACAGCATGCTAAAACCTGGGGTAGATAAACAAAATGGGAAAAGTAAGACTAATCACACTAATACAGGGCCTGACAGATCTGCCAGACTCTTCCAAAGGACAACATTTCTTCTACAATATTGAAAAACAGTGAACGAAGTGCTACAAAATAAACTGCAAGAATCAATCCTTTTACGTGAACGAGCTGGACCATCTATCTGTGCATTTTCCTCTCTGACATCTAGTGATTTGATCCTGTTTACTTTCCAGGGGAGTGTGATCAGACTGAAACTGGAAGGAAAAATACTTGATCTTTTCAAACAGTCAAACCTTTAAAGTCCAGCCTGTCTCCTGAATTTTGAGAATGCAACTTGAGGTTTTCAAACAAGACCTCTATTGATATCAGTAGCAAGCATTGCAGACCAAACACCCACAGACCAATAAACATTTCATTCATCAGATATGGTTAAGGCTTTTAATATTCTTTTTCTTGTCACATAGCCACTGTTCATATTCCTAAGGATGTTCTCCTTGCTGTCCTCCTTTGATAGCCTTGAAAGAAGGAGGAATATCTCTTCTTAAGGCTGAGCTTAACAGAGGTATCTGGAATCAATAGTGGAAAATAAAACCTGACCTGATGGTTTTGGTTTTATTTCAGTTAGGAGACACGGAAGGAAATATGATGTCATGCTCTATATTAAACCAGCTCTCTGAAGGCTTTTAATTGCAATATGTTTTGAAGCAGTATATTCAAATGGTGACAGCACACTGAGTTGGCTCCTTCACAAACAGAAGTCTTAGAGAGTCACATGCTGCTAAAGAAAATGTTTTACACTTTTCTGTTCTTGACACATCAGAGTCATTTTTATCTGGTTACTATGTTATGCATGCAACAGAACTGCAATGATAGTAAAATCTGTGACAGGCAGGCAGGACTGCGGGCACAGTATGAAAAAAAGGCAGTCGCTTACTTGAGCAGCTGAAGAGCTCCTAATACATTATTTATGGGAAATCAATATTTTTTGTAATAAATACATACACACGTCTATCTATCCAGTCAGGAAAGCCAAGATGTCTCTATCCTACTCCTGGTGAAAAGCAGAAAGCAAGACCATAGGGGCTTTAGTTCACATTGGCTAATTACCAAGTCTTCCTCTGTCAGTGTCTGGGGACCCAGCACAGACAGGTTGGGTTTTACAGCAAGGTTGGCTCTTGAAAAGAGGAAGATCATTTTTAACTTGTGGCAAAGAACTGGTTCCTGAGCAAACAGGTCTCCTCTACACAGCCCTGAATGCCCTTTCCATTGCAATGGGATTTATTTCAGTGTGAGACAGGGATGTAGCTGGCTGTGTGGTGAGAAATGCCTTGGTGTGAGGCCTCCTTGAATGCAATCAGAACAGGAGTGTTGGTGTGAAGGAGCCCAAAAAAAGGACTTTAGTGATCCAGGCACCCCTGGGGGAGTCCCTAGGGTTGATGGGGGACAAGGCAGTGCCTGATCAGGCTGAGCAGGCAGCTTGTGGGTGCAGAGAGATCCCTGCAGATAGATAGCTTGTCTTGGGCAACAGGCATCTGGAGGTGGATGAGCAAGGAAGAAGGATTTATTCTTACTGTATGATACATGTATTACTGTTTTGTCTTTCCCTGAATAAAGATTTATTTGTACATTTTCTCAGAGTCCTCAGGAGTGGGTAAGTCAGACCTAATGAGGGCATGTGGTTTTCTGGCACTTCTTGGGTGGGAATTAAGCTTGGTTTAATCATTTGCCTCAAGAGATGTCAAATACATTGATGCTACTGGTTCCTGTTCTTATTAACCACCTGTCTGAGGCTTATATGTACACATTATAGTGAGGCAATAGGTAGGAGTTCTTTGGTTAATCTTACTTCTGAGGCATCCCTGCATGTACACACACATAGGCATTCACAAACAGCTACGTGGAGTTTTTCATGGAAAGTGGGAGATTTGGAAATGAATTTCCACTCATTTTACTCCAAGTGACACACCCTCCCCCGCACAGTATTGTACATAAAATGAACCATGGAGAGCTGTTTTCCCAAACAGACGGAAATGATGTATTTTGAGGTGGGTAACTGCATTTCAAAGCCAGAAATCTGCATGAAAGATATTTGTGCAGTGCCATCTGGACAAGTTTTTAATTAATGTGGAAAATGAAAAATTAACAGAGGGACTAACAGTTTCTTCATGTTCAAAGACATAATCCTGCAGGGAAAAAAATACCCATGGTTATACTTCCAAAGGATTAATAAAGAGCATCTAACATGGTTTTATAAAAATGAAATCAGAGTAAGAAAAAATATTTTAAATATTTATGGTTAGTTTTATTAATTGATTAATTTTATTAATTTATAACAATTCTATTTTCTTTAAGAAAATATGTCAAGAAGGGATAATGACAGCAGATGAAGATACAATTTTGTGTATTCGGAATGAGAGATTCTTTCCACCTAATAAAATAATAATGATAACATTAGAGGAGGAAGGAGGGAGAGGAGTATCATTCTGTTTTGGGGCACATAATAGGAGTTTAGCTATCTGTCCATTTACATTGCAATCACCCTTTTTGCACCCTGAGCATCAGAAGGTAATAAAATATGGTGAAACTGGAAACTGAGTTTTCTGCCTGTCTCCTGAAGTTTTGAAATACAAAGTGTGTGAAGACTGTTTAAATCACATTGCTTTGCAATCTTTGAGAAATATTTTCACTTTTTAACAGCTGATCTTCTTCTTCATCTGATTTTCTGGTGATATTTTTGAACCAGTAGCATTTAAATCCCTATTTTTGGATGATAGGAGAAATCAAAGGGTACTTGTGACCATGGAAGATTTTATTCAATTTGTCTGAGAACAGATATAGCCTTCTGTATCCATATATATCCACATATCCTTCTTGTCTGCTGAAACTTATTTAATGAGTTCCAGTCTAAGAGGGTGTTTTTATATCATGGAATAAAATTCAGTTGTTTTGTGCCTTGCTACAAATCTGTCTTGTCCTTTTTCTTCCTTACAATTTTCTGTAATAATTTTATTAATGTTTTAATGATGTTGAGATCTTGGAATAACACTACAGCTCTCAGTTAAACTGAAATGATACATTTTTTTTATGTTAGAGGAGAAACAAGCAACCAGTAACTCTGCAAAGTGTGAACCCAAAGGCGGAGGGAACATATGTCTCCCATTGGGAGCAGGAGTTAACTGATTCAATAGGAGTAAAGGATGGTAAAATTCAACATGAGGCAACATCTTGACTCAAAGTGAATCGTTCCCCAAATTTGCCACAAGCTGGAGCAGGAGGAGAAAAGATTATGACTCTAAAATTTATGTTATCATGAAGATACTTCTTTACTCTGCACTAACACCATTCTTTAAATTAATAAGCACAAGCGTCTGTGACAAAGTCTAAATTTAGGAAATGTACTTAAAGCACCAAGGCAGTGAGTGTTCAGGAGAAATATCTAACTTTATTTCTAATATTATTCAAGTTTGAAAATGACATTATTTGAAAATGACATCTATTTAGCAAGTTAAAACCCATTAAATGTAGTCTGTGGATTAGTGCAAGATGTTCTGTGGCCTCCAGATGTTCCTACCTCCTTGAGCATCTTCATTCTGTGCACATAGCTAAGACTGTCTTCTGTTTCCTGATGAAATTTTCTGGCTGTATTTTTAACTGTGTATTTTTCCCTGACTTGCTCTACTACTCCACATCAAAAATAATCTGGATCCAATGGAGTCAGGTTTGGCATTCATCTGACTAAATGTGGAGCTGGGCAACACAGACTTCTACTTTTGAACCAGCTGTCTTAATGATGGTTTTAACTGGGAAGATCAACTCAGCACAGTCAACAGAGTTAAAGATGAGGTTCATCTGACCAAATGTAGGCACTTTACAATTACTTTAGAATTAGGTGAATAATGCACCTAATTAGTTGTGATTGCTGCTCATGCTGCTCTGTCGCACACTGTCATTCTCGCTGTAGACAGATGTGTTTAGATCAATCCCACCATGATTGGGTAGTTATAATTAATTTTCAGGGGATTATGGTAAAAATCTCATTGAAAAAATGCTGCCTGCCTCCTTGTCAGTAAACCTCCCCAAACCCCGTGCCTGATGTGGAATGAGGCAGCTTCAATTTCTATCATAGCTTGTCTTCTGTTCCTCATGGCTCACCGGTTTTCCCTGTTGCTCTCCTCTCTGCTTCTTTCAGGCTTCCCTCATACGTTGAGTGTGACTTTACAACAGAGAAAAGGGGATGTTGTCACCTCTATGAGCCACTACTGCATTACAGATGTTTTGCTGAACTGAATCTATTTTGAGCCAATATCTGAACCATTGCTTTGAGTAAGAAACCAGGTCTTCTTGTGACATCCACCTGGAGTACTGCATACAGTTCTGATGTCGCCAACATAGGAAGGACATGGAACTGTTGGAGCAAGTCCAGAAGAGGGCCACAAAGCTGATTAGAACACTGGAGCATCTTCCCTATTTAGACAGGCTGAGAAAGCTGGGTCTGTTCAGCCTGAAGAAGAAGAGGTTGTGGGGACCTCACAGCACCTTCCAGTGTCTGAAGGGAGCTGCAGAGGAGCTGGAGAGGGACTCTTTGTTAGGAACTGTAGTGACAGGATAAGGAGCAATGGGTACAGATTGAAATAGGGGAAATTTAGGTTAGATATTAGGAAGAAATATTTTATTTTGAGGGTGGTAAGACACAGGAACAGGTTGCCCAGAGATGTTGTGGATGCCCCAATCCTGTCACTGTTCAAAGCTAGGTTGGATAAGGGCTTGAGCAACCTGGTCTAGTGGGTGATGTCCCTGTTTATGGCAGGGAGTGTTGGGGCTAGATGATCTTTAAGGCCCATTCCAACCCTTTAACATTCTATGATTCATTCTAAGATTCTATGATTCAGTGGCAAAATGGATTTATGGCAGTTCCTCTAGAATCTAGAATTATGCATAAGGAATAGCAGTTTCACTACTTTGCAGTGGTGAATATATTTTATTGACCAAGGACTTGTGTCCTACTCACTGCTTGTTGTTCAGCTGATGAGTCTGTGAATTCTGCAGGGTAAGTGTAGGGTTTGTGTTCTTCATCCATCTCATCATCCACATCCCACTCTGAAAGATGGGTGGGTGGCTGAAAGAGGGAAATTACCTGACTGCTTTGCTCTCTCTATATACATGTATTTACTCATATTTGATCCTTATTCTGCAGAGCATAGATGCAGCTAATAAGTGATCAATACTCTCACAAAGTCACATGTGAGTATAAACTTGTACTATTTGCTATTGCAACAAAAATGAATGAATAGATTTTGTATGCAGGTGCAGAGATGCCATTTTGAAGATGTGAGCGTTAAACAATGGAGGTTGCCAATTAGACAAGGTGTTAAAACATATGTATAGTTGCCAGCATTTGTATTGTCTCGCTCTACTTATGTGTTTATAGTGCTTTTTGGATATGAGCCTAGAAATTACACTTCAAAATAAATGTATTTTCTTCTACTAAATCACATTCCTGTTTAACAATATTTTTTTCTGCTTCCAACTTTAGCTTTTGATTTTTTTCCTATAACCAAAATTTGAAATGACCACTTTGCATTATGAATATATCTTGATGGGCCAGCACTACATAAAACTTACTTCCTACCCAGGCCATACTGAAGCTTGATCTGGAATTTTCTATATGGATGGACAAATGGTGATTTAATCTAGATATATTGAAAAAATGCAAGCATCTTGCAGATTATGTTGGGCAAGAATATGTAAGAAAATGTTTACGATTATTCTCAGAAAGCCTGAATTAGGAAAGTAGTTTGTTATAGATGATGTTACATCATAGATGTCAGTGTATATTTAAACCTGCATTCACTTTCGTGTGGGTATTGCAAGGATGATTTATGCATTTCTGGAAATGCAAACACTCCATTTTCTGTGAGTCTGGAGGTAATGCCAAATGCCTCCCCCTTCCAATATATGCTGTTTGTATCTTTGGCTGCAGCAAAAGAGCAGCTTGATTTAACTTCTGTCAGCAGGGTCCATTCTAGCACCAATTACTGGAGAAAATAGCCTTACTTTCAGATGTTGAATTTAACTTTGCCAATAATTCTTTGTAACTAGAAACTAGAGGTATGAAAGTAGTTATATCACTCTCTTCTGCCACTCTGTGTAATGTCTGTCTATTCTTCATTTAAGAATAAATTCATCTGCTATTGTGGAAGAATGCTGTTAAGTAAAGCTGGTCTAGAGACCATGAGGTTATCTGAATATTTTTTGATGACATGTTGCTGTTGTGCTCAGTCTTTATAAATTGTAGGAATTAATTTCTAAAATTGCAACCTCAAAAAAACTGCAGTATAACATTAAGCCTGTCTACTTGATTTCTTCATTTGGATGATGCTTCTCTTGAAGCATGAGATGTACAAATTTGGAGGAATAATTGAGGTTTCAGAAAATAACTTTCTGTAGAAACTTACAGGAATATTCATCATATACTTAGGTAGATGGTAAACTATGATTCTTTCAAGTCTCTTAGTTAAAAAGTTATTTTTAACAAATTTTATGATGTTTAATATTACATCATTTACTTAATGAAGGGCAGCTGGTTTTGATATTGTTAAGAAAAATATGTTTTATAAGGGAGGGAAATCCTAACCATTCTCCAGTTTGAGTTCCAATGAGAACTCTAATCAGGTTTTCACCCTTCACAGAGAGGCATGCTGAAAATAAAGTGGATCATTACTGCATAGAGAAGAATGAGAACAGCTATAAAGAGATATAGGGTTAAAATAGCTTCACAGTTATCTTCAAATATCTCTGAAGATGATGTTAAAGGACAGGGCAGAATGAATCATTCAGGTATCTAAATACAGACTTTTAGTGTTTGTTTAGATACCAAATAGCAGTTATGACAGCAAAACCCAAAGTTTTAGAACAACAGCCAGGTGTAACACCCCAAAGCATCTAAAATGGAACTAGACATCCATGTATGGCAACTGAATCCCACCCAGAGAGCCTACCTTGATTTGATAAACAATTCCAATGCCAGTTTAGAAAACAGATTTAAGTAGAGAAAAGATTACATTTAAATTGGAGATCTCTTTTGCTCAAGGTAAAAACAAGTTCTTGTAATTGTGTCAAAATGATTATCATTGTCTGAAGAGCTGGAGGAAGTTTGGAGGCTGCAAAACCAAAAGATGAATTTAAGCAGTGATGCAAGACATGCCTGGGGCCTTGATAGCATCCCCTTCCATTGTGACTGAGTACCTGAACATGCTCAGGCTCTTGTTCTGCTCACAGAGCAAAGATCTTTCTGTTTCCTTGAAGAATTCTAAATTATTATCTTATAGGATAGGGAGAAAACAAAAAAACATGCTCAGAAATTATTGGGCAGCTTAGTGGACTGATGCAGTGAAAGATCAAAGCATGCCTAGGAGAGAGGAATTAATCTAGCTGAAAGTTTGAACAGGTATGAAAAGTTCTGCAGCTGTTGTGTTTTTTTGGGTTTTTTTTTTTGGATGATTTTTTTTTTTTATTGTGCTTTTAAATTCTTATCAGGGGCATTTAGAGCACTCATTGGATATCCTACACCATGGAATTTTTAAAGGGGAATAAGTAAACACTACCTTATTTGATGGAGCAAGGTGATTTTTCAATAATTGTGAAAAAGCAGTGCAAGTTGTCTCACAAAATGTGATGCTGCCCTCTTATGCTAAGGCAAGAAAAAACTTCCTGCAGAACATCTGTCTTAACTGCTACCACATTCTAGTGGATGATAAACCCCAAGTGAAAAAACAATACATTTTTACCCTAAACAAGGCACAACCCTCTAGGGCAGCGCACAGTGCTGAGGTCAGGCAGAAGCCAGATGTGAAGGTCTCCTTAACATTATCAGTATTGCAAAAGACTGGGGAAAATCCCTGTTGGAGAGGATGCATTGGATAGCCAAGAGCACCTTTACATGATGCAGAGAAATGCCCTTCCCTGGATCTGCATGGCTAGGAGAAGCCCTGTGTGGTTCAAGGAAAAGAGAGAAGCCAGTGGATCTTTGGGAGTGGTGATCCAAAAATCTGTGGCATTGAATACCTCCCTGGGGCTTAACTGATGGCACAGAAGTTCACCCAGGGCAAAGTCTGGGATTGTGTTAGCTGGAGACACCTCAGCTGGGCAGAGATGAGATGGTGGGAGAAAGGGAGAATGGAAGAAAGGGGAGAAGGAAGCAATTCATGTGATTGCTGAAGGGATCAGTATGATCTAGATGGGAATGGTCTTTTCACCCTTACTCAAACCCTCATGTTTTCCTCATTTCTCTCTGCATTTGGTTTTAGGACTGTGTCTGATATCACTAGCACATTTCACAAAAGATCCTTCTGTTTTGCTTTTCTGCTCCTCTAAAAAGGAAGAACTAAATGTGAATGCATATTTTAATGTTATTTGGTCATTCCAATGCCACTACCGATTTAGATACAGAAAATTGGCTTTTGTAATCTTTATGCAGTGCTACTGATGTGTGGATTTCTGGTCATAATTTAGTTAGTATAATGAAGACAAATCAGGATAGAAAAGCCCAAAAAAATGGCTAACAGAAAATTTAGATTCCAATGCTAACATGTCTGTATTAATATAAATTTGGAGTTATTTCACTGCTGCCATTGAGTTATATGCCTAAATCTATAAAGACACAGTTTGTTAAATAACCAATGGTTCATGCCTATTTTGATTTTCACGTGCTTGTTGTCATCCTCATTAAGCCTTTACAATGACATTTATGCTTATGACATGTAAGAGAATGTTATTCCACTGAAGAAGATATGTCATTACTACCATTTAGCATTGCAGCGGTTGGGGTTTTTCCAGTCCAGAAAATTTAATGTTGACATTTTTTCAGGTAGCAAATTAATCAGAAAAAAGATAGAATGGCATTTAAAAAAACCCAAAACCAAACACCTGCTAATGTTTTTACTGCCAGCTTCTAATTCAGTAATGACAAGTTTTTCACAGTGGAAGATTTTATTTTTCAGTTAGTGGGAACTCTGAATGAGCTCAGAATGAAAAGCTGGACATGCACTGTTGACATCCACTCTGAGCAACAGAAATGTTAAAACAGTGTAACTTCTACACTTCTTCATCCCTTTGCCTGAACATTGTTCCACTGAGTAGCTTGCTGGTGCAAAGTGCAGAGAATGATCTTCCTATCAGTTACAGGGTGACTTGCATTTGAAGTTTTTTAGGGGTGTTGTCTGTGCTGTGAAGCAATCCCAAGCCATCACAGGAAAATTAGAGGTTGCTTTGACAAAGTGAAGAGATTATTTGGTCTACCTGCTCATTTTTCAATTTCTCACACACATTTGAGAACTAACAGCCTACTTTAAAGCTTGCAACATTTTTTTTTCCATAGGGATTCTGAGAATGGGCTCTGTTCCGAAGATCTCTGTACAATGACATCAGAGACTGGCTTTCTTCTAATGGCTTGAGGATCCTGAGCACTCACAGGCTCAGGTTCTGTCTCTAAGCCTTTTTCCCCCTGCCTGGAAGTACCTCTTCATTTTTAGAGTCAATCAGGAAGTACTGGTGTTTTGGTAGGGTTTCAGCTGGCTTCACCTGGTCTCCAGTGTCCCTGTTGTGCCTGGTGGACCCCACTCTGATTTTACTGAGGGCCTCAGCTTCTGCCAGGAGCACCCTGTGCTGTGTGCTGGGGAAAGAGTGCAGCACATGCAGCTGTACAGAGGAGCTGTGCTGCTGAGCAGGGACAATCTGAGTGGAAAAGAAAACCAAAATATTGTTCAACACTGGCCTGAGTCAATTTGTGTTGGATTAACTGGAGAGGAAGAGAATTATTTAGCCCACATTTATAAGGAGCACAAAATAACAGAACAACTGGAGGGAGATAAGGGCATTCTAGATGTCAGTGCCATTTTGAACACATGCTAGGATTATATCTGCCTATCTGAGGATACTCATGCAAGCCTCAGAAGGGGCATTGTTTAGAAACCCACTCACCCTGGAGTGAGGTGATGTTATGACCATGTCACTCCTCAGCTCCTGCACGGTGCCCCATGTAATCTTCACACAGATGTACTGCAGGGACCTGGTGCCAGCAGCAGGTCTGCTGTCCATGCACTCAGTGCCCAGCTCTGGAGGAAGCAGCTGGTAAGCAGCAGCACCACGTCATTAATGGAAAAGCTTTTCTCAACAGCCATTTGAGAGATATGTACAGCATGTTGGACAGTAGCACCATGTTTCAGCCTGAAGTTAATGGATGCTGTCATGGCTCAGTCCCCCTTCATGCCTTAGGTTTGAGCTTTTATACTTTTCAAATCCTGTACTGCTTAGTGTGTAACTCTGAGGTTTCTTGTAGCCTGTTCACTTCTGCTCTCTCCTGCTGGGCAGACACAGCAAAGCCTCTCCAGTCCTGCTCTCCAAGGACACTCAGACCATCCTAGGCCCAAAAAGTGTAAACCAAAAGCCTCTGAAAGGGAG
Organism: Rhipidura dahli; assembly: GCA_013399225.1. NCBI lineage: Eukaryota > Metazoa > Chordata > Aves > Passeriformes > Rhipiduridae > Rhipidura > Rhipidura dahli. Next base: position 140,349 of record VXAC01000151.1, read on the forward strand.
GCAAGCTGAGGGGAATTACATTATTAAACTGAAGCTTTAATTGGAGAATTAACCCTGATATGCAAATGAACCAAACCTTTAAAGGTGTGAATGACTCGTGACCTGTTGTCCATCTTGGGGTCCATTTCTGGCAGCAGCCTCTGGCTCCCCAGGGTGTGCCTTTGAAGACCCTTCAAATAAATACCTGCCTTTATTCCCTTTACTTCTGTCTAGTCTCTGTTTGTAGGTGGCCTCTTAAGGCATCACCCTGAAAAGCAGCTGGTTGAGGAAGCTAATGGTGGGCTTTGGTACTGGTTTAAAAAAGCTAACCCTGTTTGAAATAGCTTTTGTTATTTACTTGAGTGTTCGGGCAATGTGTACAGGCCATGAAAACACTGGAAAATGCAGCAAATAAAAATAAATGCTGAAAAACTAAATTTATTAGTTAATATATTAATTAAAAATAAAAATAAGTTAGCACATTGATTAGTTAAAATTTTACATTTATTATTAAATACTAAATATTTTTGTTTATTCTAGAAAATACTAAATACCAGTCTTACACTGCCAAAGCTGAGAGGTGGACAGGCAGACCTGGGCAGGACTGTGGCCAACCAGCTTGGAAGGGCAGTGGGAAGGCTGGGGCTGCCAAGGCTTTGTGAGGAGAGCAGGATCCTGCACAGTACCACCCCAGAGCTGTACCTGCAGGGAAGGACTTTCCCAGCCTTCATCTCTTGGATCTGTCACTCCCAGCTATCATCTCCTTAAATCTCTGCTTTTCCTGTGTGCCAACCCCAGTGCTCCATCTGGTTCCAACTCTGTGCCACCATGGCAAGCCTGCTCCCAGGGCTGGAGGAGATTTTGTATCCCCAGTCCACCTCAAGGAACCCTGCCATTTAAAATTATTTTATGCAGATGACAGCCAGGTGAAAACCAATGGTGGGAGAGTTTTAACACTGTGTGCTAAAATTGTGCAGTGACTTGTGTGAGGCAGTAGCAGGCCAGTGCCCCGACTGGCACTGCCTGAGACTGGCCAGGGGCTGCAGAGACCTCCACAGTGGCCAGGGGCCAGCACCAACTGCACTGGAGATGGAGCCTCCTCTCGCCCCCAAGCAGAACTGAAGTGCTGTTTTTCCTCAGAAGATGATATGGCTTCAGTAGTCAGTGTCCAGGGTGAGATGGTAACACAGGACTATTTGGAAAAGCTGTGTAAGAGGCGTTGCCTGCTTCGTGCGTTTAATCTATGGAGAAAGGATCTGTGATTTATTTAAGAGTCTGGCCTCCTTTTAATTAGGTTTTCAATTAGCTTGCTTCATAAGTACTTATAAATAGATTTTCCCTGAAAAATGTAACGTCCTCAAGTGAGTAATGGGTCATTCACTGGGTAAAAAAATTGAATGGTGCCTTAAAAGAATAGATTGGTAATGAAATTCTTCTATTAAAATCAGATATGAGACATGATTTATATGTATTGCCACCAATGCCAAAAGAATATACTTTCCCTCCTGAAAACCTTCAGACTCATGATATGATGTCCCAATGCAAACTTTCCTGTCATTGCAAAAGGCAATTGGTGTTAGTTCCAGCCTTTTTGATATTTCCAGAGAAAAATCTTTGGGTTTTTTTTAAAAGAAGACTATAGAGAATCATCGAATAGTTTGAATTGGAAGGAAGTTTTAAAAGTCTAATTCCAACCCCCCTGCAATGAAATCAAGATCTGAGTCTAATCAGCTGAAATCATACATATATATGCATATGTTTCTTCAGGCAAAATCTACAGCTAAGTTAAAGGGTTTTTTTGGATGACAAACATTTTTATCATAAAAAATTGTGAATTAACACTTGTCTTTTTGTAAAAAAAAAAGGAAGACAAATTTGTCACAGCTAAAAATTATTTTCTGTGGCTGGGTAAGTTGTTTATTCACTTCTCAGTGCCAGCCTTCAGATGGTTTTAGATTCTTCAGAGGACCCACCTGGTACTTAGACTCTCTCTTAAGGTAAATTTTTAACACTTTTTTTTCATCAAGGTTCATATATTCTGGCAACCAGATATAGATATAAAGAGCCAAGTCAAAAACCAAACCAACATCCAGCAATTGCTACAAGTTTACTAAATTGCCTGAGTTACACAGATGTTGTGTGACTGAATTAACTGAACACCACTGACGTTAAAAACAAATTTAGCTATGGAGTCTATTGACAAGATGTTTCTGTGCTACAGAAAACCTTGGAAGTGCTGGAATTGGTTGAATTGCATTAGGTACCTGAGACAGAGCATGTCTTACCAGCAGCTTTAACTTTCAAAGCTAATTGAGCAGGGGATACCAACAGGCTTGTATTGGCCTTCAAATTATCTGCTTGTCTTATTCAGACTTGTTTCACATGCTGATTTTCTGGCATGGACATGCTCAGACCCATCTGCTAGAGTGCCACTGTGATTCTGCACATCATAAACTGATGCAGCAGTTGCAGATGAGCAAAGCACCAAGCCCACTTCAATATATGTTCTGGGATAAATGTGCAAAACATGCATATACAACCCTGCTGGGACCAGTGAGCTGCCCATTTTGTCTGGTTGCTTCCTGAAAAGGGCCACAGCAGGAGCATTTGGCCTCATAACATTAGTGAACACTTCTAGCCTTAGCTGCCTTTGCTGCACATTTCTGGTTTTGGGTTTTCACAGAAAAGAAGTGGTTCTCTGAATGTGCACAGTTATTTGGGAGCTCAGCCCTCTGCACAGCCACTCTCTGTGACAACTAGAAATAACTGAATTGTCAATGCAGTTTTCAATTTTTTTGTCACTCTGCAGGATGACTTAGAATAGCAGAGTTTTGACAATTTTTGTCAAAGTCAGAAAATGTCAAAACATGACTATCACATGTTGAGGATGACGCATGCCCAAATCCACAGCTTCCAGTCCCAGCTACAGCAGAAAGTTTCCTCTTGTTTATTCTCTCTATCCCCTCCTCCTATAAAGAAGGCAAGTAGTGCTATTTTTCCTCTCTTCCTCTCTGTGTACCCGATATAAATGACCACATCTGCACCTGATCACTATTTCACCAACACAAAAATTGGACTTAGAGAATTCTGTATAAACTAGCATAAAGCCAAAAGAATCAACAAATAAAACTGATTATCCTGAAATGCTGCATGAAAAAAAAAAGGAAAGAAATAAAAAGATGGAAATATAATTCAAATGGCAAGGAGAAATGTCTGTCTGCTAACTAGTTCAGAGATTATTTCATCAAACTCAAAATATGTATATGAAAACTCCTTCTGAAGCATCTCCTAAGATGGACATTTAAGCAAAAGGCTCTTCAGATTATCCCTTTGAGGAAAACTGCTTTGTCTGATTCTAAAGGAAGAGATTGGCATGAGGACCTGTCAATATGCATCCAAGCTGACAGTTAAAAATGTGTGTGAAAATCCCTGTGACAGAAAGCCTGGCAGTGGACGGAGCAGGGAAAGATGTTAATGTATTTTTGCCTAAGCAAAAGCCATGCATGGGTTTGCTTGTTGTCCTGTTCTGTATCCTCAGTTCATTTCACTTCTGATGATCTGTGGCTTGCTGCAATGAGGAAAGGATTGCCACCCCACCCAGGGACTGTGCAGCACATGGTAGGGGGTGTCCCCGGACTCAGTAGATGATGCAGTAATATGGCCCAGAAATTAGTGAGAATAAGCAGAATCCAACTCCTAAGGCATCTACAACCCTACTTTTGCTAATCAAATGGGTATAAAAGGGATAGATGTCATCAGTCTCTAAATACATTTTCTGTGAGAGACTGAGGGAATTATTATGATAAGAGGGGAAAATATAAAGGATGTTTTCCGGAGGTATTTATTATACTGAAATATGCACACAGAAAAACTAGCCCTGAAGAAATAGAGGGTTTTTTTTAAATTGATTTCAGTGTATTTTATCCTCTGACTAAACTCACCAAACTACCCAAAATACCCTTTCAGACCCATATAATCAGCAGTGATGTGGCTAAAGATGTACCAATTGAAAGACAGTGAAGTTCAACATTTTTGTTAGGAAGCATCTGTCTACATGAGAAAAGGGCCCTGGTATCTCACTTCATTTGCCTCTAAGAGAGATTGTCTGAGCCATGCACTGTCCATGCCTGTTCCAGTTACTGGAGTCTCAATGGCACAGCAAACCCGTCACTGACGTGTTAGTGAGAAAAGAGATGCAGTCAACACAGAATATAGGGTTAGATCACCTCTGTACTCGTGATGTGTGAATACAGTTCATTGTTTGCAGAAGTCATGCAATGTTGTTCATGCTTGCCCATGGCTGCCACATTCACTTTAAAACACCTGCTCTTTCTAAGGCATGATAATGAGCAAAGGTTCATTAGCTGAAGGTATAGCTAATGACCACAGAGGAAGCTGTAATTATCTCAGGTTTTAGCCTGGGATGTTGTGTCCCATCGCTTTCTGACCTCTTCAGCTCAAATGAGCCACTTCTGATGTTCAGGCTGACTGGGGTGCCTAAGCAGGGGGTCGAAGGCACACAGTGAGAGGTTAGTGAGCCCAGCATGGAGCATGGGGCCAGTGCTCTTCTCCTTCTCATCCCATCACCACCTCCAGCTCAAGGAGTGCAACCTTTCCGTAGTATGTGGAACTTGTGGTTGAACGGATGGCAGCCTCTAAAGCTGGACAATGAGAAAACTTGCACATGACAAGGCAGAAAAGTGCCCAGGCTTCTCATAAATTCTACCAATTGAAGAGACTGTTGAATGTCAATTGAAGACTTTGAAATCTATGCTGGGTTTTCATCCTGAGCAGAACAATATTTCTTTGCAGCATTTTCTGGCTCTGGGGCAAAATGCATTTATATTTACTGAACACTAAGAAGCATTCAGCTAGCTTAAATGATATGAAAGAGAAAGATGTATTTATGCCCCAAGGTTTTACTTCTCTTAATGTAAGACTTGTATTAAAAACACCCTCCACAGTTAGAAGCCTGACACTTGCCTGTGTTTTGGCCCAGGGATTCACACCTTGGGGGTCTGTAATGAGCTGGGGAACAGGAGAAGATATGCAGCAAATCGTGCCTTTCTTTCCTGATGATCAGCAGTTGCACAGAGAGGTGTTTTTGTCCACAATTTTATCTCCTTGCAATTTCCCAAGGCCCATAAAAATAATGATGAAGAGATCAGCAATCCAGTTACAATGGACTTTTTTTCCAGTGAGGGAGCCTCTGGCCTTTTGTATTTTACAAAACAGAAGAGCAAGAATATTAAAAAGGCACAGTTAAAAATGAAAAGATGCAAAACAAAATAGAGCTTGTCATTTAACTCCTGAAGTTTATTATACTTAGAATGATCTTGAGCATATATCTTTTTTTCTCCCTTGGCTCTCACTATTATCCACATAATGGAGAGAATACAATAAATGATTGCTGCAGCTTCTGAAGTGCCTCAAATTTGCAATGAATTTTGGAAAAAAATCAGCAGACTAATAACTATCAAACACAAGAGATGAGTTACATTACCCCCATTCCTTTCCCATATCTATGTGAAGAAGCTGTGCAGCAGGTGGTACCCTCAGCTAGTCTTTGTTATGCTTGCTTTATTTACATACAAATTAATGGTTTCTTTACTTCTTTATTTTTTTTGTCACCATCTCTCCTCAGACTTGGCAAGTGGAAAAATACAAATGATGTTGCACTACAGATATTTGCTACCATAAATGAAGCCTGCTGTGAACTCCACCTTCTTATTTCAGAGGGGACATGGAAAAGTTAATCAGATCTCTTCCCCCTTCTCTGTAATGGTGCTTGTCTATCTATGAAGGATGGTGCATGCCCAGATATTTTATTGGAACACCTGAAATCAAGAACAGAAATTATTTTAAGAGCAAATATTGAGCAAAGATAATAATGTAACAAATATTTCCTCTTCAGAGGGACTGAGCCTGTCACTTCTGAATGTGAAAATGTTAACTTGCTCTAGTGATTTGTGTCCTTCTTTTTCGGACTGATGCCTGGGCCACATACTTATTCAGAGGTTTCTCTACAAGGAAATAAGATCTACTGCTGATCTGATGTCAAGACCTGAACTAATAAGGCACACAATGTGTCTAACCATCCTGTACAATTACTCAGGGTTTGGTAGCCTTGAAATGCCCCAGGAAAAAAAAAATCCAAAGTGGAAGAATTCTTCCTACCATGTACAGAAAAGTCCAGAAAGTTTCATTCCTGCCACCTAATCTGGGTCATCTCTGTTATGGATTTATCTGATGACTAAAGGGTTGTTGCCATCATCTTGTCCCAAGGATTGTTCCCAATCTGAAATTTCAGTGTCTGCCTGTGTCACCAGATACGACTGTGGATGTGCACACTCTGTATTTGTATCAAGGCTGCATCTTTTGCCTCTCTGCACCTCTCTGAATGTTTCACCCTCTTTCCCTCTCTGCCATCTATTCTGGTTGAAATTTTTGAGACAGCAGCTCTCATTTGAATGTGCATGGATGAAATCCACAAGAAGGCCTTTTTTTTTATAGCAGCAATAGAACACAAATACAGAAACATGCTCCAGCATGAGATTACTGTTGTTTCATTTCTCACATTCCCATTGAGCCCTCTAACAATTGCCTGGAACAACAATTTGTTTTAACACCTTCCTTGTTGCTGTTTTAGCATTTTCACCTCTAATATTTGGGTATTAAAAATTCTCTCACAACTGCAGTTGATTATGGCTTTTTGAGCTCTCTCTCATCTTGCTATTTTATCTGTTAATTATAGATATATATTGAAATTATAGGTTTCCATGTCAACAAGGGTTCTCTCTTTCCATCCAGCAAGTGAGCTCTTTCTGAAAGCTGGCCAGCTGGCTTTGGTGTTCCTACCTTGGCCTGAGTTTGTGGTGCAAGTAGAAGGCTTTCATTCCTTTTTAACTGTTTGTGTGGAGGTTGGCTGCATTGTAGTGAATGTGGGCATATTACCTTACATTCAATATTTGTAATAAGCAGAGGACAAAGGCAGCATCTTTCAGCCTTGGCTGTCCTTGGCTTCAAGCGCGTATTTTGCGTACCACTGTAGCAGAGAAAAGAGGAGCAATCTCACACTCAAGAATGTGTGTGGGGAGCTGTAACTATGCCTATCTTCTTCATAAAAAGTGAGATGTATATAGAGAGAAGGTTCAACAAATCTGTCCTCCCTGCTTTATGTAATTCTAAAATTTTTGAACCATATGTCCCATAAGAAATGTTCTCCATTTCAGAAACAAACCTTTAAAAATACCAGAAGAGTGGTGGAATAAAAAGGAAAATACACTTGGAAACAAAAAATACACTCAGAGATATTTATTAGGCTATTTTCCTGAGTTTGGGAGTTTGGCAGCTCTTGAAAGGAACCTGTTTCCAGTCAGTGTCAAATCAGGGATTTACAATCAGAAAAATATTTATTCTATTCACAACCAAATGGTTTATTAAGATGGAAAGGTGGCTGGCAAGTTGGAGACCAAGGCTGAGGCTGGTCAGAGCAGGGGCCAAGGCAGTTTGGTGGGGGTCAGATCATGCTGGGGGTCCTCTTTGACACCAGAGGTCATCTCCAGCTCCCACTGACCATGAAGCAGGAGGAGCAGCTGGACCCCAGAGCCTGCTGGGAAGGGCACTGGCATAGGAGGGAAAGTGTGTCAGTCACCATCTGACAAGGTGAAAGGGAGAACTTAGGCAAATAAACTTTTAATCATTCTGCAGTTTTTTGATTTGATTAATTTTATTATATCTGTAAAATGCAGTCTCTGTGTCTCACACCTCCTATATATATGTAGCTCTTGATATAGGTTTTGCCAAGCATCCAACTGAAAGGCAGTAAAAGTGTGGGGCGTTCAAAATTATGCCCTCTTCTCTGGAGCATGCTTGGGGACAAATGTTTTCACTCCTGCCTAAAGGAATAAAGAGAGGTAATAAATTAGCACTCACAAATGCAGGATGAAGCCCATGAATAAACCCTATGCCAATGCATTTGTATGAACAACAAGTGTAGTTGCAAGCAAAATACATCAGAAATTAGAAGTGCAGGGCTTACAAGGATATTCATAAATGTAAATAGCTGTTGAAAAAAATGAAATCTTTCAGAAACACAACCAAGGAAATGAAAAGATACAAGTAATTCAAACAAGCATCAAAGGCCTGAATTTCCGAGGAGCTGGTGCTAATAAAGAAACAATTGTCTTCACAGAGCAGCCATGCTAATGAACTGTGCTTTACAGATGATAATGAAGAATTTTTTATGAATGCCTAATAAAGACAAAACTGGTGAGACAATGAATAATAATGAAAACTGCAAATCTCTTTGAAATTAAAGGAATTGTGAACAAATATGCTTATGCTGTACTGAGAGCAGTAATTACTTATGTTCTCTTTGCATTTTCAAAATCAAGAAATATAAAGTCCCAATTCTCTACAGTATTTAAGAACAAATTTAAAGCAGAGCAGCAGATTAAATTTGGGTGGCAGCAGGAAGAAGAATGGCTTGGTATCCATGGAGAGTAACATATATCCATAGATAACCAAATGCTGATATGAATAAACATGGTGCATGGTTGCTATGCTGGACCATATGGGAAGCCAGTGGGCAAATCCACTGTGCTGTGTGGCTGGCACTGGGCAGGGTCTGCCCCAAAAGTTTGGTAATTGCAACTGCATAGATGCTGCAGGCAAGGGTAGGAAATGGGTTGAAAACTCCCAAAATACAACGTGGTGTTCCCAGTCAGGAGGTCTACAGGATTAAAATAACACTCTCTGTGTTCTCTGAACACAGAAAGGATCATGCAGACTCCTGCTCACTGACTAGAGATTTTATGGTCAAAAGCTGTGGATTTATGAAATATTAAAACTGCGTGTGTGGTATTTAAAATTTGTTAGGATTAAAGCATTTTGCAGTGCATTTAAAGATATTTTGTCAGCACCTGTAAGCATGGGAGCAGTTACCTGGCATTTCTTTCCAAGCCTAACATTAAACAGTGTTACTAATCTCCTTGTACTGTTAAGACTTCCTACTTTTGAACTTCTAGAAAAATATTGTTCCTTACATCGACGTTGGTTCTAAGCACTCCTCAAAAATAAAATCAAGCTTATCAAATCAAAAATCTCACAGAAAATGAGGACAGAGACTTGCTGAGCTACCGCCAGGTGTCAGAGTCTGCCAGGGCTGGATTCCCAACAGCTGCCACAGCTGGAAATAAGGCATGGGGGGAAGGGGAGGGAAGTGGGAGTGGTGGAGGGTTCAGGGGGCTGATGGATGAGAGGGAGGTTGTTTGCAGTCTTTTTTGTAAGCCTACTGCTCTCTAGTCACACGTGTAGCATAAATACTGAGGCACTTAATATTATTTCTTAAAAACCAAAACCTCTTACATGGGAATAACCTTATATGGATTATTATGGCTACCAAAGTAGAAACAAAAATGTGTTTACCAGTTAAATGTAAAAAATGTATCATGTTAATGTGGAATTTAAAATGTTTTTACTGAGAAGCCACCAATCTTTTTCCTCTTGCTACTGAATTATATTTTTTTTTTCTCCAAAAATTTCTGTTAGTTTCTGGACTTTTTTTCCCCCCGTTATCTTGAAATATGATTTTAAAAGTCCATATGCTCACAGATTTTTAATCATCTATTGATATGTTAGAAAAAAAATAAAGAACCTTCTACCTCTTCTTCCTATAAATTCCTTTCCTGCAGAGGAGAGCAGTGCTCACTCTCTGGGCCCATTTATGTTTTCTCCAGCACAGCATTTATTTATGCTGAGGAACGTAGGACTCAGCCTGTGAGCAGAGCTGTTGCAGCAGCAGGGTCCTCAGGCCTCAAGAGGAGATGTAGGTACTTCTGCTGGTTTAGAGGGAGAAATTGTTCCACCCAAAGAATGCCATGCTCACCTTACAAGTGACAGAGTAGGCACTGAAAAAGCCCTTCTTGCCAGAACACCTTTGCATGGGCTCATACAGCTGGAGGGATCCCCACTGGCCACAAGTACTGCCAGCTCCTTTGAGCACATGATGGACTGCAGGAGCACACTTAGAACCCACCAGGCACAGCCCCATATGTCTTAGTAAAGGTGAGAAGGTTTAAACTTGACCACCTTCTTAATCAGCTGTTTATGTTCTTTGCTTCCCTGGGGTCTCAGGTTTTGGTGTCTCTAGCAGTGAGCTTTTTAACTTTTATTTCTGCATCTGATCTAGGCCATTTGCTGGTGTTATTTAAGTGATCAACAGGGAACTGTTGTCATCTAGGAAATAATGTAGACTTTTTTTCTCCTGTATTTAGGTGTGGCTTCTTTATGCAGCCAATGAGGGTATCAAATAGCTACTGTTGTTCTAAAATCAATATATACTCTTTGTCACATCACTGAAATATTTGTATATCCTAGATGTCACTCTCTGCAGTTTATACTTTAAATTTGTCAAAAAAAAAAAAAACAAAATCATTCTGAGCTTCTACTCAGCCTTCCAGTTGGATGAGCAGCCACCCATCATGTTCTCTGTTAAAATTGTATTGGTTTGTGGCAGGGGGTGGGGGGGGGTGAGGGGAGGTGTTCATTTTAATCTAATGAAAGTATCATATTTGATATTCACTTTTCAGTCCAAGGGCAGCCTGGAAATGAATAGATGAGACTAATGGAATGCTAATGGCCTGAAAAAATGAACCTTCTATTGTGGTATTTTAAAGTTCCAAGTGTGTTCTCTTGCTTCTCTTGCTGTCTGAGTGCAGAATATGGGCACAGCTCTTCAACATGTCGAGTGAATTTGTTTCTTGTTTGCTCAGTATGTATAATGCAGGTGTGTTTAGTCAGACTCCATTCATGTAAGTTGGTAAGCAAATAAACAGAAATAAATTCAATGCACACATTTAAACTCAGAAGGGTTTTTATGGCAGTTGGGTGATGAGTAGAAATCAAGACTATAATTACTGGTTATCTGTGTGTGTTCATGCTCAGGATGAGTAGACAGGACTTGGCACATGCTCACTATATGCCCAAAAAAGGAATACATGTGACATTTTAGATGTTGACAGCTTAAAAAATAGAGCAGGATAGCCAAGAATTACAGTGTGACTTCAGTTATTTAATTTATTGACTGACTTGTCTAATGCCAAACTAAAGTAGTAAAGCACTTAGCTGAAGTAAGACAGATGGTCAGTGAATCAACATTTCTGTGGAGAGTGGTGCTTTTATCTATTTTTTCAGGTCTCTTAGTTTTATTATCACAGTATTGATCCAAACATTGGATTTTGTATCAATTTACATCACCTGATATGTGATCAGGGTAAAGAACAAATGTAATCTTTCTCCAAGAAAGATGCAATTTTAATAAGCCTTCTGGAGAAAACAGATATGGCAATTTTCATGGAAAAATAGAGGTCAACCCACAGTTTAAATACATATTTAAATCCTTTAAAAGCATTATTCTGAATACACATTTCTGTTAGATTACCATTAAAAACATTTTGTTCCTTGTTGCTTAGAAAGGTAACAGTGATCCATAATGCAGAACCTCCTGTTTTGAGTGCCACTGTACTAAATGGTGCTAAACAGGCTGCTGTAGCCCTGTTTCACAGTTTTTCAAAAACAAAGTGGTTTAGGGTTTGGAGATCTTTTTGTTCGTCACAATGAAACCTTCATATTTTTGTGAATCAGTAGCTTCTAAGATGGAAAATGCTGCAACTACATTTTTGTGACCAAGTTTACTGCCTAGGTGAGTCTAAGTCTCTGCCTTTTCCTGCTCTGGTTCTAATGAGTAGATAAGAATAAATAAGGTCTTTTAAATTGTCATCCACATGCTGTATCTGTGCCCTGGGGCAGCACAGAGCAGCTGTGTCAAACGGGAGTTTTGGATGCCTGTGGCAGCTGTGGGACTGCACCTGCCCCGATGGCTCTGCTTGGCCATGCCTGCAACAGACCCAGCCATGGCCTGTGAGAGTGCCAAGGGACAGCACACCATGATATTTATGCAGTGGGTTTGACTGCAGTTTGTATCTTATCTCTCCTCTGTACAGCTCCCAGTGTGGGCTGGTCTGTGAGGCAGCCCAGGCAGGGATCTTCAGTGACTTCAGTTTTCTCCCCCAGCTTTCATTCTCTCACATAATACATGCAGCATTTTTTATTTGTTTTACTTGCTCCATATTTTCTTTTTTGCAAATTATTTTTGGTCAGGAAAGTGAAAAAGGGGATGCCAGAGTACAGCATGGTAATTGCAGTAACCTGCCATTCACCCCCAGGGCTTTCACTGGGATGTAAAGAGAGAAGGATTGAGTTATATGGCACTACAATGGTTTTATGTCCACACCAATTGTGTGCTAAACTGCTTCCATTTGGTATAGTCTCATTTCATTAAAAAATATTAAAATCCCAACTTTTTTAAGAATAAGAAACTCTCCTTTACTCTGGATTTTTAATAGAATATCAAAGCTACTCTAGAATACAGGCCTTTTGCTTTCAAGACATCCAAACAGTTTAACCTCGTCACTAAAATAATAAAAGTTGCAGGAAAAGTAAGATATTCTTAAAGCATCCTGGAAGTAGATTTTTATGAGCAGCTCTTGCAACAGGCTGTTGCAGATGATAAGAGTTTATGTGGGTCAAGGGTTGATTTGACAACTTCATGGAAGAGAAATCCTTTGGGGTTTCCTGAATGCAATCAAATCACAAGTCCTGTGAAGTTCATGACCTGCAAATGACTGGAGAAGACCCATAAGTCTTGTTCTTGTGCTTTTGCCTAGACACCCATTTCTGACTTCAGATGGATTCAATATGTTTGCTCTTATGTTCTGGCACTAAGAACAATCTGCAGAGCCAGGACAGAGGAAGGACTGAAGCGCAGTGACACTGAAGCACAGTGTCCTAAGCCATCATAAGGGAGTGTGGTAGGAAACAGTTTCATGGACTCAGAATTTGTTTGTGTTGGGAGGGATTTTAAAGGTCATCTAATTCCATGCAGGGACATCTTCCCTGAGACCAGGTTGCTCAAAGCCCTGTCCAGCCTGGCCTTGAACACGTCCAGAGATGGGGCATCTACAGCTTCTCTGGGCAGCCTGGTCCAGTGCCTCACCACCCTCACAATAGAAAATTTCTTTGTTAATCTAAACCTGCCCTCTTTCTATTTAAAACCATTACCCCTTGTCCTATCACTACACCCACTGATGAAGTCCTTCCCAATCTTTCCCATAGGCTCCCTTTAAGTGCTCCCTTTCAGGTTTCCCTGGAGCCATTTCTCCTCCAGGCTGAACAGCCCAGTCTCAGCCTGTCCTCACAGGAGAGGTGCTGCATCCCTCTGATCATCTTTGTGACCCTCCTCTGGACTTCCTCCAGCAGGACCACATCCTTGTCTGAGGACCCCACGTGAACATAAAACTCCAGGAGGGGTGTCAGAAGAGCTAAGTAAAGGGAGAGAATTCTTCCCTCGACCTCCTGCCCATGCTGCTTTGGAGGCAGCCCAGGATATGTTTGGCTTTCTGGGCTGCAGCACAGATTGATGAGTCCTTTTGAGATTCCCATCCATCAGCACTCCTAAGACTTTCTCCTAAGGCCTGCTCCCAATCAGTGAATCCCTCAGTTTGCACTGATATGGGGCCAGACCTTGCCCTTGGCCTTGTTGGACTTTATGAGGTTCACCCAGGTCTGCCTCTCAGGCCTGTTAAGGTCCCTCTGGATGGCATCCTGTCCCCCTGTTATCCACCAGAACTCTCAGTTTGGTGTCATCTGCAAACTTGCTGAGTGTCCACTCAATCCCACAGTCCATGTCCCTGACAAAGAGGTCAGGTAATACCAGTCCCAGTGACAGCCCCTGAGGACACCACTCATCCCTGGTCTCCACACAGCGAGCCATTGACTGGCCCTCTATGAGAGGGACGTCCCACCAATTCCTTATCCACCTGTAGTCCACCTGTCAAATCTAATTATCTCCAGTTTAGAGACTGTTCAGGACCATATCAAGTGCTTTGCACAAGTCCAGGTTTCCAGGAGCTGTGTGGTTTGGCTCAGACTTAAGAAGTTGCTGTATTGTGTGTTGCTGGTGGTGGTCTTCAATAAACACACTAAAAATAAAAAACACCCCTGAAAGTTCTTGCTCAAACCTAAACCCACAGCGGTTTGCTTAAGAAAAACAATTTTCCACATTCCCAAATTAAGGCAGTTGCATTGTAAAACTAGCATTTGTCTCTGTGCTAAGCTTCAGAAAGTATGGACTAACAGATTTTGGTTGTGTAACTTAACAAACTATCAAATGCAACTGTCCTGAGTGTAAGGGTGATGAGATGGTGCTAGAACTGTTGTTTGTGCAACACACCATGTCTCTGCTTTGACTAAAGTTTCCTGAATTGAAACTTAATTAAAACAATAGGAGTAATTTAAGAATTACTGCACTCTAGAGTTTCCTGAGAAACAATCCCAACTGCCTACACAAATTAATGACAACAAAAATTCTCTCCTCCTTACCCTAGATATTGTCATTTTATTTCCTCTCTAAAAGAAGAAAAGGAATTCTAAAAGAATTTATTTTTTGCCTTCATTAATACCCATTATTAGAATTTAGATGATTCATTTTACCTAGTAATTTTTCTTTGCTTATAATTTTTCACAGTAGAAAATTTTTGAGATTCAGAAAGCATTTGGTTATCATGTTCCTCCTCTGGCCAATAGATGGGACTCTTACCTCTGATATCCCTTCTCTCTTTGATCTCATTGCATAGATAATAATGCAAAAACCATTCTTGAAATCTGAAACATGAGGGATATGTTTCATCTCTGAAAAACATATCAACAAGGGACCTCTGCAGCTGTTGACATCTCAAATAAGCCAGACATGCAGGAGATTGGAGATAGCAGAACTTGAGGTTAGAGCAGGTTTATCATTCAGACAAAGTGTTTCATTTACAAATTAAAAACACTTACTGTCTGGGGTTTTTAGCTCTGAGGAAGGATGCATATTGTAGGAGCCAGGTAATAAAATAAATAAACCACCCAACAGGTCAGGTTAATTAGGGGAGTTACTCATACTGTGTTCCTGTTGTCTTTTACTCTCAGATGTGAGATTGACACTCAAATTGCTAAAGTATATTAGGAGCTGACCTGCATTGGAATAGAAAAACTGGATTTTGTTAGAAAGCACTGCTTTGGGTGAGAGATAGTTCCAAGGTGACATGGTTCATGGAAATATTTCTTTCCTCTTATTTCTGGTGAAATGTAGGTGCATTTCAGCCTAATTGGAAATGCTCCAGCTCCTGTGGTAGACCTGAGGACTCCTGTGTTCCAGCTTCTCTGGCTGAGAAGTTATTGCTGGAAATACTGGAATATTATCAGGGACATTTGGAGTCAGTGTCCTAGACTCGATGGCAGGCAGCCTGGGACCTCTTTGTGGCTCTTGTGGCATGTGGGTAGTACTTCTGCTGTCAGGGAGCTGAATGCCTGGAAGAACTACTGCAGTTAACATGGTGTTTGGAGATTGGCCCTTGAGGTTTAATTTCCATTGCTTTTCTTTTTCCCAGTGAAATGCTTTGATTACTTTAACTTGCTTTTCTAGGTTTCAGAATAGAAAGGAGAATTTGAAGTCCTAAAGCAGAACTTCAGAGTTCCACAGTGGAATGCATTTTATTTTCTAACGCTCAAGATGGCTGTGAAATGGTGAGCAGTTCTGTCTTTGAGGGTGTGTTGCTCTCTGCTGCTCTCGTTGCAGCATTATCCCTGCCCATTTCCTTTCACAGTGTTCCCATGTCTGGCTCCCCTGTGTATTGTGCCTTGTGCCTTTTGCCTGAGCACCTTGGGGGATGCTCAGCAGTGGCCTGGACAACACCACACATTAGGATACAAATGGGAGCATATGCAGCGAGTGTGTGCAACAAATGCACAGCACTGCCCCCAGGGCATTTGCCCAAAATTGATCACATGGAAGGGGATGATGCCATCAGGCCCCAGCTGATGGTGCTGAAGTGTGAGATGGCCATCAGTCAGATTATGCAGCAGCCAGGGAATTTGATACAAAGGAGTCGCACAGAAAAGAGATATAAAAGGCACATTAAAAAGTTGTGATAGAGCTGAGTTTGACACAGCCAGAAACTGCCCCACCAACAAAACCAACTCTCCCCAGGCCAGACAGAGCATCATTCCTGTGGGTACTGGGGGTGCCTGTGTCCACTTAGCAAGGGAGAGGACAGCAGCACGCTGGACAATGCACACCTGCAGTGTGCAAGCCTGGAAAGGAAAACACAGGGTGCTGGCATTTATGTATTTATTGGCAGTTCATTAAGTGCCTAGAATTGTGGATATAACTGGCATCATCCTAATTTGACATGAGACTGTCAGGAGGCTTTGCCACAGGGTGTGCCTGGCTGGACCTTGTGCTTGGAACACCCGCAGGAAGCTGGAGAGCAGTAGCTAGCTGCACCCCCGGAGCGTGTCTCAGCTCTCATTTCATCCTGATGGAACCCGTTTCACACACAAAGAACTCAGCACTCCAAAACCATTCCCAAAGCACGGCAAACAGGGGCAAATGGAGGTGCTGCTGACTCACCCAGCAGAGTGGCTGGTGCAGTGTACCCTCAGCTGAGCAGGGTATGTTCCCATCACCTGCATGTCTCACACCAGGTCAGAGGCATGGATGACCTACAGCAGAAGGGCATTGAAAACCCCAGTGCTGAGCTGCATGAAACCAGCATAGCTCTGCAGGTGGTGTGTCTGTCTCTCTCACCCATGTTTTGCTAGCAAAATGAATAATGATGTCATGTTTTCATTCTGTTCTGTAATAAAAATCCCAAATAAACTAGATTGGTATTCTAATTTATTAGATTTTTTTATTTAAGTTAAAAGCAGTCCTATTTTTAACTGCAGATAATTCTAATCTCAGAAGGCAGGGAGGGGAATGTGTTGTCTACAAAACATGGCAATTCCTTACTGAGCTGTTGTCACTACTCCAGCCCCCCAAAAATTGGTTTTTATATATATTTTTTGTACTAATAATGTATGTCAACTTATCCTGTCTTTGTGCAATAAATGAGCTTTTGCAGTTCTGCACCACAGGCAAACCTGTCAGCTGGCAAAATGAAATATTAATATTTTTTTTTGGTTTTACAGTCTCAAGAGATTTTCCTTACTTTGAAGCAAGCAAACTCCACCACCTGCAAGCTCTCAGGTGTGCCATTAGTCAAAGGGCTTTTGGCAAGTTGTGCAGCATCCCTCTCAAAGCACATGAAAAGGAGTGGAGGTTGATCCTCTGCTGGTTAAAAAATGGAAATAGGGTGAGGGAGAAGGGAATTTCTTGATCATGTTGAAGTCCTGTGAACAAAATATGTCATTCTCTTTAACAAGAACTTTGGTTTGTCCCCAGGCTGTCAGCAGGCTGGCCAGACTGCTAAGTCAGATCAAATGTCTCAAATGATCAAAAGTTGTGTTTGTTCATGCTCTCTGCTCTCAGTTTCCCTTTGCAATGCTCTCTAAGTGTTGTTTGCACAAAGGCTTTGCTGGGGGCTTGCTTTAGTGAGCGGATGTGAAAGTGAATGTTCTGTACAGGGCAGCTCTGTGTCCAGCCTGTCAGCACTGCACAGCGTGTTCGGGTAGCACATGTGTCTCTGGTGTCCCTGGGAGGTAGCATAAATGTCTCCATGGAGGAAACATGCTTCCAGCTCACAGAAACACCTCCTCTTGCCACATTTTGCCTGAAATTATTTCATTCATTTTTTGAACCAAGCCAACAAGGTTACAGAATACTGAGTTTTCCTGAATCTGTAAGATGTTGTTAAATATTTCTCTCGTGTTCCAAATGATGGATTTGTTTCTCACCTCCTACTTGCCTCCCCTGCATTCCCCAAAACATGATGAAATTGATGACCTGAGCATTTAGAGAGATGAAGGGAAATATCTCCTGATGTTGCATATGATTAACCTTTTTCTTCAGCAGTGGAAGAGAACATTACTTCAAACACTACAGGAGTACTTTGAAAAGAGCAGAATGATTTAAATGCCTAATAGCTTCACAGACAAATTCCATTTATTGAGAGTAGTCTGTGATTTTACTTTTAAATGCTGCATGGCTGTATTGCAAGACAAGAAGCAAGAGTTTCCTCCAGAGAGAGAACCCTCCAACATATCAGTGATTTTTCCATTGTACTTTCTCCAAAGTATAATTGTCAGTGTTGATGGCTTGAAGCTCAGTTTATTGAAAGAATAATCTGAAATGCAAGGAAAAACAGTTCTGCTCTTCATGGCAACTTGAAACCATAATGAGATGCTTCTGACCTATGATGCACCTGTGTGTGCCTTTCCTGGCCTCCACACTTGAGAATTATGAGCAAGAGCCTCATTAAACTGCTGGGAGTCTGTTGCTGTTTGCATGAGGGGTTACTTCAGTATGGCAGCTGTGATGGGGGCTGGAGTCTGGCAGCCCAGAATTCAGTCAGGCTGCACTTCTCATCATCCTCTTGATTCTCTGTGTCCTTTGCCTCCCTCCAAGGGCTCCACAATAATTCTTGGTGTGCAGAATGTGAGGACGTTTTACAGTGTTTTGTGATCCTGGGGAAATGTGTGTGCTAGGTCAAATGGTGCTCAGCTCCCTCTGGCTAGATATATTGATTTAAGTGTAGTCCATTAATGTAATAATTATGAATTCATGACCCAGTGTTTTTCTCTCCTATACAGAGCAGTTACTGTTTCATAATGGCTTTTCTTGTTTTCCAAGTACACTTAAAACCCTCTGCACTGTCTACTAGAATGGATGACCTTCTTTGGCTCTGAGTTCAGGTGAAGTATATAATCAAACTTTTCTACCAGTTCTCCAAAAATTGTAAGAGCTGAGTCAACCAAGCAATGACAACAGAAATGCCCAGTAAACTAAGGGCCCAGGATGACCTTGCCCAACTAAAGCTGATCACTTTAATCCAGGATAGCAAAAAGCTCCATCAACTTTATTTTACCAGTATTTCAAAACAAGTGCATTAATGAAAATTAGGAAAATTTTTTAAACATGGGGTTTTTTTCTTTTACTATTGGGAAACTGGAAAATGAATACATGACTATACCAGCAATTTGTAAAGGCATCTGTTTCATATGGATTCCTGGTTCCCTGCATCTTGCACGTTCATGTTTGACTCCTCCTCTGCTTTGTTCCTTGCAGTAGAAGAAGACATCCATCACAGACATTTCACAGCTCACAGCACAGCCATGTCACTTTTGGGCATCTGCTGTACTTTGCAGTTCATTATCTCCTACTTCAATATTATACTATTCCTTTCCTTTTGGTGGTTGGATTTATCCATCATTTTGCCTGATTTCTTGCCCTCAGGAACAGGGAGTTGTTCCATCTTCACTTCCAGTCTTAGCTGCAGCAATACTGAGGGGCCATTTGGGAGCTGGAAGAGACTGCAGCTTTGCCACACTCTGGTGGTGAGGCATGCAAGGATGTGCTTCCAAGAGAATGACCAGATGTGGCAGGAGAAGATGGCTGAGTCGCCCACCTCTACTGGCCACAATAGCTGGTGATAACATATCTAGGAAAAGGGAAACTGGAAAGGATGAAAGCTGCTTTTCTGAAGATTAAGACCTACTGGTCAGGGCAGACTGTTAATCATGTAGGGATTTGGTCTTCATCAAGAGAAGGCCACCCAGTCTCCCAGGTTCCCTCATCTTTAGCAATCTAGTGTGAAGGAGGAGGAGGTGGACTTCTTCTTGCCCTGGCAGCCAGGAGGGAGGAGCACCAGTGGGTGGAGGCCACCTTGTATGGCTGAGCCTCCTCTGCAGCTGGCAGATCCAGCACTGGGAGGCACTTTGTGAAGCAGGATGGCAGCCAAGCACTTTGCCTGCCACACTCTTGCAGCCCAAGAGGGAAAGGTATGGTGAGAAGTACAGGGTGGGAATCAGACTTGGTGTTCTTCTCCATGCAGAACAGTAGGGAAAGTGGTTTCCAAAACCAGCCAGCCAGCTTCTCTATTGTCAGTGGAAATAGCAGATTGCTTAACCTGCAGCCTACTGTGCCTGATATGTATCCAGTATCCATCACACCTGCATGGTTTGCTGCACCCTAAGGGGACTTAAGGTGAGATTCAAAAACACTAACAAGTAATTACTCCATCTGCAATGCAGAACTGTTTTTCTCCCTTTTTTTTTTTTTTTTACTTGCTAAACAAGCCAGCACTATAAAATTATTTTGGAAGAACATGTTATTATCAGTTCCACACAGCTGTAGCTTAAAGCAGAGAAAACTGCCTGAAGCTTTCAAAACTGTCAGTGCAAGGGTCTGGTGAGGAACCCATTGCAGAAGGTGCACATCCTGGTGAGGATCTCTACCCTGACCTCATGAAAAATCCTTTCATTGCAGGCGAATCCATGAATTGGCAACGGTTTCACTGAGCTGGACTGGAAGGGACTCTGTATCACAGTGGCTGCTATGCAGATTTCTTACATTGATTAGTGTCAGGTCTTTGGCATGGAAAGAATTGATTGCTTTTTCAAGTGAGGGGAACAGAACAGCTTTACATTTTTACAATTTTAAGATAGAGTAAAAGATCTCCAGTGGTCCTCTCCACTTTCCAAAACATAGTTAGTTTAATTAGCAAACTTCTTGTGCTTTTATTTTCCAATCATTAGACTAACTCTCAGAGCAACCCCTCTTAGTTCTCGCTGCTATACAAACATACAATAAGGGTGAATGCCTGCCAGACAGTGTTCTAAAGAGACAACTGAGACAAATAGACAGTAGGACATAATATCCTTAGTTATACCTGGGTACTGAGGCACAGAAGAGCTGTCATTTACTCAGGTCATGATTGGTGTGGATTGACATTTCTTGATCTGGTTGAACTCTTGGTCCAGTGCTTTATACATTGGCATTATGTACAAATTGAAAAAAACCCCCTCTTTTTAGATTAATTTAGTATGGTGAACAAGTGAGATTAAATTATAAGATTTGGGACCAGAAGTATCCTTATTACCAGATCATTTTTTCTATTGGCATGTTGTAATGGGACATAGTACTGAGCAGTCATACATTTGTCAGATATTACCATAAAAACTGCTTTTGTGATTAGCACCATTCTCCTTACAGCAAGGAAAAGTACTTCAGCCACAGCTATTCTTTTCTAGGAAGCAGAGCATTATAATGAATGTGTCTGTCTTATCCTCCTGTGAAAAATCAGTATTATAGAAAACAGGGACATATAGTATCTATTAAAAAAAAAAAAAAAAGTAGTGCTTTTTACAAAAAAAATAGTATTACTTAGGTGGATTTTCAAAAGTATCTTACTAAGGGAAAAGAAAATAAAAATAGCCAAAACTATTTAAAGATTCAAAACCAGTGTTCACAGTCTTTTTTGAGCTATGTAAGAGAGCACAGTAAGAGAAGAAGGAAAGCACAATTTATTTGAGAAAAAAAAATTTCTCTTTGCCATTTTTTCTCCTGTTTTTTCCTTCTTTCCAATGTCTTTTTCAGTGTTTCGTGTGATCCTGATTTGAATGCTGATGAGTCAATATTTGAACAAGATGAGGTACTTGAAATTTGTGGCCACCTCTGACTTTTCTGGCTGGAAGCTGAGAAGTTTAGCAAGGTCTGTGGTTTTTTGATTATTTTTAAAGAATCAAGGTCTCACTGAATGGCAGCACAGACTTCAGGTGCATCAGCCCCAGTTTCATAACATCAGCAAACTTGCTGAGGGTCCACTCAATCTGTTTGACTCTCTTGTGTATTCACAAGTTAAAAATAAAACTACCAAATCAGAAAAAAATGTGTCTCTAAAATCATGACATTATCAGTGAAGCCAGAAGCAGGTGAAATACTTGAAATGAGTTCCAACTTATTCAATGTCTCACTTTTTCTTTATTTCTATGGTAGACAATTAAATAAATTATGAATATATGGGTGCAGACATGAACTTGTTTTATACATGTGTCATTCAATAATTGAGGTCTGCCACGAGAAAGAAAAAAATAATTATGTGTTCTTTCAGGCTCTTTTCAATTATGCATGTTATCAAGCTAGCAGGAAGAGAATCCAATTTTGAAAGCTCTGAACTGGCTAATCATATTCATGAGGCAGATTTGGGAAGTATAATAGATCATTTCATGTTTTGTTTCAGTGGTCAGGAAGAGTTAACCTGATGAAAGAAGGATGTAAGGTACAGGGAGCCATTAAATAGATTAATATATTTCAACAACTAAAAAAGCAGTTGAAGTGGGATGCTAAAAGTCTGTCAGATGGCTAACAGAAGGCAAGAGAAAAAGGAATAGTTGTTCAGTGCCTCCCCTCCAAAGAGAAGAGGATCAGATGAAACAAGAGGCTGGAAAATTAAAAACAAAGAGTGTGGACATTTTTCTTCTCATGATGATCTGATCTAGTATGGCTGTCTTATATTATAATCTATTTCAACATAAAACATCCAAGCCCAATTTCAAGTTTCAAAGAGTACCAGGAGGAAGTATTTTCCAATAAGGTAAAGATGCTGTAAATCAAACAGAAAGCCAACCATGTGCTGGGCTGCATCAAAAGCAGCGTGGCCAGCAGGGTGAGGATTCTGCCCCTCTGCTCTGCTGAGACCCCATCTGGAGTTCTGTGTCCAGCTCTGGACACAGAAGACAAAAAGGACATGGACCCGTTGGAGAGAGTCCAGAGCAGGGTCATGAGGATGGTCAGAGGGCTGGAGCACCTCTGCTGTGAGGAAAGGCTGAGAGTTGGTGCTGCTCAGCCTGGAGAAGGCTCTGAGCATTACTTACTGTGGCTTTCCAGTATTTAAAGGGGGCCCACAAGAAAGACAGAGACAGACTTTTTAACTTTAAGTTTTCAGATATAAAGGGTAATAATTTTAAACTAAAAAGAGGGTACATTTAGACTAGATATCATGAAGAAGTTTTTTTTTTGAGACACTGGAACAGGTTGCCCAGAGAAGCTGTGGATGTTCCATCCCTGGAAACCTTCAGGGTCAGGTAGGACAGGGCTCTGAGCAGCCTGATCTAGTTGAAGATGTCCCTGCTCACTTGAGGGGAGTTGGAGTAGATGACCTTTAGAGGTCTCTTCCTGCAAAACTATTCTATTAGATGATTGCTTTATAATTCATGGGGAAAATTATGTAGGTAGGAAAGGAGGAAGAATCAAACAAATATTTGCATTAAAAAAACCAAACAAACACAACCTCTCCCTCCAAAAAACCCAAAACCAGTTTTCATTTTCATGAAATACATTGATTTGCACCATTATTTCCAGGAGACTGTGAAGTTACAAGGCAACCATGTGTTTACAACCACAAAGGCTGTACCCCTTTGCCAGTTTCTGGTCACACAGCATGAGTGATTTTCCTTGTTACAGGAAATGCAAATTGCAAATTGCAAATGGAACCATCCTTCCATTTCTTTCAAACCTATTTTATAAATTATTTTTAAAAATACTGTTCAGTTTTAAAATAAATACTGTAGTTCTGTTTTCTGAAAAATAAAAAAACCAGCAACAACAACAAAATCCCACAAGAAAATAGGTCTAGCTCCCAATATTTCAGTAAATTTCAAATCTTCCACAAGATATTTCCTCCACAAAGAAAATCAGAATGCAGAACCTACATGTAAAACTCTTTTGTTTTGGGCAAAGGATTGAGAAAGTCATTGCTTCCTTTCATCAAACTGACGCACCACGTGGAAAAATACCAACATTAGCTTAAAATCATATGTTATTCATTATTCTCCTTTGAAGATTTTGTGTTATTCACATTTTTCTTTGAGACATATTTTATTTATCTAAAGTTTTTGGATGCATAAACATCAAGTCTGATATTATTGCACTTTTTGCCCAAAAGACCTGTATTCTGCTTTAGGAAAATAACAAACTAAGAACTGTCAGCACTGACTCTGCTTAAAGATCTCCTGACCCTTACAAGATCAGGATCAATGGGTTTCATCAAAAGTTGATGACAGCTGAATACCATTAGGTTTGGTTATAGAAATTCCATCTTCCACTAGAGCAAGAAGCAGTTATTTCCCTCAGTTAAGGGGTAATACATCATGGAACTGGACAAAAAATATTGTTTAACTCCAGTTAAAAATTTAGAGATTCCTCTTGTAACTTCCATTTTGCCTTATAAGTAGACTGCTGACAGCAAAACCCATTTCTCCTCAAACTCCAATGGAGGAGGGACTAAAATCTTTGGATTTTAGGGAAAAGGCAGGACCTAGTGTTATAGTTAGTGAGTTAAGAAGAGGCAGTAAGCGGAAAGCTGGTGGGTCTGTCTCCCTGAGGCTGTTTTTTAGTATGAACTTCTGCAGCCCACATAAATAGAAGGCACATTGAGAAGTTCAGACCTCAGGAAGAGGAGATTCAAATCCTCAGTGAGGAGGCTCAGTCCAGCTCTCCAACCCCTGACCACACTCTTCCAGCACATTTTCACATTGTTTTTTGTTTAGAATAAATAAGCATTTTTTGACTGATAGATGTACCATTGAATTGTTTCCAACCCCTTTAATACACAGCAGAAAAAATCACAACAGCTACTGCTTGCATTTTTACAATTTTCTTATTTTCCTGGCAGGCTACACTTCTCCCATAAAAGAAGAAGTATTTTAGAAGGACATCTCTTAATTTGTGACTCATTCTGCACAGTAGTATCTTCAATGACTTAACACTGATAAAACATTTCTGTTTCCCTTTCCTGTGTCCAGGGCTTTCTTCCTTTTCTGAAACAGTTTGGTTTTGGGTTTTTTTTCTCTATAATACCATGAAACTTTGTTTTTTTGTTCAGGTGGGGTTTTTGCCCTGATATGGGAACTGCTGTCTGTTAACTCTGCTGCATTCCTTTCCTACATGTTTGGACTGAAATCTTCAGCACAATGACATGGAGGATGACTGCTGCAGAACCTTACTTTGCCTTTTGTCTTTTCCTTATTTGCTTTGTGAGAATCAGAAGTGGCTGCATTTCCTAGGTATGAGATGTTGATGCAGACTGATGAGAGCAAATTGACAAATTATATTCTGGAGACTTCTCTGGAGTTACTGACAATTGATTCTGATACCTCCTTTTTGTATTCAAACAGGCACTGTACTAATCCACTTACTTTTGCATGGTAAGCAGCATGAAATAGACTTTGCTGAGGATTCTTAGTGGCCATTTAAATTCCTCTGAAACTATTTTACCACTTCAGTCTGAAATTACCCTTCTCAGATCATTTATTCAGTGAAAGTAATGATATGTTTACCATAACTGGCTTGCTAAATAAGTGTCGAGTCCCCTATGATTAATGTGCTTATTCTTGTCAGCAAAATGAAGCTGCAGGCTATGCAAATACATCAGACATGCCATGGAGCAATTTCTAGAGCCTTCTGGAAATCCCTTTGGTGCAGGCATGACCTGCTCAGAGAGCTCCATCTAGGTTTATCCTTTTCTGATTCGAGCAGTGATATTTGCAGCTCTAAGTGAGCCAATGTGATTTAGGGATGGTGTTCTCCAGTTTAGTATTCCTGCTAAAAACACACCACCACTCGCAAGCACCCTCCAGTGGGAGGCACAAAAGGCAGAGATCACCGGTTGAAGAACAGTTTGCTGGAAACAGCAATGAGAGAGGAAAACAAACAGTAACAGCAATAATATTAGTAACAAAAGTATACAAAGGAGACAGTGATTCCCATGCAAAAATGCTCACTGTGAACCCTGAGACAATGAACAAATGGTGAAGAGCTTCCCCCCTCCCACCACCTTTTTCTCCATCAAAAGCCACAATTTTCTTCTCAGGAGCCAGACAGTCCCTGAATTCCTGCCTTGGAAATGACGTGAGTGGTACAGAATAACCTCCTGGCCACACACACAGGCCTGGGCTCTGCCCCCTCATGACTACTGCAAAAAAAATCCCTTTCCTGGATGCAACCAGAAAAGAGTATTGGCTTTGCAAGGCAATATTTTGGTAATGGGGGGCTTTTTGGCAATGGAGGGGGCTACAATAGTGGCTTCTGTGAGGAGGTGTTGAAAACTTCCCCAGTGTCTGACAGAGCCAATACCAGCTGGCTCCAAGACAGACCTGCTGCTGGCTGAACCTGTGGGTGTTGGTGGTAGCACCTCTGGGGTGACATATTTAATGGGGGAAAGAAAGTGGTGCAAGAGTAACTGAAAGAGAGGAGTGAGAATATGTGAAAGGAACCTGACACGTGATTCAGGGAAGAAGAAAGTGGAGGAGGGACTCCAGGCACTGGAGCAGAGATTCCCCTGCAGCCTGGGGTGCAGACCGTGGTGAGGCAGCTGTGCCTCTGCAGCCCATGGAGGTCACACCAGAGCAGAGATCCATCTGCAGTCCATGGAGGACCCCATGCTGGAGCAGGTGGCTGCCTGAAGGAGACTGTGACCCTGTGAGAAGCTCATACTGGGGCAGGCTCCTGGAGGGACCTGTGGAGCCATGGAGAGAGAAGCCCAGGCTGCAGCAGGTTTGCTGGCAGGACTTGTACCCCACACTGGAGCAGCCTGTTCCTGGAGGAATGGACCCATGCCAGAGCAGTTTGTGAGGAACTGCAGCCTGTGGGAAGGACTCATGCTGGAAAAGCCTGTGGTGGACCATTTCCTGTTGGAGGAACTTCATGCTGGGGAAGAGAGTGAGAAGTCCTGTGCCAGGATCAATGGTCTCATCAGGTTCCTTGACTCTACTACCAGGACTGGTCTTGGGGTGTTCTCCATGGGCTTGGAACAAGGACTTTTGTAGGAGTACAGCTGCTGAAAGGGACCAGCACACACAGTAGTTGCTAGAGCCTTCACGATGCCAACCTTCCTATTCACCACAAGCTCATCATATTTTGGACCAGCCATGCATGGAGATGTGACAAGGGAACGAAGCCCAAGTGCTTTGCTTACTTCATCACTACAGACTCCCAGCAAAGGCAGAGTCACAGAAATTCAGATGTATGAAGGTTGCTGGCTCTGCTCCAGCTCCAAGCAACTTTCAAACAGTCTTGTCACAGTAGCACTGTGCCCAGTTACACATCCACAGAGAGGTCATCTTTATTTGGAATCCTTTTGGTAGGTCCTGTAGATTTTAGCTACTGTTTGTCTGGTAATTGAACAATGATTAAATAAGAATGCCTCCAGTTCTTGCTATAACTGCGATCATAATAAAATTTCTAGT
The DNA here is from genome assembly GCA_013399225.1 of Rhipidura dahli. Lineage (NCBI taxonomy): Eukaryota > Metazoa > Chordata > Aves > Passeriformes > Rhipiduridae > Rhipidura > Rhipidura dahli. The sequence continues at coordinate 167,394 of VXAC01000151.1, forward strand.
TAAAAAACCCCAGCTCTTTTGTTTGTCTAGGGGCTCAGAAAACTGAATGACACTTCCTGAAAGAGACAATGCCTTTTTCAAACGGACTGATCCATTGTGAGTGAGGAGAGATTCCCAGCTCTGCAGGGCCAAGTAGGATGTCCTTGATCTGCATCACCATCAGAACAGACAGGGTAAGTCTGACAGATAGCTGCTGCACTTTTATTTTTGAGAGATAAGAGATGTGATGCCTAAAACTCTTTTATCTCTGTTCAAATCACCAGTTCTGTCTCAGCCTTGAATATACTGCACAAAGCCCCCAGATTTTTCAGTTCTGCTGTTGTGAAAATGCCTTGTGAAGCAAGATTAAAGCTTCTGGAACCTGCTGTCTTCAGCCTGTACAAATTGCAGAGGATGCAGGTATCAATGAATTACAGATACTCAGAAAATCCACAGAGCCTCCATGTGTCTTAGCTGTATGTATTTCACTATTTAACATAATTTCAGCTGTGATAAAGTGATCTGACCACTAATGCCATGTTGTCAAGGAGATTATTTGACCTCTCTCAGAGGGAACACTGTGTGGAAAGCAAAAAGCTCAAGATAAACAATTCATTTTAAAAGAGCATCCATGCATAATCATTGATGCTGTACAAAAAGCAGTACAAATTAATTCCTTCTTTCTATCTTCATGAAAATCAGTTATCTTAGTCAGAGTTTTACAGTGCCCTAACTGGATGGGGTTTGACCTCCTAGAGAAGATAATCTAACAAAGTGTTCTAGGTGGCTGTCAGGGAGCAAAAGATGGGAAACAAATTGTGGCTGCAAATGACTGCAGTAGCAACATAAGTGAATTTAAAATAATGCTGTATTATAAGAGCAGTCCAACTAGAAAGAAAATATTTCTGATGCCTAAGAATAACAGGATAGAAAGCCTTTCTTCGTCTCTTTGCACAGTCAGGATCTGATTTGATGTCTGCTTGAATCAATGAGGAAAACTACTTTATATTGGGTCCAGTCTGTGTAGAAACAGGATCATGACCAAAAAGACTAATAAAGAAGAGTCATCCATGAAGGAATGTCTTTAACAATCTGCAAAAAGAACAGGCTGTACATGCTCTCAGCATAACTTGTCCATTTTGAGGCTTTATGACAAATTGTGGAAAGCACAGGTAAAGTGAGGCTGGAAGTATCCCAGCTCTGCCCTGCAGCAGCCACTGTTTTGACATGGTTAGCCACTCTGTGCTTCTCCTAATGTTTAAGGAAATGCAAAACCAGCTTGAGACACTGGTTTTCCCACAGAAATTGTGGACTGACATATCCAGATTGTAAACAGTCGTTGCAGGCAGGTGAAACAGGAAAACAAGGCTTAGAGAAACAAGCTACAACCTCTGCAGCAGAGCCTGGCCTTCATTTTGAAAGAAAGAATTTCCCCTGGCATGATATCAAACTGATTGAAACAATTAGCAACCATATCAGAGCTCTCCAACCAAGTGATACCATCCAGCAGTCCCACTTTTTGAAAAAGTCACTATTTTGTTACTTTATCAAGACTAATCATCACCATCTGAACTGGACTTTGTGGGCACTTGTCAGCACAATGGGCTGTGGCTGCGTGTCCCCTTCTCGTGTAACAGATGTGACACGACATCAATTCAAAATGCATTTCCCCAATGACTCAGTATACATAAAAATTGCCATCCTGTAGAAGACCATTACTTAAAACTGTGGTGTCAGAGCTGGAAGGCTCAACAAGAAAGGTACCTGTACAACCTGCTGTGTTGGGAATGCATGCCGAGATCAGCTGTCATCTTTGTTTTGTGCTTTCCATCCATAGAGCATATCCAGGCTTCAAGCATCAGGGTGAATCACTGAATTAGTTTTCCACCTGTTTTTCAGTGAAGCAGTAAAAAAAATCTTTTTAAAAAAAAAAAAAGTTTTTCTTTTAAAGTGTTGATATTCTATGATATTTGCAGTTAATAATTTGCAATGCTATTTTTTTTCAAATAAAAATCCTTTGCACAGGATTTGGGCTAACTATAATTGCCCCAGGAAAATGTGAGCAGTAAATGGATGTAAAATGAGATCGATTTGATCTGATTTAGTCTGTTATATTTTGCTTTTATGCAGTTTGCACACCTATTTGTAATGAAAAGACATCAAATAATAGTGAATTCCAAATGACACCCAGCATGTGCTCACACAGACATGAAGTCATGAAGAGACACTTTGTTCAGTGTGTATTATGAATGCCCATTCTTCTTTTCTGAATTCATCATGTTTCCAGACATCTTCTGATACATATGTACCAGATAAATAGCTTATTTGCTTTGAAACAGTTCATAAAGTGCCTGTTGCTAGGGTAGCTGTACCTTTTGCAGATATATTTGTAAGGATGGAAGCTTCCTCCCTCTTTGATTCTTCAAAAGCAGTTACAAAATGAGGACTCTTGTCCTCAGCACACCAAGGGATGTGCACAGCATTGAATTAAAAATCACAAGCCTTAGAATGTTGTTAAGTCTGACTTGGTGTATCTTCATTGCAACATGCAGCCAAGTACTGATGCAGCTGACTATTTATATTCAACCATCTTAATTTTTAAACTTAATTTCAAATATTTGGGGCTTCAGGACCTTAGGTGTGGGTTTGATGCTGCTTTTACATTCATTCTCTGTTTTTCACTGTTGGGAGCTGTGTGCTTTGGTGCTGTTCCCTCCAAAAAGCGGTATGACCCCTCCCCTGGACACCATTTTAACAAAAGGTGTATATACCACCTCCACACACAATGCTAGCCATTCCAAGGTTTCCTACCACTTTTATGAGCTGAATCCATCAAGAAGTATTACAGTGAATTGAAGGAGTATATATTTTTCCTTAATAACCTTTGCAATAGTGTGAAATGCAGAGGAAAACCAACAACTTCTGTGATTGCAAATGGCCATGGCAAATAACAAGCTGATTGAGAAATTGGACATGTTGCAACTTGGAAAAAAAATTATATTTTAGTCCATGCTAGAGAAAAAAAAAAAGCTCTTTTAGGGCCTGTGTCTTTGTGTTGCCCAGTTTTGTGAGTGTGAAGCAATGATAAGGTTCACAAGGGCTGTTTGAAATTGGCTAAAAAAGCTTTGTTTCTTGGGGTGTTAGATGAAGACATAAATCTATACAACTAACATTCCACCTCAAAATTCTTGCTACTGCTTCATCTCAGGGTTGCCTGTGCAAGCAATGACTGTTGGGGCCAAGAGTCACAGATTCTCACCTTCTCTTAGCAGTGCTTATTCTGAGACAGATTTTATCCTTGTTTAGTTTAAATTCTGGGCTTCTGAACTGCTTGTTTATATGAACTGTATTTCAGATTTTGTGGTCTGTGTAAGGTACAGGTAGGTGGTTTTTTTGTTGGATATCATTTTCCATGGTCCTTGCATCTTGTGTGTGAACAGGGCTGTCACTTAACTGACTTGCTAAGGTAGCATGTTTTTAAAAATGATCAAGCCTTGCCACCAAGCTGTGACTTAACTGTTCCTTGGCACTTAAATGAAAAATAACAAGAGCCTGAGAAAACCCCAAAACCCATCCAGATTTATCCAAACCCTAACCTTACTATTCTGGTTGTGCTGCTCTACTATGTCAGACTTCCCACTATGGGGGTAATGGAGTCAGATCCTGCCCTGCTCCAACCTGCTCTGCAGGCAAACACAGGTCCTGGCACAGCCTCCCAGTCCCTGGTGCCAGCCACACACCAGAGCCTTTTACAGCATCTCCCTTTAGAGTCATGGAAACAGGCAGGTGGGAAGCCACCTCTGGAGATCATCCAGTCCAACCTCCAGTGCAAAGCATTCACAGCTGGATCAGGCTGCTCAGGGCCTTGCTTAGGCAAGTTCTGAAAACCTCCAGGTTTAGAGTCTCCAAATCAGTCATCCAAACAGTTTTCTATGGAATCTGCAGTGCCTGAGTTACCGAGGCTAAACAGCCCAGCCTCACCCAGTACCCCTGACTCCCTATTAATTTTGAGGAGCAGAACTTCCATCCCTTCATTCCAGGTGGAATGCTGAGGATTGACCTCCATATGGCAGTGGGCTGTGTTTCTCGAGGCTAATCAGCCCCATCACCTGGTTGGGGTGAGTAGGGGGAAGTAAATAGTCCCCAGTCCCATGGGAAGTTTTGCTGGCTTTGTTCTGTACAGCAAATCATCAAGAATTTGCTCTCTCCTTCAGTTCCCCCACCATTTGGTCTCCTTCCAGTGCTGCTGTCAAGACCCAGTCCCAAGCCAAGTTAGCATTTTGTCCTTTTGCTGGGTTTGGGGTTTTTTGTAGTTTTGTGTGGGAGGAGGTGGTGGTGGTTTGTTTTTGGTGGGTTTGTTGTTGTTTTTTGTTGTTGTTTGTTTGTTTGTTTTCTTTTCCCAGCTTCTTTATTTTTTGAGTTATGTGGCTTTCTTAGCCCTCCTGTATCTCTTAAAAAATAACCTTCAGCTATATTTCCCTCCCTGCTGCTTATCCCCCACATCTCTTCCTCTCAGCTTTCCTTAGCATCCCCTTTCCTTATTTAGCATCCCCTTCTGCCGCTGCTGGTTCAAAGCCTTGTGCAGAAGGCAGCGAGGACAGCCAGGCTGTTTCTGCAAGTAGCCTCAGTAGCTGATGCCAGACTGGAAGTGCCCGTGGGGGAGCCGGGTGAGGGGCGGACACCCGTGGGCAGCACCCGCGGGGCAGCTCCGTGCCGCGTCCCCGCTGTCCCGCACTGCGGCCCGCAGCCGGCAGCCACGGGCAGGGTGTGCAGCAAAGCACCTCCTCCTGCACTCCTTTCCCATCTGGAAATCCGGAATTCCTGGAGGGCCAGCGAGAGGCAAAGCCGGAGGAGGGGAATGCTGGGTATGAGCACAAGAGAGCAGCAGTCTCTGGCACGATGGGGAGATCAGGATCCTTCCCAGCCCTGCTCCAAGCGCTTCTCCTGGGCTTCACACGGGTCTCTACAGTAAAAGCCTGTGCTGCTGATCAGCCAGGCACAGAATTAACATTTCTTTCCGATTATTACACCCATCATCAAGGCTTCTCGTGTCTTCACTCGCTGTTCCCTGTGTCCTCTACCTTGTTTTATTCCACTCCCATTTTTCTCCCTGTCCTCGGGAATGGTATTAACCCTTTCCGACTCCACATGTGAAGTAACGATCTGCAGTGTGAAGCATCCCTTCTGTGATATGTTAGACATTCTGAACCTGTTCCTGATGGTTGCTTTTACTCAGTAAAGCCATTTATTCCCCCATGACACTGGCGAAGAGCAGGAACAGCTGTTTGCATGTTCTCATGACCTCATTCATCAAACATGCACACTGTGCAGGTACAAAGCGGCATCGGGGAGAGAGTCTGGGGCTCCCTGTTACTGCTCTGCTTGTATTAATGGAGAGTTGATTTTAGTCTGTGGCTCTAATATAAATTTTTCTGGTAACAACTCCTTACTAACACACAACAGCTGAGTCTGGCAGTCCACCTTGAAGATAAATCAAAAGATAACAAGAAACGAATGAGGAGCAATTCCACTGAGCTCTTAAATCTCCATACATTATAAAATTACTGGAATAGCTGCTAGGGATTGCAGTGATGCTCATTTGTTTCAGTGACTGAGCTCAGGATCGATCATAGAGCCCTTCCTCACTTTCTGTCCCCTTTGAAATGTTCTGCTGCCTGGTGTTTACCTTCTCTGCTCTTAGGTTTGAGCTGCACCTGAGCCACCAGCACCCCGCTGTGCCCCTGATCACTTTGGTACAATCAGCTGAACCCCCACGGGGGGTGGTACCAGGCTGAAGTCAATTCAGCGGGTGGTTTTGCCCGCTGTTTTCACTGTCTCCAGCTTTGCAGCAGCGTAGGTACACAGGTTACAGCTTCCACCGAGTCACGTCGGGGGAGGGGGTTTGGTGGAGGGGGTGTGGGGTGAAACCGTGACACACTTGTCCCTTCCTGCTCCAACCTGCTGAGCTGAGCTGAGAGCAGCTGAGGACAGGGACAGGTCTCCAGCTGTGAACGTGTCTCTGACAGGGTAGCCTCTGATCCTCCCTGCTAAGGTGATTATGAGAACTGCTCACAAAATGTAACAGGCCTTTAGAGGTAAGGGCAAGGGGGAAAACCTCGTGGAACTGTGTGTTGTACCACACACAGTCATAAAGGGCTTTATGGAGAAAGAAAGATGAAACAGAGGGGGGAGCAGAGGGAAAGAGCTGTGTGTGCCAGAAAATTGTCTTTCAAATTATGGTTCTAATTAACAAAATCATGCTTTTACAGTTTGGTAAATTAATGCATCAACTCTTAATTATTAATTTTATAATGATGTATATAAATATATCCAATACATCCAAAAACTGTGGTCTTGCAATCTCCTAATGAAGATATTTATTCTGCATAAAGAACTATTATAGCAGTGGTGTAATACAATGAATTAAAGCTATTTTCATATGTTAGCTACACGTTCACTGCTCATTCCCAGTTCAATTAGAGCAGAAATGAATGAGGTCCAAAAGGACCAAACTTGCCACCTTTTGCACTGCTGAATTCTAAGCAATAAAAGATCAAAAGAGAACAAAATCAAATCTCCAGGAAGGAAACAGCATTTTTTGGCTTTATCCCACAGGATTACTGCTTGAGTAGATTTTGATTCAGACCCATTTGCTCATCTCTAATTAATAACTTCAGTCACTTGTTCCTCTGATCGTCTGATATCCTTGTGGTAGTTTCAATTAGCTGTTTCACATGGGTAAGTCACTGCATTGCCCTTTAGATTACACATCTCAAAGTATTTATCAAACCTACTCTTACAAAATCAAGGGAGCAATTGTCAGAGCAGCAGAAAAAAGTACTTGGCTCTTTGCAGAAATGCATCTTTTGGTTAAATTGTCTGGTGTCTAACAAGGCACATATTCTGATCCAAGTTTCTCCTCTATTTTACAGTTTGTGTGATGGTATTTGTTTTCTAATGTGCTTGTTCCAAACTTCATTCCAGACACATCTGTAACCTTCTGTCCTTCATGTACACACTTGTAATATTTGCCAGCCCTAATGTATTTGAGACTGATAACCTGTCTGTCAAATGTACCAGAGGTTTGTTAAAGCCTCTGAGAGTTACTGAGGCTGAACATAGGAACAGAAGAGGCACAAGCCTCACTCCTTTCTCATACCAGAATGAAAATCAGCAGGCTAGGTTCTAATTTGGTACAGGCCCAAGGGAAGGCATTCCTGCATCTTTTGCCATGGACTCATCCTAATTCTAACAACAGCCATCACTCTCTGGTTCTACTGCATTTCCGGTTCTACTGCATTTCCAATTCTACTGTATAAGTACATATCCAATATAAATGAGTAAGTAATTTTGTGACTCACTGCTTGCATTAGAGAGCAAACATGCTCAGAAAGATTAACTGAAATAAAACCAGCTGTTTTCGAAACTTTTATGAAGCTCAGAAGCTATGAAAAAATAGATTTACATTTTTCAATTGTGGAACACAATTTTTTTAATTACTAAAAATACTTTAACATTTTAAAATGACAATATGCAACTCCTGATTTTTTTTCTTCCCAACAAAAGTACTTTACTAGTATTGAAAAAAATTTAATGTTGTTTCAGTCATCCTGAAACAATGGTTGTATTTATTTCTACACAAGACATTCTTAAGAGATCTCTTTACTCAGCTATAGCAATAGTTCTGTGCCCTTCCAGCAATGCTCAATGGGAGGGGGATGTGAGAGAAGTCATGGTATAAACCAGTTTTCCACTGCCTTTACATAATAGGAGCATGGAGCCCAGGATGTAGAGCAGCATATTGCTTTCTTATGTTTATACTGAGAGCTCTCAGCCTGCTCCCTGTGGCATTTGAAGAAGCAGCCACCCAGCACCGACCACCTCAGACTGACAGAAACTTTTTTCTAAGGCTTTTTGCCATGCTCTATGTNCATTTTTCAACTGTGGAACACAATTTTTTTAATTACTAAAAATACTTTAACATTTTAAAATGACAATATGCAACTCCTGATTTTTTTTCTTCCCAACAAAAGTACTTTACTAGTATTGAAAAAAATTTAATGTTGTTTCAGTCATCCTGAAACAATGGTTGTATTTATTTCTACACAAGACATTCTTAAGAGATCTCTTTACTCAGCTATAGCAATAGTTCTGTGCCCTTCCAGCAATGCTCAATGGGAGGGGGATGTGAGAGAAGTCATGGTATAAACCAGTTTTCCACTGCCTTTACATAATAGGAGCATGGAGCCCAGGATGTAGAGCAGCATATTGCTTTCTTATGTTTATACTGAGAGCTCTCAGCCTGCTCCCTGTGGCATTTGAAGAAGCAGCCACCCAGCACCGACCACCTCAGACTGACAGAAACTTTTTTCTAAGGCTTTTTGCCATGCTCTATGTCATAAACGACTCAGCCAATTTTCAATTAAAGAGGTTTTATTGAATAATCAAAGTATAAAATTTTGATAAAGCCACAAGTGAAACAGCTCTGAGCCAGGCGATCAGCGCTGGGTGAACCGAAATTCGGACACTATCCAGTCCAAACCTCCCTGGTTCACAAAAAGCAGTTTTTAGGAGTTTACTTTTATGCAGTTTTTTGCTTTGATGGTCTCATCCCTGTAGCATATTGATGTAGTTTTATCTTGTCTTCTTGTTGTGTCAGACGACAGTTCCTGGAATCAGTTGGTATAAATCTCGCTGCTGGATTAGTTTTTGGCGATGCATATTTATCTTATCAAATATGCAGATTGCTGGAGCCTGTCAGACAGAAAATTTCTCAGAATACCCTTTTTTAAATGCATACAAAATGTATCCTGTTGGGGTCTTACCACAGCAAGAATTCTTTGAAATGCATATTTTGCAGCTAGTGTTTGTATTTTCTTCTGGTTTTTGTAGAAAATGCTGTAATTTTGCTTTTAGCACAAATTATTTTGCAACATATATTACACTCTAGTAAAGACCCTGCTGGGATCACACCTCCCATCTTCCACATGGGCAACTCACATCTTCTGCCGTGGGGATCAGAGTGATCAGCAGCAAAAAGCTGAGCACACCTCGTTAGTCAAACAACAGATGCTTACATCCTTTTTGGTATAATTTAATTCTGTTTTGCTGGTTAGGAAGAAGTTACAAGCTTTATATCAATTAGGGATCTGGACCCAGAAGGCTCAAACTGGTCTGATATTCTCCCTCCATACCTGGGGAGCTGTTGGACTGTTCTTTGTCTGGACCCATCCTGATAAATACAAGAGCTAAGAGTTGCTGTCCCTGACACTCTTTTTCTATTACTTTTTTCTAAGATTTTTTTTTAGTTATTAATTCATCAAGGAAAAAAGTCTTTAGCTGTCAATTGCTTTGCAAGACCAAGTGAGTCACCCAACCTCCTTCTCAGCTCCCGGACTGTCATGCTGAACCCACTGAGAATCTCATTACAGATGTGCCAAACTGTGATCAAGGTACTCAGGTGACATGAGTCATTTCCACAGCTAGGAAGAATTTGCATTAAAAATTATCAAAAATATAGTATCTAAATGAGTGAATTAATATCCTTGTGTTGCATTTCTTCTGAGCATAGAAAGATGGTATTGTGCTAAATTATGACAATTCCTTCTACTACAATTTTAAATGAATATCCTGAAATTCTGTGTGTTCATTCATTACTTTATCAAGCAACTATATTTTTTATGACAAAGCTTTATTTGGAGTCATGGTAGAATTATATTTATTCTCCTGTTTTGAGGGTCTCTAGTGACACAAACAGATGACAGAAAATTGGTTTTATACAGAAACTAGGAAGTTCTGTCCTTGACATAAAACGGTGGCATCTGTGAGATCTAGAACTCATAACCACCAGAGACAAGAGCTCTGCTTTGATCTTTTAGTTATGTTTTTCCTTTGTTTCAAATATTGGATCTCTTATATAGGCAATTAGTGTTAATGCCTACAACATACATGTGTACTCATGGAATCTGAACCTTAAAGAATGAGATTCCAGCATAATTTGAAAATAATTTTATTTTCATTAAGAATTTGGAATTATAATCTGCATCTTCTCCATAATCACAGAAGACTTTCCATGGTATTTTTTTAAAAAAAGGCAACAATTTTAATCCAAAGTACAAATACAGCAGACTTTGATAGTATACGTTTTCTTTGAAATTGTGCATTATCAAATAACATTAATAGCTGGGTTTAAAGGATGAAAAGACATAAGATAGATTAATGTCCAGCTTCTGCTGATATACTTCAGATGAAACTTTGATTTCACACCAGCTTCTCATTAGCCCTTCGTACTGATGGTTGGGATGAGATGAGCAGCTCCTGCCAAAGTGTGGCACCACTTTGTGTTTTTCCCTATTGAACTGCACCCCCTCTTTCTTCAGATCACCTTTCTGTGATAATTGAGACTTAGCTGATAGTCCCTTAAGAAGCAAAGTTCAAGTGAATGCAAATAATTAAGCAATTTTAAAAAATCATAAAAGCAGCCTTCCTTACCCGTTTTTTATTTCTGTTTTGGGTGACCTTTCTATATTTATTTTGGCAAATTTCCTGCTCCTTGATAAAGATCTTACACTCTTTATCTCCACCCAGGTTGACAGAAATTAGTGAAAAAAGAGCAGCCCTCTTAAATGTTTTCCAGCCTCCTTTGCCACATGATCCCAGATCTGTATCAACAAACCACAGTGTCTAGTGACCCTGTACAGGCAAGAGGTAAACCAAATTTCCCACGTGAGCCAGCTGATTGCTTTAAATCCATTTTTCATACTTTTTGTGACAGTTATGTTTTCAGAACAAGTAAATTAAGGTTCCTTATTACTTGCCTTGAGCCAACACCAGTCCAAGATGAAGACTAAAGAAAAAGAAATATGACACAAAAACCCTCACCTTTGAAACGCAAATTAGACTCTTGTGGAGATTAAAAGCCCTTAAATCAAACAGCATTTGTCAGACACAGTTATGATCTCCAACTCATCATAAGTCCAAAACCACTTCGACACCTCTTGAAAACCCACCCAGGACTTCAGCAGTAGTTCAGTGCTCTCTAAGGACAGGCAACAGAAAATAAGTTAGGAACAAGGATCCCTGCCTTGTGCTATGAGATTTATCTCACAGAAAATATGTTTGGTCCCCTCACAATCTTTACTTACAAAAGGCTTTTTCAGATGCAAGTTTCTCCCACAAGCCAAACACTTATCCACAGGTTCACTACATCAGCACAAAAGCACAGCTACATGGCACAGCAGGTGTAGGAGAATAAATTCTAGTTGACCACAGTTGGTACAATATTTGACCATGTCAGGTGTAAATCTGCCAAACACATTTGGAGCTGATCCTGCCAGTAGCTAGTAACAAACTTTAAAAACCGTCCTCTGGATGGTAATAAAGTAATTACCAATGTGGCTTCTGTTCTCCTAAAAATGCAGCCTTGGAAACATTTGTACAGCAGAAAGTGCTCTGTGCTCCATCAGAGGTGGAAACAGAGTAAAGCACCCAACTTAGCTGCGATTTTTTATGAACTCTGAGTACAGGAGGTAATAGAGTATGAAACTGCCATTTTTTGGGAATTGTTTATCAAAACAGAAAAGACCCACTGGGGAAGTGATCGGAGTTATACAAAAAGAATTAAGATTAATTTATAACTAGTGGAGTAAACTGTTTATAATGATTTACTGTTCTGTCTCAGCATGCATTTAATGCTATCAGACAGTTTGTTATGGGTTTGTTGTGACTCAAGTGAGCAGAGACACATTTTAATTGAGACAAATACAAAACATTTGGACAAGAATAATGTTGGCTAATTGTGCGTAGCACAGGCGGTGTCAACATGATTCCTTCCCCTCTCCCTCCCACCCTAACAGTTGTACTAACAGAAATGCATTGGCAAAAGTGAGCACATTTCTGGGGCTTGTTTTTCTCCTTGTTGTTGTTGACTTGCAAACTGTGTCTGTCCTCATTTCTACATGCAGTGTCAACTGATGCTGGACCAACAGGTACAGGTATAAAATGCAGTAACAGATATGCAGTAAAAGTTTCACAGTGATCTCTGGTCCATCTGCTGTCAAAATGTCCCTGGCACAGCTACTGGGCCTGCATGTATTCATGCTGAACTGCTTTTGAAACTAGCCAGGGTATTTTGAGAATTGCATTAACACAGCATCAGCTGGGAGAAAAGATTGCTCTTTTACTGATTCTGAGATTCAGTATCTGATCTCTGACTGATAATCGTGTTGAAAGGATAATTTGAATGTATTGGGAAAAGTGCACCATGTGATGCTTCAGTGAAATCTACAGCACCAGATGCTCTAATTGCACAGAATATATATTTCCAGTCTTGAAATTCCTTCTGCAATTACTGCAAGTTTTACAGAAACATTGTAGGTTGTGGGAGCACTTTATGAAAAGAAAAGGGACATGTTTCTTACAGGATGTTAATACTGACAGTATTTTCATAAACTACTTTGATAAAATACTTCTGATGAAATACTTAAAATTTTGGTTTTGATAAAATTCTCTGAAGGCCTACTGTAGATTAACTCCCCTATATGGTTACAACTCCCCTTTTTCACTTCTAGAATGCCACACTTGATAAAAGGTCATAAAAAGTGACCAAGGCAAGACAGTCTATCCGATCTCTGACACAGACCAGTAGCAGATGCAGAGGAATGAGGCAAGCATCAGATAATATATGTCTTGCACATCTTCCAGAGCTTCAACATTTACTTCAAAGCCCTGGCCTTTTAAATACTCCACAGCTTCTCTGCATGCCATGTCCTCAGCCATTGCCTCCTGCGCTGCAAACACTTTCATGCTCTCAGATGTGGTAATTCTCAGCCCAAATCAGACCATGCACATTGCCTACATAAGCTACCAGGATACACAGAAACATGAGCAACAAGACTTTGTGGTGTGGCAAAAAGTCATCAGTCACCCCTTAAAGAGAAATCAGTGTATGGAGGTGCCAAAACCTTTTGATTCATCTGAGGTCCGTGAGGATTGAGGAGTTTATCCACAGGGCCATCTCACTCAGTTTTTTGGTTTGAACTTTGACTCAGTGCTCTGCTGGGTTTGGTCCCTGCTCGGTCCCTGAGTGCTGATGCTGACTCTGAGGTCTCTCAGTCCTGGGCTGCCTTGTGTTGCTTGTCCTGCTGTGGGCTCGAACACCTGGGGCTGCCCCCACTGCGGTCACACAGCTTTGAACGCGTGGATTCCTAAGGGGAAACCTGTCCACTTTGAAGGACAAAATGTTGTGGTGCGTAAAGGGGCTGGAAGGAATCTTTTTTATGACACCCAGGCGTTATGCTAGTGCTGACCTTCTTCCTCTTTCAGCTGTGTCCAGAATAACAGGATCTGCAGATGGTGTGAAGGACAATTGTGATTATATGTTTCTGCTGATAAATGTTGGTCAAGTAATCATCAACCTTCATTTTCCCACAGCCCACTGCAATACCACTAGCAAAACAATCTAATTCTTTTCACCCCTTTTTCTTGATCTATTAAATAGGAAAAATTAAATTTGCTTTACTTTATTAATTATTTTTAGATCTACAGATAAAAAGTATGTGATCACAACAGAAATGTGTAAAGGCAAATGGAAAAAATTACTGTAAAACTCAACTGAGTGGCTTCAAACCTCTGGAATTTTTTGAGTCTGATTTCCAGCTCTTATTCAGGTGATACCCTCTTTTTGTCACCACCCGTTGTTTAAGTCTACTTAAAAACCTAGTTTTGCAAACGTCATCCCATGTGCTGGTGCTAAACACTGCAATCTGTTTCGAAATCCAAGATGCCTTTCCGCAGTTGTGCAACATTTTATTTTGTTGAACCCTTCCTGAGCAAAGAGCAAGAACAATTGCCCTAAATGCAGAAAACTAAAGGATTTTAAGATAAATTTCCTGTTCAAACTTTTAACACAATAGTATAAGGGGAAATAATGGGCTGGGGTGGGGGGGGCTGTGATGGGGAGTTGCCAAGGGCACTTTCACAGAGCCTTACAGAAGGGCTTGCTATTGTTTGTCTCACTAAGGCGTTTAGTGAGAGACAGGAGACAGGAAAGAGCAGTGTCCAGGTGCAGCCGGGCTATTGAATTGGTAGGGTTTCATCTGTGCTGCTCAAAGCAGATATTTCCACCAGTCTTTGATTTGTCCGTGGTTTTACACAACCTGAGTGACCACGGAGGGGTTTATTCAGCCGGGGGAGAATCTACATTGAAGAAGGAGTGGTAGATGAGTAACACCGTGTGTGTTGTGTGCATGCACACGTGTGTGACCGATCTCTTTAAGAAGAAATTTGTGCTGTGATCATTTTATTGTTGCTCAGCTGCAATTCAAATAAGAGCTGAAAAGGGCTCAGGAGTGATGACAGCTGTAGCAATAGAGGTTTCGAAGAGAGTTTTCTATTAAGTAAAAAAACCCTACATTTTTTCTTGCTGTTTTCAAAAGTTGGGATGCATTTCTTTCTGTAGAGCCCTGAAGGGACTATTACAGCTCCTTGCAAAGCAGGAGGTGAGTGTAAATCACCGTTACTTTCACAGGGACACGAGGACAGTTCGAATTTTGAAAAATCAGTGTAATTTTGTTGCCAGTCACCTCTCCTTTGTTTGCCAGCGTGGATCAATATGATCAATACTGTCATGATAGCTATCTGAGAGCAGAAAGGGAGAGCAGTGTGAAGCAGAAAAACTTCCCAAATCCCTCTCCTTTCGCCCCCTGCTCTGTCTCCACCCTCGGCGCGTTGTGGCTCCTCCTGGCAAGCGGAGCCGCTGGAGGCAGCCGGGCTGGATCGGCTCAGCCCGGGCGCTGCTCAGCAGCTGCCTCTGCAGGAGGGCTCGCTCTGCTTTCCCCACCTCCGCTCTGCATGAATGCCTCAAAGCAGCTGTGAGGAAACAGCCTCTCAGCCTGTGCAAGTGAGCTGGAGTCATAGAGGGATTGACCGAGCTGACAGTTGAATTTACAAGCACTGAAAGTCCAGGTGCTGCTTCAGGGGAGGTGGAGGACGGTGCAGGAATGGGACTGTGAGTGCATGGAGAACGTGCTCTGGGGCTGCAGCTCCCCCACGCTCAGCTCCACCGACCCTTTTGCGGGGGTCCATGGAGAGCAGGTGCTGAGATCGAGTGCTGGGCAGAAGCAGCAGTGGGCTGGTGAAGATGGAGAATGGCACAGGAGATGAGCAGAACCAGACTGGGCTGCCACTATCAAGCCAGGAGATCATTACAGCTGAATACCAAGTGGTTACCATCCTCTTGGTCCTCCTCATCTGCGGGCTGGGCATCGTGGGCAACATCATGGTGGTTTTGGTGGTCCTCAGAACGAAGCACATGAGAACTCCCACTAACTGCTATCTGGTGAGCCTGGCCGTGGCAGATCTCATGGTGCTTGTGGCTGCGGGGCTGCCCAACATCACCGAGAGCCTGTATGGATCCTGGGTGTACGGCTACGTGGGGTGTCTCTGCATCACTTATCTCCAGTACCTGGGAATCAACACCTCTTCTTTTTCCATTGCTGCCTTCACCATCGAGAGGTACATAGCCATCTGCCACCCAATCAAAGCTCAATTCCTATGCACTTTTTCAAGAGCCAAAAAGATCATTATTTTTGTTTGGGCTTTCACCTCCATATACTGTATGCTCTGGTTTTTCTTGCTAGACCTTAATACAGTAGCCTACAAAGAGACTACTGTTGTGTCCTGTGGCTACAAGGTGTCCAGGAGTTATTACTCTCCTATCTACATGATGGACTTTGGTATATTTTATGTTGTGCCAATGGTGTTGGCGATGGTCCTCTATGGCCTGATTGCTAGAATACTGTTCCTGAACCCCATCCCTTCAGACCCAAAAGAAAACTCTAAGACCTGGAGAAACGATGTGGCTCACCAAAGCAAGCCTGTGAATTCCAAGATGACTAGCAGGAGTTTCAATAGCACTATTGCTTCTCGAAGGCAGGTAGGAACAGTTATTTGAAATGGCTTTCTGAAAACTAAACCACTTGTTTTAGAGCTCACTTGTCTTAAGCTGTGGAAGGAGGTAAAATAAATACTTCCTTTTTTCTAAGTAGTCAATTTTAAGTTCCGTGATACACATATACACATAAATATGTACTTTTTTTTGCCTATATTTTATTACCTACTGCAAGGTAAGAAACCCTAAAAGAAACAATATTTTCTTTCCTATATCAGAACACAATTAGGACGTATCAATTATGAATGAAACATTTTTAACTATAGTTTCTTTATTTTACAGCCTATTAGTAATCTTGCCAAATATACAAAGTGACTCTTGACTTACTTCTGAGATCCAAAGAGAAGGAACTAGCCTGGGAATCTGGGAGACTTGAGGTTGAGTCCTAGTTAAGGCACTATATCACTCAGCAAATAAAGTCAAGTTGTAAATTTTCCTGTCTCTAACTCTCCTGTGAAAAGTCTGTTTAAGGAAGTCTGTGTATAAATTGCTTTGTAAATGCTAAATATCTTTGTTACTCCATCTCTTGTAAAATATTTTTATGTTTTGATGGCTCAAAACTGCAATACAAGTTTGACTAGCTTCTTCTTCTGTTGTTGAATATGTATGCTGCTGTGTGTAATAGTACCAGTAGAATGCAGTTAGTGGATTGATTTCTGGCTATGTGCAGTAAACCACACAGCATGCAGCAGGTAGCACAGCTGGTGCAGTGATGGGAAGCACAGGGTGCATCCTTTGCAGCTGGCTCAGGGGATATTCTTCTTATTCCTTATATTCTTATTTTGTGTCAATTGCTGCTGTTGATGGGAGGGACCAAATTCTCTCACCACAGAGATGGCACAGAGCTCAAAAGTTAAGTGAGCTGCCTTCTAAAGCATTGAGCCCTCAAAGAGCACTGGAGTTATGCTTGGAAATACTCAACAGAAATATGTGGGCTAGGTTGTATTTAAGTATTTTGTCAATTACAGTTAATATTTAGATAGGAAGTGTTTAATAGTGTTTTTCTTTGTCCATTAATTAGTGGAAGATTATCTGCTCTTCAGGTTCTTAATATCACTTTATGCTAGAGTACATGTGCTTAGTATCACTTGTAAAACAGAAAAATCTTTTCCATTAAACATTGATGAATATGGACACTCTTAAACTACAAAACCAAAAAGTGATTATAATGTGATATCTTTATTTCTTGTAAAGACAGCAAGACTTTTCCTAAAAGTCTAAGTAACCTGATTGATTAAAGTAGCCTCATGACAAGTAAGGCTAAAATTTGCATATAGGACAACACAGGAAGCAAAGCAAGGATAGTGTGGAATTATTAGTAATATGTTTTTTGTATAATAGCAGCATGCAAAAGATAGGCAGTGGTGTAAAATGAGAAAAAAAAAATAAGTACATATCCAAAAAAATCTAGAATCTCAACAGTTAGTAAGACACAGAAGGGAAATTTCTTACCACACTGACAGGGGCATGTACAGCTGACAATACAGTCTGGCCTGACAGTGAGTGCTGCTGAAAGGTGAAACTGTCTGTGTCCTCTCAGAGCTGTGCTTACATTACAGGGATTGAGTAGTGTACAATATCCAGCATGTGATCTCTAGAAAAAGTGATTAAAAATGTGGTGTACACTTCCTACTTCTGTAGCAGTTCTCATATTTATCCAAGAACTTTTCTACAAAATTAAATTTATGTATGTTTTTGTAGGGGTGTTGGCTCCTGATGAGAATGGGGGAGAAAATGGGAAGTATTCTTATTCCTCATGATCCAAGATAAGGACAGGCAGACAAACTATCAGTTATTGTCATGGGCAGTGCAGGTTCGACTTTGGGAAAATTAATATTGCCAATTTATTGCCTGTTGCTATAGCCACCAGTTACACTCAGTCCCTTCCCTGTGGCAACCAGCAGCGTGGGGCCAGAGAGTGTTGCAGACAGGTTGCAGAGGTTGGTCTCTTGCCACTGCTTCCTTCTCAGCCTTTCGCTCTGTTTCCTCAGTTTCCTGGAGCCCACAGATCCCAGATTTTTTTTCTTGTCCATTCATAATATGAATACTGAATTACATATTTGCATGAAGTTTCATATTTTCCCCAAAGGAATTCCTACTTTCCTCAGATACCAGGGGGACTGAGAAAAATAAATGCAGCCTTACGTAGCAAACGTGCTGGTTTATACTTGAGATGGAAGCTCATTTAACAGTATGTGTATCTCACAAGGTTAGTTGGCCAGGCCAATCAAATCGTCTAGGGTCATCGTGGCCATCATGGTCAGCTATAACAGGTAGATTTCCTTCTAGAGAAAGTCCTCTCTTAGACAGTGGTGCAGTCTGTGCTCACCAGAGAAATCCCTCTGTTCTCTCACAGCAGAGCAAGCACAGATTCCAGCTTGCAGTGCAAGGCAAGTTTTGCATGGCTTACATGAAATCCTCAATCATATCACCTGGTTTCACTTGTGGTGTTAATATATCAAGACCTTAATTCTTCTGTTTATTTAATCCTCCTCCTCATTGCACAACTTCTTTTTGATTACGAAATCATGGACTGGGATATGCAGTCACTTCGTGTTGCAATGAACACCACCAGGCACAAGAAGAAAGATGTTATTACAAGGCTTTAAAACACCAGAGTGACTATTGCTTTTACTTATCAGTGTAAGAAGGATTAGTATTCAAAGGAGAAGGAAGCAAATACTAAAGTGCTTGTACCAGGATAATGAAAATGTTTAATAAAAACATTTCCTTAGAATGACAAGCTTTTGTAGCAGGAAGGAAAAGGAGGATACTAGTTCAGAATCACTGTTTAGTAAAATATATTTTAAATATTTTTAGAACATCGTCAGAAATAAAAAGATAGGGCTTGAATAATGTTTATGTGCAGCCAGGACCATATTCAATCTCAAGCACTTTGTTATCATTCAAACTACACTTGAAATTTGGACTAAGCTGAAATTGCTCAAAGTCTTTTTATCATGTTTTCAACCCCCCTAACTAAGAGTAATTTGTACCCTGAGCACAGGACATACAGTGCACATCCACCAGAAAAGAGCCATCAGTGTCTGCTTGCCTTCACCCAAGCAGTGAATTGAGGATGTAGTGCTACTGCTTTCAGGGAGCTTTGGTCTATGCTTATAGGTGATAAAAAACATGTTCTTTTAAAATTTGTCCTCTTAGCACTCCACTGATGTCAAATAACTAGCCTCCTCCCAAATTCTGTTCAGTTCTGTTTCATATGAAGTGATTTGTAACAGGATATGGCATTTTACTTAAAGAGAACCAAACTTTCCTCCATACTATTTGTGTGCAGCAATAAAGACTTTTGGTGTAGATAAGAAAGCAGCTTTGGCCTCAGTCATGTGTTTAGATGCTAGGTTCACCTATAAAGCAAATTCAGGTGAATTTGTGTCAGAAGCCCTGAGCAGTGCCTCAGCCTGCAGTGGGGTGACACAACCACAACTGCTCAGATGGATCAGGAACCTGAATTTCTGCCTGGCAATAGAGATCTTGTGAGAGGTTTGTGGCAGCTTTGGAAGGATATGTACTGCAGACAGTTTAAGATTATAGTGAATTCTCCTTGTTGTCCTGCACTGACTGAACAACCACGAGGTGCCACCAAAGAGATGCCATCCATAGGTTATGCCTCTTCTCTTGCACTGAATGTAGACTCTGTGGCAGCACATGACTTGGTTCATTGCCCTGAGCAAAATGAAAACCAGCTCTACAGAGTGCTTAGTTTTCAGCAGTAGAAGCTTGTGATAGAGAGAAAATGCCCATGCCATGCCAATATACACAAATTCAGCTATGTACATATATATATATTTACTCTCTCTATATATATTTGAGGTATATGGGACACAGTCACTTGAGGAGTAAGTCTTTTTTTTATTGCTGTTCAGAGTTAATTGTGTGACTCTGAGTTACCCCCTCCTTGACAGAAAGATTAATTTACCTCTAGCCCAGGTTCAAGCTGATAGCTGCAACACTGCAAATGATCCTCTGAGCAATTTTTCCTGAAAGACATGCTCAGAAGAAATGGAAATTGCCATTGACTGGGACATACCATAATAGAGTGCCCTGCCAAGCCTCTGGTAGCAAACTACTCTGGTGGCTGTGCAGGCTATTATGCACTGACTGCCTGAGCTGATGGAATACATCTGTTGGTTTGCCTCTGTCCCATTGCTCATCCAGGCTCCACAATTGGTAGCTTTCTTCCTTTAAATGTGGATTATTTTCTATAGTGAGTAGTTGTTCTCCACTGGAAAGATTTGCTCAGTTTTGAGGCACAGTCTGGAGCTCAACTGGAGGGATGAGAGGCAGAGGTGAGGAATCCTGAGCCTTCCTGAGCCAGAGTGGCTCAGTACTGGGTCAGCTCTCTCTGTGCCACCGTGTTCACAGAAATGGCCCTTTTAGAAGTGGTTTGGAGATAAGGAGAGATCATCCTTTGAGTTGCCTGGAATATTCACATTTGTATTTTGCTTTGTTACAGGCTGCACACAAAAAATTGAAAAAAAAAAACAGTCTAGAAGTCTTTGTGAAATGTATCAGTCTAGTGACAAAAAAGGAGATAGTATTTCACAAGTCTTATTTTTTACTTCTACTGAACAGAGCTGTAGAGAGATGAAAAGCGTGAGGGGAGGAGAATTGTAAAATAAAATTGCAGCCTTTGAATATGTACATTTGAAGACAGATAAATAAAGATACCTCAATTTGCAGAGTAACTTGATCTTCATCACATTATTTATTGTAATACCTATAACAAAATCACCAAATTGACTTAAAAGTGTGTCTTTCTAGATAGATAGGAGAAAATACAATCATTAGGCAATGTGATGGAAGGTTATTGTATAATGAACTTATCTGAAGACAAGGGAATTAAACACACTCTCAACTTCAAACTAAAATCCACTTCTAAAACTAGCAAGTGTTTGTGAGTGATCTTAGTGAAGTTATCTGCTCTTGAAACCCTTATCAATCTACAATCAAAAGAATCAGTTGTAGCTCACCAAAATGTGTGCCAATGCTTTCCATTTCACACCAAGTCATCTCCTGACTTCCATGAGGCTGTGCCACCATATCCTCCCATGTCACATTTCCCTGTAGTTTCTACTTTGTTTATCAACATCTTTCAAACTTTCGTTAATGTAGAGACTACTGAATACTGTCTACACTGGAATTTACAAAAGAAAATTTACAAAAGAAAGACTCTTTTTAAAGTCGATTTCAATAGTTTTTTATTATTTCTTGTTCACTTCATTTCAGCTATCCTGGCTATTTCCAAAGGTTGTTCTTTTCTTTTTTCAAAACAAAATTACACAATAGAATAAACTTCTTATAACAATCAAGTTTTGTTGATAATCCTTTTTTTTTCCTGGCTCTGTAAATTTTGTTTGAATTTTCAGAGTAAACATCATGTAATGAAGATCTAATTAGATCTTGAGGATTTGAGGAACAGTAGTTAATCTATTTGTTCTTTTTTTCCATATTTTCAGATTAGGGAAATTGTTTTAGGCTGACTGTTAAACCAGATAACCTAAAAAGGCTTTATGTTCCATTACTCTACAGGCTATACTAATCTAAAGGAAGGGATCTTATGGGGTTGGAAGAAAATTATTTTAGATCCTTTTTTCTCATTTGAATCAACACTCCCTTTCAGCATGAGAAGTGAAAAATCCAAGGTCTATAACAGCTTACTGGGGTATCATCTGGAAAGGGTAATTTAACAAAAAATAGGAAGAATTTGGGGTCAAGGTTTTTTGTACTTCCTGTAGAAAACCTTTCTGAGTCAAATATTTGTCAGAAATTCCTGCTGAAGGATCTGTCCATAGTTTTGGTTTGGCCCTAGAGGTGTAAGAATGCCCATGTTCTTTCCAAGGGGAGCACTAACCTCCTGCCCCTGTTCTGTCTCCCTCTGTTCCCTCAGGTTACCAAGATGCTGGCTGTGGTTGTGATCCTGTTTGCATTCCTGTGGATGCCCTACCGCACCCTGGTCGTGGTCAACTCCTTTCTCTCCACACCCTTCCAAGAAAACTGGTTCCTGCTGTTTTGCAGAATCTGTATTTATTTAAATAGCGCCATCAATCCTGTAATTTATAATCTCATGTCCCAGAAATTCAGAGCAGCCTTCAGGAAACTCTGCAACTACCAGCAGAAACAGGAGAAGAAACCTGCCAGTTACAGCATGGCCCTAAATTATAATGTCATCAAGGATTCTGATCACTTCAGCACCGAGCTAGAAGATATTCCCAATACCTACCTGTCCTCTGCAAAACTGTCCATTGGTGATACCTGCTTGTCATCCAAGGTAACAGTTAATACACTTCAGTGTCTGCTGTGGAGCCCTCCAGAAGCAGAGCATGGTGCTGGGCATGGGCTGTGCTGGGGTAGCTTTCAGCCAGGGCAGCACTGGGAGGGGCTGACTGTGACAGGCCATGTCCCAGACAGGGCATGGCAGGGAGGGACAGCTGCCCAGCTGGGGAAAGTCATGTTTTCAAAGTGCCTTGTGCCAAGCATGATGGGACTTGGAGGGTCTGGAGCATGGGGAAGGATGGGGAGAAGCAATTAGATTAAGCCTTACCTTCTGAGGAACAGAGGGCTCTAGTGGAGTGTGGCAGTCAGGCATGGTGCCTCACATACACATCTGGTGCCTCACATACACATCTGGTGCCTCACGTACACATCTGGCAGGAGGGTGATGTTGGTGTCTTGAGCTCAGTGATTCCTCTGGGCGTGTTCTGGCTGGCTGCAGGGAGGGCAATGGAGCATTTTCTGTGCCTTTCCCCCTGACTCCAGCTGGGGCTTAACCAGCCTGGTGCCACCACACAGCTGGCACTAAGGAGAGGCTCTGTCACCGACCAGCACTCTGATTCTGGGACTGCTGAAAGCCCCCTGCATCTCCGTGCTGCCTGCAAGCATCCTTGTGTGTAGCACACCTCTTTAACCCAGTTCTCTTGATGATGCACTTACTGTTTTCATGATGCTTTTTTCACAACATGCTGCCTAAAGGCTGTTTGCAAACCCAAACATTTTAGACCTTAAAAATATAGGTGATCTACAAAGAGGCTTTGTTTTCATTTGCTTTTGCAGATGGTATGAGAGTAAAATATTTTTTTCTCATTTTTCTTCTTCTCTCCTCATTTTCAGGCCTGAGACCCACCTTGTTTTGAGCCATATAAGACATTGGGATGCTCTGTTTCCACCAACTTGTATGAATTGTACAGACATTTCTGCTCACAGAATTGCAGAGGCTGCCATAAATCTTTACATACCTGCCTCTGCCCTACAAGAAAATGCAGCATGTTGGGGAGTGAAAAGAGTATATTATTGAGGATAACTGAATGAAATATTTAACACAACCTAACTCTCGGCAGGTGAGTTGGCTTCAGCAGAATACCTAAATCCTTGTTCCCATTAACTGGCAGAAGATTGGTCTGTGACCTCAGAATGAGCAAGGCTTGTCAGGACATATCCATGGACTTAGAGCAGGGCAGTGGATGATACTCCCAGTGGAGGTGAGAGGGGGGCAGAGGAGCTGCTCCAATGTGTGGCTGCGCTGGCCAGTGCCTGGGGGACCTGTCCACTCACCAACACTGCTGCTGATTGCAGTAATTACCTGCCAGTAACTCCCTCATCCCACATCAGTGCAAATCTCATTGCAGCCTTCTTAGCATGCTTCAACAAACAGGTATCTGATGGCAAAGAGCACAGAATCTTTTCTTTCTTTGGTTTATTTTTACCTTGAGCAATGTGAAACAGGAAGACCATTCGATGAATTTGCAGCAGGGAACAAAGAAATTAAAAAGTCAGTAGGAAGCATTTAAAACATCTTATTTTTTTCAGCAGTCAGGTTTATAGATGTACCACTTTAAATGTAAGTCTCAGCTATTACTGAATCCTGTTGGAACTTGACAGGTATTGAAGAACACTCAACAGGTGTTTACCAGCTCCTTTTATCTTGGTTCAATACCAATTGTGTCTAAGAGCTCTAGAGGGGGTTTAGAGCTTTAATATCAATAATGTCTGGGGAAAAGAGGAAAATTCAGATAAAAATGTCATTTTAAATTTTTTTTTGTCTCAAAGTTTATCTGTTAGAATACTTTTGGACATAAAATGTCAGAAGAGAAGTCATCATGGTTTTTGATTTGCCAGCATAGCCCCTTCCCTGGTCTTCCCACACAGACCCATGATAAGCACCCTGGGGCTGTAGTTTCCCTAATACAGCTGCAGACAAAATACCATGTATTGCTTTGGCTTTGCTCTAGACCAGCTCTTGTTCTTGCTAGAAGTATATTTTTTCACTTCTGTGCAGCAGAAGCTCAGGAAAGTGCCTATGTGTTCTTGTTTGTCATGAACATTTTGCAAAGCTTTTGTACATGACATTTAAAATCCTTTAAAAAACCTAATTCACAGGATCACAGAATAGGTTGAGTTGGGAGGGACCCACAAGGATCATTAAGTCCCACTCCTGGCCCTGCACAGCCCCATCCCCAAGAGTCACAAACCTGTCCAGTGTGGGGGAAAGAGGCAGCCTCTACAGCATAGTAAGGCTTTCCTATCCAATATTCTTTTTCCTACACAGCCACTTCCCCAAATCAAACCATTTTCACTAACATTCAGCTCTATCTGCAAACTGAAAGAGAACTAAAAGTACCCTGACAGGCTTCAGATTTGAATGTTGAAACTGTGAACCCTGAACCCATATCTGCTGCCTGCAAAGGACTCTGTTGGGCATTAAGGCAAGGAGGAAGCAAACAGATTGCCCAGAGAGGCTGTGGAGTCTCCCTCACTGGACATATTTAAGAACCATCTGGACTCAGTCCTGTGCCATGTGCTCGGGGATGACCCTGGCTGAGCAGGGAGGTTGGACCAGATATAAACTGGTCCCTCCCAACCTTACCCACTCTGTGAGTCTGGGATTTTGTAAACAATCTGTATCCTGCTCTGTCTGCATCCTTGCTTTAACTCCTGTTTTACCTTTGCAGAGCTCCACAGGCTCTTTCCAGCTTGCCAGAGTGATGGCAAGGCATGGAAGGGACTAACAGCAAGGGGGTTTAAACAAGCAGTGTAGGTGTGACAGAATTCCAGAAGCTGGCAGAGCTTTGTCTGGAGCAGCAGAACACCTGCAGGCTGTGTTGCAATCTTTCTCAAATCATCTGCATTTCCCAGCTTGCCAGGTTGTCTACCTGAGCAGCACGGGCCATCAGACAGGTATATGCAGTGGGGTCTATTTCTGTGCAGATGTCTGAACCCCCACAGGACTGGAAGGGGGATGTCCAGACTGCTTTTAAAATAATAAGGAAGAACTAAAATGACAAAAGTAAATCACATGTCAGTCAAGTAAGCAAAGTTGGCTAGGGTTCAAGAGTCAGAGAGAGGGATACCAAGGTATTCTCAAATTAGTACCTCACAATTAATCTCATCAATACAATTCTGTAGCTGTGATTCAAATTTTGAGCAAACCTTTCCTTTCTAGATCTTGATGTGAAATTACAGAGTTCTATGGCATTTTACTGCTTACACTTGCTTAAAGCTACAGTTTGCCATGATAAGGGGAAGTCAAGGAGAGATACCACAGCCTGTTTAATATTTCCTCCAAAGCATCTGCCACAGAGAAATTAAAGTATCTGTGAACTTTACACGTTTGCCTAGCTAAGAGACATTCAAAGTCAAAGCAAGCTCCTGTGTCTGACTGAGCAAAGCCTTTGTGTTTGTGAGCCAGCACTGCTTGCAGCTGATGAGAGCTGATGCCCAGTCTGAGCTGGAGGGAGACGCTTTGGATGCACCCTGGGAATCCTTTTGCTTTCCACATGCTGTTTTCAGTCAGACACCTATTCAGTGCTTTCAGAGCAGGCCCTGCTTTCCAGCATTTCTCAAGAAGTGCTAAAACAGGTTGCTTTTCTTATTTAGAAAGGGAGATGTGCAGAACTAGCAGCAGGCAAAAAGTGCATTCCATGGAAACTTGGCTGTCCAGTGAGGAGCACAACTGGCTGGGTAAAAACTGAGCTCAGTATTTATAGAATAACAGTAACACAAACTTACACTTTTGCCTCAATGCTTTCAGAACACAGACTGAATTACAGCTTTTATAGACTGACAGTACCAGAAGTGAATTCTCTCCTTTATTTGCCTTTTTGCTCAAAAATTAACTATCTGCTTTCTCAGCCTCTGCTCCACCAGACAGTCAGGTGAGGTATTTCAGCCCATATTCTTTGTGATGCTTCATCAAGGGCTAAAATCTGTGGAGGTGGTTTTGTGTGCACCATCACTGGGAATAACAAAAATGAAAAGGATTTATTTCTTTCTGATATTTATTTGTGCTAACAGAAATTATTATGACTGCATAATTGTGTGCAAAAATGCAATATTTAGAATTGCAGATTTAGCATAAGGTGTGATTTTAAATGATAATGTGACTGTGTCTTTATGGATGTTAGTTGTGAAATCCATAATAATTTCATACTGATATACAACTAGCACTACAAAACTTTGTCAGATAGCATGCTAATGTGACTATTTCTGTGTTTGCCCTTCTGTTTAGAACAGCAGTCAACTTTTTTCTTGTACCTAGATGTCATAAATTATATATATGAGCATGTATTTTTTTTTAACTTATGTGGGTTTAAATTTATTGATAATTATATAAATTTTTTTTGCTAGAAGTGAAAGTGGCTGGATGTCAACTACTGGCTGCAGTAATATAATTATCTTTGTATATTTATTTCATGGATAGCAAAATCCTTTGCAACATTTAGTCTGAAAGAATTGTCTGATTGGTAGCAGTATTGAAATCCATGCCTATATCCATATTTAATGTCTTTGATGTAAGGGATTGCATTCTTCCTGGACTTTTAGTTAGAAGTTTATCCAGAATGTAACAGAAGAGGTGCTGCTTTCACATCTGGCTTAGGAAGCTCTGCTGCTTCCTTTCTGAAATGCTGAGATTTCAGATGTTTCAGTGAAGGTAGATTGTGCAGCTGAGAAAGGTCAGGTGTATTTAAAACACACTTTGGTTCAAATCATTGCATGACCTCTCTGAGTTCAGAGTAAAGAATGTATCAAAGAAGCTCCTGTGTGGTGTAAAAGGGTTTGTGATGCTCCTGTGGAAATGAGTGACACAAGTCAAATGATAAAGCTCTCACTAGCATCCCTTCAAAAACAATTATCCCACAAAATGGACTGAAGGACTGATTCTACTTCTGGAGCTGCTGCAGTACCTCCCCAGCTACACCGTGAAGGATGCACTTGGATCAGTCACTTTGGAAGCTGAAAATTTTTTCTTATTTGTTTTCTTAAAAAGGTGATCAAAAAAATAAATAAATCACAAACATAGCCCAGATCTGGGCATTATCAGCATGGAAAAAAAACATTATTTCAAGAATGTGAGAAGATGAATTGTTCTTTCAGCAGTGCTGCCTGTGTTTATTTATTTCTCTGCTATTTGTGTGTACAGTTGTTTCTTTTGCTCCAAATTACAGTGAAATTTGAAAATGATCTTTCAGTATTTTGTCATCTCTTCTTCTGACAGAACTGTTTCTTTGTTCTTTTGTTCTTTTCAATGAGAGTTTGTTTTCTTGTGATTCTTTCATTACGACTGGGATAGAGTGATACAGCAAACACCAGAGAATTCGCTCAGCCAAAGTGATTTGGACTCCTGAATTCATCAATTTGGGAACTGAATCTTGGAAATCTGAATTCTAACAAACTATATAAGAGCAGCTGGTTTAGAGGGAATTTCTTCTTCACCTACACAGAGTAATTCTGGTTTCATTCTCTTACTTCTTGTGGTTTGTACATTTGTTTATAAAAAAAGTTGTGAAATTGTTTAGAGAAATGTGCTACTGATAAATGTAGAACAGTTTTTGTTCAAAAGAAACATTTTGTAATTCTTGGATGCATGCTGCTCTGGGGGTTAATTTGTAATGGATTTTTGTTGCTACTCTAATAAAATGTTAAGCAGGATAATTATACTGCAATTTAAATTTTTTCAACAACCACTTGAACACACACCTTTTGTCTTGCTGTCCTTGGCAATGGACAGAAAATGTAACAACATCCTTTGTCATCTGTAGGGGAATGAGATCCCAAAAAATGCAATCCCTTTTTCCTGAAGGAAGAGCACTGTGTCAGTAGATTAGAAGTAGTTAGAGTGCTTAAATGGGAGGGGATTCATGTGAATCCTTGTCCCTGTTACAAGGGTTATTTATGCATTTTACATTTGACAGCATTAAACAAAATAAACAAACAAATAAAAAAGGAGAAACCCCCTACATCTTGGGAGTAGGGGCAGAGAACAGAAGGCACTTTGGTCACTACAATCAGCATAGTTGGTTCCTGTATTCCCTGGCTACTGCTTGGCTTTTCTGGTGATGTCAGCCACTTGTGCTTGAACCCAGCCTCAAGAGGATGAGTGGAATTATTTGATCTGCTCTGATTTTCCTCAAGGTAATGAGTAGGAAACTCAGTCTCCTGAGGATTGGGATACACGTAAAGCCTGAGCTCCCTAGAGCTAGATTAAAGCCAAATTCATGTCTCTCATTTCTTAGGTAAGTGCTCTACCACTGTATTGGTTTGAAAACAAACCAGTGGGAGATCACAAGTCAGGATTAAAATTAATAGGAAAAATTAGAAAGAAGTGAAATAATGTAAGGAAAAAGCACAGACAAAGTCAGATAAAACCTGATACTCTGTTAGGGTGGTGACAGCAGTCCAGATGAAGTGATCCAGTTGAAACAATGATCCAATAGAAGGTCTGGTCTCCAGCTGAAGGTCCGTGGTGGCTCCTGTCCTCTGGTCACCCAGCAGACAGGGCTGAGGCCAGGCAGTTCCAGTCCAGATGAAGTGATCCAGTTGAAACAATGATCCAATAGAAGGTCTGGTCTCCAGCTGAAGGTCCGTGGTGGCTCCTGTCCTCTGGTTACCCAGCAGACAGGGCTGCCTTAGGCAGTTCTAAGGGCAGCTTCTATCCAGGTGGGAATGCCCGGCTCCCCCCTCCTGGGTGGAGCATCTCACAATAGGATGAGATAAGTCCATGAGTCGTGTGGTGGTTTCTTGATGGCCCATTGTCTGTTATCAGGGGTGGGTCATTAGCAGGTGATAACAGCTAATGGCCCACAGCTGGTGGTAATAGAATACTTAAATACATCTATTGTAACCTAGGACAACCACTTGTCCCAAAGACAGGGTGCTCAATCTCCAGTCAGATCTTGCTGACTTTTGTGAATCCCAGGTAGGAGGTTTCTTAATCTTTGCATTTCTAACCAACTCCCCAGGCTGTCTACAGGGGGTGGATAACCCCATGCACCGGAGGTGGTGGGGGCTGATCTCAGAGCAGCTCTGGGGATGTGAGGCACTGTGGCTCCTGGTCAACAGATCGACCTTGAGGCAGCAAAAACCACTTGCAACAAAGAGAACCAGGAACCTCCTGGGGTATGGTGCCATGATGATGCTTTGCCTTTTCTTTTATAACCCTGTTATACCTTTTCACAACTTCTGTGTTCTCGGTGATTTTTGCCTACATTCCTGGACTTGTTTGTTAAGCTGAGAGACTGAACATTTTAGAAGCTTTGTAGTTAGGGATCAGTGTGTCCAGACCCCAAGGTCCTCTCCATAACATATTTTGTAAACTAAGATAGAACCATCCAGGGGAAGGTTCCTTGGGGAGAGGGGGCTCACTTGAGCCTCTCCCTGGGAAATCTTAGATAGAGATGCTAATTAGTAAGAGCTATAATGTGATACCAGATCTTTGATGGGTGGGCATTGTGGGGTTCATGGAGGCACATTCAATGCAGACATAGCGCACCTAAAGATCCTTAAAATAAATACCAAGGTAAAATCCCTTTTTCCCTTCTAACCGTGTTTGCCTCTTGATTTTAAGACCAGGAAAAGGCATCAGCTATACGAGAAAGAACACTGTCAGCAGGCCAAGGAAGGTGATCCTTCTCCTCTGCTCAGCCCTGGGACATCTGGGATACATCTGGGGTACTGTGCTGGGGCCTCTTGGTGTCTGAGAGACATGGACACACTGGGGTGGGTCCAGCACAGGTCCACAGAGGTGATGAAGGAACTGCAGAATCTGACATGAGAAGAGGCTGGGAGAGTTGGGCTTATTCAGCCTGGAGAGGAGCAGGTTCAGGGAATCTTACCAGCATGTATAAATACCTGACAGAGAGAAGCTCCAAGGCAATGCTCAGTGACAGGGCAAGAGGCAATGGGCACAAACTGAAATACAGCAAATTCCACTTAAACATTAGAAAAAAAACCTTTCACTCTGAGTGTGGTCAAACACTGGAGTAGATGTTTCAGACCTGTTATCAGGTCACACTTAGGTTCCTCCATACAAATTTTACTCTTTCAGCTTTCCCTAACAGCTCTAGATTGTTTCAACTGAGTATTTATTTTCTACCACTAAGATGAGCTATTTGTTTGTTTTGTGAAGATGCATAATTGTCCTATTCCTTCTGCATTTCTCTTTTACTGCAAGTGAAATAGTTAATTTTTCTTCTTGTTTTGAGAGTTTTTATGAAGTTTATAATATATATGTTCTTACTGCTGGTTTGATGTATACATCTAAGCAGAGCACTGCAGTGGGCACATCCTGATCTCAGCCAAGGGTGCTGGGCTGCTGGTGGGGAGGAAATGCTCATGAGGCAGGGCACTGGACAGAGCACCAGCCCAGTGCAGGGTCCAGAGGGTCTCAGCATCCTTCAGCCATGTGGAACTCCAGGTTTTAGTCTCTACCTCACTAAACTTCCCTCCTGAAACACACGTGCTCACACTTACCCCTGGATGACGTTTCCAGAAGCAAACCTGTGATATGACACCCAACACTCCACAGAAATGCTCCAGGGCAGCCCTCACAAACACGTTACACCTGCCACGTGGACAAGACCTCTTTCATCAGAGCTCCTCAAGCCTCCTCAGGGCTATGCTGGCATTTGGAATCTCCCTTACCACTTGATTTTAGTGGAGAGAAATTAAAGGAAAACAAAGCTGCATCTGTGCTGAGAGAGCTGTAGCCTGAGTGCATGGTGTACCAGCAGACAGTGAGGTATTTCTGCCCTGCAAACATTTGGGGATCCAAACAGGCAGGAGAGAAAAGCCCTTGGTCTGTCAAGGCCAAAGAATGGGACAAAAAACAGAGTACAAGGAACCATGAAAAATAATAATCTCATGTGATAAACTTCTATTTTGTGTAGATGAATGCTTCTTCTCATTGTTAACAACCATTTATGTCCTATAGCTTGGATATATACAAATAGAGAATAATGAAAATAAGATTATAATAATAGACTTTCACCCAACAGCTTCACTTAACTCATATCTTCTAATAAAATAAAGCACAGAAAACAGGTAGTGTCTAAACTAAGTGGCAGCCATCCAACACATATGATTTTTGAGGTAAGAGATCTCTCTATCTGTGATATACCTTGAGTTTATATTAATTTCAGAATGTAATTATGCAAGTCCACTGCCAGGTCCACAGCAGAAAGAGGTCCTGTAACAATGGATCAAATCCCTGTTGATCACAAACAGGTTTTTCTTTCAAGTTCTAGAAAACAACTATGTAAAAGGAAACAAATAACAACATGATTATTCAGCTCCCAGTGTCTGGGGAAAATACAGACAGCAAATTGGGATAACAGATTTGTGTCATACGCCACTGATTTATGTCAGAAATAAAGCAAAGCACATTTAGAAGGAAATTATGGAAAGATCCAGGGCATCTTGAAAGGCAGGCTGTACTGTGTTCAGGCAGACATTGTCATTCAGGAGAACAATAAGCAGAAATTACAAAGAGTTGATAAGTTTTTTAGCACATAGGACACACATTTAGGAAGGAAATAGGAAATGACAGCTCTGATGGGAGGAAGCCTCTTCAAAAATTGACTCTTTATAATGTAAACATGGCATTTTAAAATGTGATATTGTTTCCTACCCTGTTTATGCACAACAATTACAAGAGCGAGCGAGGCTGAGAGAGGATACAGTGGATGTGTGGGAGAGGCAGATGGCCATGTCTACTGCAGTGAGAACAGGCTTAGTCCAATTTTTTAGAGAACATGTCTAGTAACAAGTTGCACATCAAAGAAACTTCAAAAGCTGTTGCTGTTACACTAAAATAACGTGTGGCAAGATGCTTGAAAGAGACTGTTGTGTCTGATGTACTAGAAAACACAAGGGACCATGGATTAGCCTCACATAATAACTCTGCAGTTTTCTAAATTACAAACTCTAGTTTCTTTTCCCCAGTGCTATGACATTCTGGAGTGTCAGGCTGAAGTTATATTGACTACTTGTATTTTGACTTCTTAAAATAAATACTTTGGTGCTAAGCAGTACTATTCTGCATGTGGTAATTGCCTGTAGTGAATAGCAGTGAATGAAGCAGCAGCTCAGTCTGGGCACTGTCCTGCTGCCCCTGACACAGTGAAGCTGTTCTTTAGTCCCTGAGCACATCTAGCCCCCAGCAAAGTGACACTCTCACAGGGAAGGGATGGGACATAGCCTGGCCTGGAAGTGTCCCAAATAAGCACTTTGGGTGCTGCCACCCTCTTGGTGAGGGTAAAGGATTTTATACAATACAGACCATGTGGTGCCTGTTGGGGCTGAAGCTGGCAAATAGATGGTGGCCTGGTTTGAGTGTTAGCATAGGCACAGCCACTCTGCCTCATGGGGACTAAATTACTTTGCTATCCTTTATTTATGACTCCTCTTCTCCAAAGGTTTCTACTCAGTCTCCATAATGAAGTTAAACTCAGAGCTGTTGTTTTGTTTATCCTTCTCATCCAGATCTGAAACTAACTTGTGCACTGGAAAGAGTGTCTCCTGTCTGGAATGATAGTAGATGGACTAATAAAAGATACTATTTCTCCCTAAAAGTATTATTCTTCTATTATAAACAATAATAAAAAAATAAACTTTACTATAATATGGAATTATGTTTTTTACAGAAAAAGTGCTTTATAGTGTTTGCAGATTGTGCTGTTGTTCAGCAGAGGCTTATGAGAGGGCAAGAGAAATGAGTATTAAAATGCAAAGAAAGACCAACAGGGCATGGTTAAAAACAGTATAGAAGGGGTAAATGCCATCTAATTACAGCACTAAATAATTATGGTTTTTTAAGTGCCTTTCTCAGAGATTTGTGCTGAAGTGCTATTAAAATTCTTTCTACCACCAAATTCATCAAACACAAAGACACTCCTGGTGACCTCTGTGTGCTTAAAAGCTTTGCAGAACAGCATTGACTAACTAATTACAACTTCATTTTTAAATAAGGAAGCACTCTTATTTCAGTGAGATAAATCCCCTTCCCTTTCCACCCCACAGGTCAAGCTCACAGCTCCCGTTTCTGCCTCTGGCACAAGAAGCCTGCTGCTGGTGCCCTGTTTTCTGCCAAGGAGAGCACAGCACAGCTCCACCCTGACCGTGCACATCAGCTCTGGACATCACCAGCCCTTCCTGAGACCCCTCACAGCACAGGGAAGCATCTCCACTGCCCCCACGGAGACAGCAGGTTTGCAGGGAGCACATCCCCTTCCTCCCACTCTCCCATACAAGGGTGCAAGCAAGAGATGAACTCTGTCTTTTGGTAAAATGTAAGGCTAAATCTGAATGGGGGTGGTGGTGTATTTTCTCCCCTTACCCCAGTAACAAGAATGGTAAACTTTCCAAGGTTGATGGAATCTTAGTCCTAAACACTAATCTCATTCTGGGGACAGCTACCATAGTAAGAGAAGACCCTGGAATGGATTTTCTTTTTCCACTTAATGAGAACTGTCTAAAGTCAGATTTTTCTGATTATGATTTCAGCAAAATAGCTAGACTTCCATCAGTATTTCAGAAATCTAATCTCTAAGACTGTGCCAGAAGCAGCAAGTCTACGTGAACATACCAAAAGTACAGTGGGGAATAAAAGACTGCACTGAAAAGTATCTCAAATGGGAAACAAATTCTTTTAATTCTTTCTACTTCAATATTCCAAAGACACTCTTTGGAGTGTCACTCAGCAAACCCAAGTGAACACTGTGGATATGTAGGACAGCTGCCATCAGCAAGGCAGCTAAATGTAAATTTAGAATGTGTATCTCATAAGGCTAACCACTAAAACCTGTGTTTGTTAACAGTGGGTGTACTCCACATACATTGACATAGGTAGGAGGAATGAAAAACAGTTAATCTCTGAGCTCTGCAGCAGGGATTCAATCTCCAGACTTCTGACTGAAGATATTTTTCTCTCTAGTCTGTTCAGAAGGATTTTTTTTTTATTTTTCCCCCAAAAGATGATCTCTCATGCATCCTTTCCTTTTTTCTCTGGGTCATTTATTATCCCTAATTGTGCTGTTCATGCTGCAAATCTCATTTGATGGTTCACAGCTGGGAGGGAGTCAAAGCTTGGTTTCTGACTTTAGTTGGTTTCCTTTGTTCACTAGGACAAAACTCTTGGGACACATTAAAACTAGCACAATTCCCCTCAAGCCAAGTGTCCTTTTTGCTCTCCAGAACATCCTCTTTGTGGAGCTGCTGTTTTAAGAGACTGACTTGGTATAAGGCTTACACTTGATGGGTACATGTCTCTGGTAAATCATGTGCCTCAGTTTCACAGAAGATGCTGCCCTCTGAATTCTGTCCTCTGTGAGGACATGGCAGGGGCATTATCCTGCAGTCAATGCTCTCCACATAATGGCTGTAAGAGTCAGTGAGTCTTTATGGGAATACCTGTGTAAAAGTGTCTTTGAGCCTTTATTTCCATGAGTGCTGCTCTGATGTTTTGTAATCTGGTGATCACAGTCTCTAGGAAGCTCATGGACTTGGCTGCACTGATTGCCACAGCACAGGCAGAGGGGGGCCCATGATGAAGGCACAATATATTATAAACACAAAATCACAGAATAAGATGAGCTGGAAGAAACCCACAGGGATCATCGAGTTGAACTCCTGGCTTTGCCAGGGCCACCCCCAAGAGTCACACCACGTGCCCAAGAGCTTTGTCCAAACTCATCTTCAGCTCTGTCAGGCTTGGTGCTGTGACCACTGCCCTGGGGAGCCTTTCCCCAACCACTCTATGGGGGAAGAACCTTTGTCCAATATCCAACCTAAACCTCTCCTGACACAGCTTCAGGCCATTCCCTTGGGTCCTGTCACTGGGCACCACAGAGAAGGGATCAGTGCCTGCCCCTCCTCCTCCCCTCACAAGAAGTTATAACTGCAATGAGCTCTCCCCTCAGTCTCCTTCAGGCTGAACAGACCAAGTGACCTCAGCCACTCCTCATACGACTTCCCCTCAAGGCCCTTCACCATCTTTGCTGCCCTTCCTTGGTACACTAACAGTTTAACACCTTTCTTACATTGTGGCACCCAGCACTGCCCCCAGCACTCGAGGTGATGCTGCTCCAGTGCAGAGCAGAGCAGGACAATCCCCTCCCTTGCCTAGCTGGCCATGCTGTGCCTGATGCCCCCAGGACATGCCTGGCCCTCCTGGCTGCCAGGGCACAGACCCACAGGCAGCTTCCTGCGTCCATCCTCAGCCCAAATGGGATCATTCACAGGAGGACTGTCCGGGCCAGGCTGCCCACGTCCCTCAGACCTGTGCTGCAGGGCAGAGCTGCTGCTGAGGCACTGACAGGGCTCCCCACGGTGGGGTAAGTGAGGGGAGCCCTGCTGTGCAAAGATACTGAAGAAAACAACTTCTTGGAGAATTTTCCTGATGCTGGATGAGGCAGTTGTATTGGGACACAAATTCTTCTTGCAGTTAAAATTTCCAATCTTCTTAATGTCTTTGGATTGTTTCCAACAGAAAATTTCTCCCAATTTGCTTATTCATTTTCAGGAAATTTTCCACTTCTTAGAGCAGCTGTATAGAGCATTTCTTTATGTCCTGGGTTCTAGTCAACTTATTTTTTTTTTCAGTTGCTTCATTGTTGCTTCCCCAATAATGTGCCTGGAATAGGCTAATGTATGAATTGCAAAATGTGTGGCTCAGCAGCAGGTGCTTTGCATTACCAAGGAATGTGTCTTTACAAGGTTTGAGTACTTAAAGTTTGCAAAGTTCCTTTGGGAAAGGATTAAGAGAAGTCGTGTTCACATCCACCTGCTTATTTTCCCCAGGTAGCTCTGTAAAAGAGAAACAAGTTCTGAGGGGGAGAGGGGAAATTTTCCCTTTAATTAAATTATAAACCACTGTAAAGGTTGAAGTGATGTGTTACTGTTATATCTTTTATGGAATGACTAACAGGTTCAAAACCAAATTTTTGTGACATGAAGAGAGAATGTCATATGAATCATTTCCTGTCAGCATGACTGGGAGCTGTACCAAGCTAATCCATCACTGCTCCAACCTTCAGAAGGTTTTTTTCATAGTCCCTCATTTGAAGAAATTAAATTATAATTAATTACAATTAATTGAAAATTACAGTCATGTTTTACTGATCAGGAATGGAAGGACAAGACAAAAACACCTTCTGCTTCTTCATCTGTTACCATCAATCCCTTCAATAAATAAAAATAGATAAAAAAATTGGTTTGAGCTCTTTTTCAAATTGGTTAAAATACAGAGTATTAACTACTTATGCACAGAGTAATTACTCTTACTGTTGATCCAGCTGGTAGCAGAAATGAAAGAAAGTAGTGAAAAGCTTGTGTAGCACAGAATTTGCCTTTCAGGATGAATAGTTTCAGAATTGCAACGTTGGACCAAGGAAAACAACAAGATTGCACTACACTGTATCTGCTTTAATAATGCCACATGAAATTGGAGGATAAAGCTTGGTAAGAAATATTTTTTAATCTGATTTTTATATCAAGAACATAGTTCAGAACTTGCAAATTGAGGAGACGAGTCTCTGGACATCACTCCCCAAGGCCTTAAAATACCAGAGTCCATCACAACATGTACCCCTTCCAGCTCCTTTTCCCTCCCTTCAGCAGCCACTGCTTCCTCAATAGATCAGCATGAGCTCTGTCCTTGGTTATGTATAGGCTAGTTGTCTTCAAAGAAAATATTTGCTAAGATTCCTGTAATTATAATCTTTCTATATTAAAATGAAACTATTCCTATCTGGATAAGTAATCAAAGCTGCACAATGCCTATGTTTGGGTGGCTAATCAGGGCTGCAGACTGCCTCATTGCTTAGAAATAGACACCCTTTCATGTTCAGCCAAATAATTAAAGTGGGATGTTTTTCTGTGCAAAATAAGATACTCAAGGACTAATTTGTAAAATATTTTAGTATTAGCAGCTTGAGTCCTCTGTCAAGCTAGAGAGGAAGAACTTAAGAGCCCTCTTAAGTATCTAGGCTTTGAATTAGGATTTGTTTTTCGCCAGTGGAAATTTAACTTCTCAAAGTAATCAAAGTTGGGGGAAGATGTCTCTTAAACAGAGGCTGTCTCAGAGATTCCAACTGTTTCAGCTAGCAAGGCTTAAAAATAAATCCATGCAATGAGGTTCACCTGCTTCAGTCACAGTAAATATTAGAGTGATGGAGGACTTGGTAATTTCTGTCACCAATGCCTGCTACCTGTGGGGGTGCTTTTCACTTCCAAGCACTTCAGACACAAAACAGGGTCACCAGGCAGGGTGGGTGTGTGTGAGGAAGGGGACCTGCAGAGCAGTTCAAGGCATCATCCCAGACCTGTAGGAGACAGCAGACAACATCCAGATGTGAAGTGGCAGAAAACAGATATGAGCAGCAGGGATGGAAAAAAACCCAACAAACCATCAACAGGCATCTGGGTCAGGACCTGAAAAGGCAGAAGTTTAATTAATTTCAGACCCAGATAATTAGCTAGATTTTTAGCTGTGATAATTTGGAGTGTAATTTGTGATGCCTTCCCATCATCACCACTGCAAGTGAGCTTGAGCAAACCCACTGTCCCTCTAAGGAAATAGAGGCAAGCCATCTAAATGAGCAGGAGTACTTTGGTGCTGCAGGTCCTCTTCACTCTGTCTAGCCAAAAACTGACTAAAGCAGAAGTACTTTTGTTTTCCTGTCCTAATCTCATCTGGAAATCCTCTTGCATTTCAGATGTGCCAGCACAGATGAAGGGGGCA
This sequence comes from Rhipidura dahli, assembly GCA_013399225.1. NCBI lineage: Eukaryota > Metazoa > Chordata > Aves > Passeriformes > Rhipiduridae > Rhipidura > Rhipidura dahli. Next base: position 205,352 of record VXAC01000151.1, read on the forward strand.
CAGAATTCCATGTGTGATGGTGCTTCTGCCCACGTAAAGGAATCGCCCCTCTGTGCTCAGTGTTACGGAGCAGCTGCAGGTCCCTGCCCGGCCACATTCCCTCCCAAACCTGTGCCAACAGTGAATGGTGTGTTTCATGCAGGGAGGTCCCACTCCTGGGCTATACTGGGCCTCAGTATATCATCTCCAATGTTAAGTTTCCAAAGTTTCCACAGACAGCCTGGTTGTCAAGGCCAGTCACAGCTGATCTTCACCATATCCCATTGGAAGCTCTCCTCAAGGTCCATGCTGTCCAGCAGCCCGGTGTCCTTTCCATCCTTCTGCACTTTAATGCTGCCTCTGCAATTCAGCCAGGCTCCAGACTGGACACTGACTGCACCTCTGTGTATTCAAGTGTTTAGTCAATGATATGAACACTCTTTGGAACAAACTGTTCCACACTTACTGAGAATAGAGAAGTCAATCCCATTTCACAGACATTTCTGAGGAACTTCTGGACCCTGGTGTGAAATAAAGGAGCTCTGACTAAAGATGTCAGAGCTTTGCCTCAGTTGTGGCATTACCAGGGTTTCTTTCCCCTTCCTAGTATCTTATTTTAATAAAACTTATAGAAAACACACTTTTTAGAGTTCTTCATGTCGCTGTTGAACTGGGTAGAAATCAGTCAACATAGAAAACCAAGGAAAAAGTAAACTAATTTTTCATTTAGTAAGAATGTATGTTTTTAATTTAGTTGAGAGCATAGTCATGCTGAGAGCATTCTTTACACTTGTGGAAAAAATATATATCTTCCAAAAATTCAGTGAGTAATAATTGTAAATGGCACTTGAATGCCAAGGCATTTTAAAGGATCAAAGGTTTCTGCCATAGAGAAGGAGTGGCTGGTTTGCAACACACTAGATGTAGTCTTTTGTGGTGTCACTGAACATACCACAGAAATAACATCAATTTTCCTTTTAGGATAAAAAGATAAAACAAAGAGAAAGGATAAACTAGGCTATCAAGATCCATCTTTTTTGATGTAGCAAAGAATCCCCAAAAACCTCCAAACCCTGTCCACTAGAGTCTCTCCAAGAATAACAGAAAGAAAGGTAATGGGTTTTTTTTCCTTCAGAGGTGATACTTATAGGACATAAAAGGCCTCTTTCTTTTGTGCTTCTCCCCAGGTTCAGACTGATATTTCTTCCCTTCTCCCCTCAAGTCTTTCTAGTAGCCCACTGCAGGTACAAACCTCCTCAGGCAGACACAAAGCAGCCTCTCAAGGGATGGTTTGCTGCCCATAAAGGCACATGAAAACCACAAACAATATGTCTCAGTTTTGACTGTCTTCAATATTTTGTTCAGCTCTGGCAGCAGAAAAGGAAAATGCTCTCCTACCAGAGAATTATCCTTTGTAATGAACCCACACCTGGTGGTCTCTGAGAGGGGGTCTCAGAGGGCAGGACAGAGATGGGAGGAACTTCCCTGGCTCCACAGCAAATGGCAGCAGGAACAGGTCAGCATCCTTGAGGGGAGAACAGCATGCTGAAAAGGAGAGCTTTCCAGAATAACTGCACTGTCAGATTTCAAACAAAACACAAAAAACCCCAAAGGTTCTCAATGTGCTGTTTAACTCCTCTCAAAAAAACCCCTTTTGCTATGAGCTTCCAGGGCTCTCTAAGAGAATATCACCATCTCTTTTCAGCTACTTAGCTGAGGAGCAATCATAAAGTAACACCTAAACCCCAACAGGAGAAGCAGGTGGAGCCAAAGTTTCTCTGCCTCCATTCACAGCATGAATTTTCCTTTATGGTGGACTTGGGTATTCTCCACAAGAGCAACTGCTTCACTAAGAAATGTTTAACACTCAAAATCAAAGACTGTTTTAAATGTACTTTTTTGAGAAAGCAGAAAGCTTTATCTCTCATGGCTTTTGTCCAACAAGGATCTTCCTCTTTCTTTCATATAAGGCTGCAGAGGTGAACTCCAGAACTCATCAGTTAATGGCACTGACCTATAGCCAGTTCCTTAGTTCTGCTTTGGCCTCATCCTAGAAAAACTAAGTGTGTCTGTAAGGAAGTCTGAACCCTCCCCAGGAAGGAGAAACTCTGTCAGCTGCAAAGTGCCATAATCTGGGATGTGACCCTGTGTTAGGTGGGTCTGAGCCAGCATCAGCCAGGGATAAGGCTACCCATGCATCCATTTCTCCAGCTGACTCACAAACACACAATGCTCATCTCAGCCAACACCAGAGCAGACTGAAAAATCAAGATTTAGCATTCTCTATTGGGATCATTTTTTAATCCCACATCCATAGCATTTGAGCCCAAGGGAAAATCCAGCCCAGTACAATTTAGCATGAGAGCTGTGGCTGAACAGGTGCCACCTGAGCCATCCCTGTCAGCAGAGAAAACCTACTGTGGTTTCCCAAACCTGTGTTTAAAACCTAAAAATGAGAAGAAACAAACAAGCTCTGCCAAGTACGACACCAATTTCATATTTATTAGCAAGCATCATAAATAAATGGCTCTACATAAATAGGAATCACTAAATCCTCTAGTTTAAACAGGCAGTTGGAAAGTGGTGTGAAGATATAGTTCATCCTATAGTTCATCCTCAATAAGTGGTAGCTAAATAATTTCAGTTTGTATATAGAGCTAAGTGTACAGAGTACTTTACAAACACATGGATCCTAAACAGCTGATGATGTGAAAGTCTGAACTTGCCAATATTTACTTTCTGGCATGCAAATGAAAGCCAGACAAAATCCCTAGCAGCAAAAAGAAGTGAGATCCATATGGGGAATATAAATTGAATCAAGTAATTGATGATTTATGTCATATTTTTACAAGCAAGAGCTTTCTACCCATATTGAATCTTGACCTATGTTTTCACACTCTTAACCTGAAGATTTGTAACAGGTTATGAGTCTTAAGTTTGTTGAGGAAATCACAGGCTTCATAAGTTCCTGAGATTCAGTGTGAACAAAGCAACTCAAATAATTAATCTCTCTAGTAATGTCCTGGGCAGAAAAATCCATGTTGAAGCAACAAAGAATCTGTTTCAATGTCTCTATTCCCATCCAAATTTTTATTGACTGACAACAGGACCTTGAATTTTGAGGGCATCATATCTTGTGGGTTTTTTTCCATAACTTACTGCAGTCCCTGTTGGATGATTTACAATACATGGTTGCCTTTCAGGTGAAGCCAGACATATTCTCCTCTCTTGCTTACAGTGAAATTCAGGAGGTGGTATAGATTCATGCTGTGATACTCAGCCTGCCTAGGAACTCCTCAGCCTGCCACACATGTTACCATGCAGCTGGAATGGTCAAAAAGTAATTAAAAACAATAAAATAAAATAATAAAATAAAATAAAATAAAATAAAATAAAATAAAATAAAATAAAATAAAATAAAATAAAATAAAATAAAATAAAATAAAATAAAATAAAATAAAATAAAATAAAATAAAATAAAATAAAATAAAATAAAATAAAGTCATTATGGATATGCAGTTATTTAATCTAAAGATAAATGCATCCCCTATCCTCTCCCCCAGAGAAACACAAACATTAAAATGCCAGATGATGTACATGTAAAAAAATGCTTGTGAGGACAAGGTATTGACAGTCACATCAGCAATGGGCTTGAGCAATGGGTTTGAGCAATGGGAGCACATTCTTCACGTTCCCCACTTAGACACACATGGCTATTGGGGCCAAATTGGAGCTGGCAGAAATGCTCAGCAAGCCACTTTCTGTTGCTTACCTGATTAATCCAGGAGGCCTCAGTTGACTACAGGTCAGCAAATGTGACACCCAGGGACAAAAAGGGAGGGAAAGAGGATCCAGGGAAGTACAGGCCTGTCAGCCTGAGCCTGAGCTCAGTGCCAGAGAAAGTCATGGAGCAGATCATCCTTGGTGCCATCACAGAGCACAGCACACCAACCAGGAGATCCCACTCAGCCGGTGGGGGTGTGTGACAGGCAGGTCCTGCCTGCCTGATCTGCTCTCCTGTGACAAGGTGACCTGCCTGGTGGATGAGGGAAAGGCTGTGGATGTTGTCTGCCTGGACTTTAGGAAAGCCTTTGACACCACTTCCAATAGCATTCCCCTGGAAAAGCTGGCTGCTCATGCCTTGGACTTCTTCAGGTTACTGGAGACACTGAATGCTGCTGGTTGCCAGTGAATTAATATCTGATTACATTTCCTTATAAGGAACCACTGTCCAGCCTCAGTGAATATGATGTGATTTCAATATTCCTTCAGAGTAATTCTACACCAACAGTGAGATGCTCCATTACTGTTTACCATGCCTGTCCCTTTTCTCTCCCAGGAAAGCACAACATTAAGGAGTCCCACTCATGTGGGTTAGGGCACATAGACCTTGCAAAGTCTCAGCTGAAGGGCAGAGAAACCACTACTGAGCAGCTTTGCTGGGCTGTTTGTGTTCTGCTGTGGAGAACTTACTGTTGAGCAGTTTCCAGGGAATGTCTTTCCTGATAATATTTGGTCTTCTGACAAAGACACAGAGGAAAGGAAGGAATCTTGTTTACAAATTTTATCTTTTCTTATGAAGGTGGAAAGCCTATATTTTGACTAAAAGTGATTGGTATCTCTAATGGATTCTTTTAATTACTCTGATACAGTAATTAAAGAAGTTAATATTGATGCTAATACAATATTTTTAGAGGAGAAGACAAAAAACCTGTTAACAGCAGGAAACATACTTAAAACTAGTTACAGAACAGAACAATAAATAAAAAAAACCCAAGCTCATTTTAATCTTATTTGTATTTCTGTCTTAACAGAAGCCCCAAACTTTTTCTAAGTCCTTTTTAAGGGTGTCTTTTCTGAATTTTTAAGCTGGATGCTGGCTGAGTGTTTTGTCTTTCATATGTTTGTTTATTGATTCATCTGGTTTCTTAAAGCACCAGCATGAGAACATCTGAACCCCAGCAGGTTCATATATATCAAAGATTAGAGTTATTAATTTCCCTAAGCAGTAGAGCCATTTGTAACCCACTGCCATATGGCTCTCTTCTCTCCTCATCTTCTGTGCACATTTTCATGCATATAAACACTTAGGATACTCAATTTATTTAAAATACACCCTTGTCTTTCTCTGAATAATTTTTTCAGTTGGCAGTAATGATGTACCCTGTTTCCACTCAGTTTTAATGGGAAAAATTTAAAACAGCTTAAAACACAATGTACCTTCCTTGGTCTGGCTTTTGAAAAGTTTCCCTGAATCTGGGCTCTGTGCTGTTGTCACAGGAACCCTAACCCATACCACAGCTAAAAGCACAAAAGTCTCATCCATTAAAATAGACAAGGAAGTGAAAGCTGGCCCAAAAAGGACATTAAAGCAACATGGCTTAGCCATGGCTCAGAAAACCACACTGTCTCTTGCAGAAACCTTTTGGACCAGACCTGCTCATATGCATCATGCTACCTTGATGCCTTTTCCTGGTTTTAAAATCAAGAGTCAAACATGGTTAGAAGGGAAAAAGGAATTTTACCTTTGTATTTATTTTAAGGATCTTTAGGTGCACCACTGCCAGATTGAATGCACCTCCATGCACACCACAATGCACACCCCACATAAGATCTGGTATCACATTATGGCTCTTACTAATTAGCATATCTATCAAAGATTCCCCAGTGAGAGGCTGGAATGAGCCCCCTCTCCCCAAGGAACCTTCCCCTGGATGGTTCTATCTTAGTCTGCAAGATGTGTTATGGAGAGGACCTTGGGGTCTGGGGCACACTGATCTCTAACTAGGAAGCTTCTAAAATGTTTGTCTCCCAGCTTGAAAAAACAAGTCCAGGAATGTAGGCAAAAGCACTAAGAATACAGAAGTTGTAAAAAAGGTATAAAAGAGGTTTAAAAGAAAAGGCAAAACATCATCATGGCATCAAAACTTTCAACTCATCTTATTACAACTCTTCAAACCCATTCCCAACATCTTTTAGCCTTCACTCCCCTGCTTCTGGAAATATGTTCAGAGTTTACCCATGAAGTAGATGGCAATTCAGCAGTTCCCTCTGGGCTCTTCAAGCACATACCCATTGCCTGGGTGTGCCTGGGATGCACATACCCATTGCCTGAAGCCCAGGAAGGCTCAGTTGCCCTAGTTTTGGCTGGGATGGAGTTAATTTTCTTCCTAGTTGTTTGTGCTGTGGTTTGGATTTTGGATGAGAATAATTTTAATAACACACTGATGTTTTAGTTGCTGATGAGTAGTGTTGACCCTAAGGCAAAAACGTTTCAGCTTCTCACCCCACCCTGACATTAAGGAGGCTGGGGATGAACAAAAAGCTGTGAGGGGACACAACTGGGACAGCTGACCCCAAATGCCAAAAGAATAATTCATACCATATGGTGTCATGCTCAGCATATAAATCACAGGAAAATCTGGCAGAGGACCACTGCTCACTGTTGGGCATTGGTCAGTAAGTGGTTAGCAATTGCATTTTGTATCACTTGTTCTGTACAACAACAATATATTATTGTAGATGTTGTTATTACTATTAATATTCTCATAAGTTTCTTTATTATTAACCCATTTTAATCTCAACCCACACATTTTAGTTCTTTTCCTCTAATTCTCTCCCCCATCCCACTGGCAGTGGGGAGTGAGGGAGGGGCAGCGTGGTGTTCAGCTCTCTGTTAAACTGCACAAGGCAAACCCTAGCTGTGGTGTGTGGCTGTAGCTCCCAGCACAGGACAGCTCCCTCTAACTGAATGGCAGAGACACCAAGAGCTGGGCACAACTGGCAGGTTAGAAGGAAAACCAGAGCTGTGCCATTTGGTACCAGCACCCCAGCTGGCTACAAAGCCAGCAGCCCAAAGCTGAAGGGCTCAGGGCTTTGCTCGGGGCAAAGCACGAGGAACCGCGTACCCAAACACAGCTGCTTAAGGGAAATGACAGACAGACAGATTGAGCTTTGGCCTGACCACTTTATTACATGTTTTACATCTCACATCCAACCACACACATTTCAGGGCAATGTGCTCTGAGTTATGGACACAGCTGGACATCACTGGTACAAACACCTTATGGTTTTAATTCACACAGAATCTCTGCAGAGCTGAAAGGCAGGAGGGGTTGGGTTCTGCAGAATGCTTCTTCCTAAGCTATAACCTTGCTTTGGAACAATGAGGGCTGCTAAACTCAGGAAGTATCCAGAAGTGGTAGGATTTAAGCATCTGCACTCTCTCTGCAGGGGCAGGTAGTTTTTAACAGGATGCTTGTAAAGCACCATGAAGTTCTCCCTAGTCCTCTCTGGCCTTGTTGACTTTGACCACTGCCAGTACTTGGGAATCAAAGCTCCCCTTCCTTAGTCAGTATCACTTAAGATTGCAAAGTGAAGTAGTTCTTAAAGCTTTCAAGAAATTTAGTTCACATAATAAAGGCAGAATTGAACTGAAAATTAAATACTAATGAGAAGTGCTAATTATCCTCAGTCCTGAATTAATGTTCTCATATGTGTGCCTACAAATCTGTGAATAATTCCACCAGAAAATGTGAGTTGTGGGAATTAATTAATTGTAAACATTAATCAACTTGAAGTTAAAACCATGTAACTGATTTGTCATGGTATAAATCACATCTAATAGAGAAATATATCTTCAAGAATCTACTGTGTGCTCTTTCCTTCCACAGTACATACTGTAGCAAATTAACTTATTTCTGCTATCACAGGAAACAGACAATAGAAAACAATTTGTGATGCAGGTAACTGAGTAAGAGCAGCAAACTGTGTAAATACATTGGATGGGTTCACACAGTGAAATGTTGTGCTCACAGTCCCAGTATGTTGAATTATCTGGACCTCAGAGAGTGCAGCCATGCAAACAGACACAGTGAACCTATTAAAATAACCCAACTTCACTTTTCCCCACTTCCTAATGGCACAGCTGGCAGTCTAACCAAGCTGCACGCTAATTTATCCCTGAAACACAACTGAATCAGTGACAGATATCCTGACAGATATGCTGTCCCTGGGGCATTAAGAGACATGAGGCTTAAACTTCAAGGATATTGCATCTGTTCTTTATAGCACAGGAAGTTTTCTAAGAGCAGAAAGAAAAACAGTATCAGTGTACTTCACAGAAAAAAAAAAAAGTGAGACAATAATGCACCCTGAGTTTTAGGTGTTTCGGGGTTTTTTTGTGTTTCTTTGTTTGGTTAGGTTTGGGGGTTTTGTGAATTTTTTTCTTCATTTGTTTTACACAAAATGGCAGATTTTATCAGATGTCACATTGGGTGCAGAGACTCAGAACTGTGTTGCTAACTGTAGCCAATTCTTATAGCTTATAACTATTAATTATATAACTATACTATTAACTTTATTAACTTAACTGAATTTTTCAGTCAGCAGAGACCACCTGGAGCTACACCAGGTAAGAAACAGGACAAAAAGAGTGACTCCAGCCAATCACACTGGCATCCAGGCAGTTTTACTGATGACTTATCCTTGCCACATACAAAGAAAATGGGAAGAGGAAGTCTTGGTAACAAACAAGTTCTCTTTCTGATTGATCCAGCTGCTTTGAATGGAGTATTGCATATATCCCTGGATTTTAAAAGGTAGCCAGTGTATGTTTTATCTTGCCTAAGCAAGCTTATTCTCCTGTGAAGACAGGCAGAGTGTTCAGCCCAGAGAAGAGATGGCTCCAGGGGAACCTTAGAGCACCTTCCAGTACCTAAAGGAAGCCTACAAGAGTCGGAGAGGCACTTTGGACAAGGGCATGCAGGGATAGGACAAGGGGTAAGGGAATTAAACTGAAAGAAGCAGGTTTAGATTAGATATTAAGAAGAAATTCTTTACTGTGAGGATGGTGAGGCACTGGAACAAGTCGCCCAGAGAAGCTGTGGATATTCCATCCCTGAAAGTGTTCAAGGCAGGTTGGACAGAGCTCTGAGCAACTTGGTCCAGTGAAAGGTGCCCCTGCTCATGGCAGGACTAGATGATCCTTAAGGTCCTTTCTAATTCAAACCATTACATGATTTATGATTCTTTCTGCACAGATTCCCATGTTTTTACTCTTTTTAGAATCTGACATTGAAACTCATGAAAATGTCTTCAAAGCCTCCATTTTTATTTCTGCTCAGATGGCCACCAGCCCTTGATCAAATCAAGAGCTTGAGTTCCTGGTCCCTTTATGACTGGATGTATCTATCTTGTATCTCATGCCCATATTTAGATACCCCACATGCAAGCATAATTCAGTTATTCAGCAAATTCCCATAAATTGCTCAACCTTGTATTACCATAAGGTACTCTATATTTATTAAAGGGGACACATGCAACAGGGAGAATGAATAACTTCAAAAAGAAAAGTCATTAAAGGCCAATCAGCTGCAGTTTCAATGCTGAAAGTGACTGAATTAGTATTCAGTGTGTCTTATTTCTTTTCCCTCTAAACCTCACTTTGTTCTGATAAAAATAAATGCTTATTACTTCTGCATCAATTCTGTCAACTTGGGGCATCTGCCCAATACTTGGCCTCTGACCTGTTTAAGTTTGGGCAAAATGAAATACTGAGCTAGCTCATATTTAATCCTCAGCAGAGGAAAACACAGGCTTCATGATGGATGTTTTCACATGAAGCAGTTACCTTGACATTACACCACGTGTATGGCAGACTCCTGAACATGTCAATAAAGAATCCAAGCTTTGCTGTCAGTAAAGTTAAAAGATTCTGCTCTCCAAAAGCCACCTCCCCACTCCCCAGTACCCCAAGGCAGTATGAGTACATACAGGTGTGTGCATGTATAGATGAAAATACAAACATACACACACAAGTCCTGCACATTCAGCATACAGCTAACACATTAACATGTCTGTTAGTGGAATACACCACTAGAAAGTGTATATTCATCACAGCAGAAAGAAAGTCACATTCTAAAATGATTAATTTTTTTGGATTTGCTTTCCTGTGTTTTTTCTTGATAATTCTGTGCAACTGCCATTAGATTGCAAAAATGCACTGGAATTTATAAAGGATACTTTGCATAGAGCTTTAGATTGGTAAAGACTATGACAAGTATTTTCCAGGTCTGCATCTCAAACTGTTAATTATATCTATTTTAATTGATACCCAGCTACCACTTCATGACAAATATCTTTGTGTAAAGAAAGTTTTTCAGAAGTAGCTTAAACCTTATATAAAGGAAAAAATATTACTCCAGCAAACACTTCTCCAAGCAAAAGGGATTATACCTTGAGTTTGAAATTATCTCAATAGTCTTGACCAAAAGGCTTGCTTGATGCTTGGCTCTTCCACCTCAAAGATGCCAAGTTATCTTTAGACCTTGCTGGTTTTTATCCATAACACAAATGACAATGTAGTGCATGGGGAGGAAGAGAAACAAAACCCATCAGATTTCCAGAAATGTGTTACAAATGGCACATAGAACTGACAGCACAAAATTTTAAACCAGAAATTTATTACATGCTAATATGTGATTGACTGCAGGCTTCAAGTTCATCTAATGTGCATAATGAGAACAGAAAACATAAATTGACAGAAGGCAAGTAAATTAAAAAGTCCTAGTGGCCCACTATTGAAACAAAGCCCAAAAAACTGAAATAAAATATAAGCTTTAATCTTATTTGTTACTCACACAGGATCTGATGTTTCATTAATGAAGAGCCACTTTATGACAAAGGGCATGCCTATAGACCAAATCCTTCCTCTTTTCCTTCACTTTCCTGCTAAAAAGCACCCACGTTGAGGTAAGGGGAGGAAGGAAGGGCAGACTCTCTCTTCCATCTAGAAGGGCTTGTCCAGACATCTGGGGTTTTGTAGAAGACACATGGTAAGAGGCACAGTGTGCACTTTAAAACAATGATACACCTGAATACTTATCAACCCCCTCCAGTAACTACCTCTGCAAAATTGTGTGTTGGCACACATGGAACATTAGCAAGGCTGTACAGGGGATTTCACAGAGATAAACAAGGAGTGCATATCTTGGCAACAGCCCTGGCCCTGCAGCACAGACACCTGTGAGAACTCTGCTCTAGCAGAAAGCTCCTTAACACAAGTCTTACTTTAAGTAATTTCTTATTTCTATTTTTCTATTTTATCTCAGTAGCATAGGAAGGATACACATTTGAAATTAATACAAATCCTTTAAAATAATTCTAAAATTTTAAATTTTTTTCTATTTATTTAAACTTGCAGAAGAATACATGATGCATTCCAAACATGCAGCCAAGGCAAGCACTGAAAAAGAATACTAAAATCAAATAATGCAGTAACAGCCAAATAAGCCTGTAATAGCCAAGTATTTTCTCAGAAATTCTGTAAACCAATTGTGATTGGCACCTCTCGGGAAGAACTGTCTAAAAAAGTAAGATTTTAAGAAACAAAATCCTAGAAAAATTGAAGCATGGTTGTCAGAAAACCATCTCTTTAAAATATCCATATTTGATACTTTGTATAAGACTATTTAAGATAAACTGAACAAATGAGCCTTAAGAATAATTGAACACAGAAATGGAAAGGCTGATAGGAAGTGTCTCCCAGTGGCTTGCAGCCATTTAATTATTATAGAATGGTTTGGGTTAAAAGGGACCTTAAAGGGGATCTAGTTCCAATTCCACTGCCATGGGCAGGGACACCTTGCACTACACCAAGGTGATTAAAGCCCCATCCAGCCTGGTGCTGAACACTTTGAGGGACAGGACATCCACAATTTCTCTGGGCAACTTGGTCCAGTGCCTCACTACTCACACAGTGAAGAATTTCCTCCAGTATCTAATATAAACCTACTCTCTTTCAGTTTAAAGCCATTATCTCTAGTCCCATCACTACACGCCCTCGACCAAAACCCCTCTCCACCACTACTGCAGGCCCCCTTTAGGAACTAGAAGGCTGCTCCAAGGTCTCCCCAGAGCCTTCTCTTTCCCAGGCTGAACAAGTCCCACTCTCTCAGCTGGTTGTCACAGACAAGGTGCTCCAACCCACTGATCACTTTGTGTCCCTCCTCTGGACATGCTCCACCTGGTCCATGTCTCTCTTACGTTGCAGTCCTCAGAGGTGGATGCATTTCTGCACGTGGGGTCTCACCAGAGCGGAGCAGAGGGGCACAATCTCTCTGGACCTGCAGGCCGTGCTTCACACGATGCAGCCCAGGACACTTTCTGGGCTTTCTGGGCTGCAAGTGCACATTGCTGAGGCATGTCCAGCCTCTCATCCACCAGCACCCCCAAGTGCTTTTCTCCAGGGCTGCTCAGTCCATTCTCTGCTCAGCCTGCTTTTGTGCTTGGAATTGCCCTGCCCTGGGTGTGTAGTAGCTTGCTGTGCAACAGCACTCCAGATTCCTCAAGGTTACAAATAATTTAAATAATAAAATATCCTTGACTCTCATAGAAGCAAAATAAGAGAGAGACTACTTGATAAGCTGTTCCTGGGAACTATGATTACAGATGAGTAACATGGAAAAAAGGATGAACCTTTTCCCTGTGTTCAGTTATTTCCAGATGCAAACAACAACTCCCTTGAAACACACACACATTTGGAATGGAGTTCTAGTCATTGCATATTGTTATACCTCTGAAGAGGTAACCATTTAACTTGACTTTGTTCCCTCTGTTCCAGGAGACAGCAGAGCATGTTCCCAGACATGTAACTCACAGCAAGAAGAATTTCACAAAGAACAGCTGAAATTCTCATCTATATTGAAGCTGCCTGCAGTAGACCAGAGGTGACAAAAGCATGTTGACTGTGATTCCTTTGCTCTTTTATTTCTCCATTTCCCAAATATCACATGTTCTTAACTCTGTGTCACTAAAGATTAAACCTCAGGTTATTAAGTAATATTCATATACATCAAAAAGCACTTAATTTATGCCCCAAAGTAATAAACTACATAAAATCTTTTCTATAGGACCTCTGCAGGAATTCTGCTACCTTGTTTGACATTATTGGCCAACAAATAAAATTTAGATGCAAAAGTCATGCAACAGTAATACATTCATTGAGCCTTTTCAAAAAGCATTTCAAGACAGTTTTAGAAGGACAGAATGAAAAGAGGTTTACAAATCCAGTATGTTTTAACTTACCCAGGTAAAAGTACAGAAAAGCTTTCCAATATTGGATATACAATATAACCCTGCTGTAAGGAGAAGGAAAATCAGGTACCTTGAAAAGCTTCGGCATTTGGAGGGCGTTTGCAAGCCACAACTACTTGCCTCCCTCTTGTTATTTAATCATTTCACTGATACAAATTTGGAGAATTTCCAGGACACAATCACAACTAAAGAAACGCTTCTTCTCTCAACAGATTATTACAGAGTTCTGAAATAATATTGGTAGGGAGATGCAAACCAAAAGACTGCTTGTATTTGTGTCTCAGTACTTTGGTACCACAGATGACAGCAGCTTTCCTGCCAGTACACAATATATTAGGCATTCTTTGCTACAGAACTGTAAGCCAACTATGAAAAAAGTCCAACCCAGGGTGGAGCTGTCACAACTGACTCTTTGGTTTAAATGTATTCACAATGCTAATTTATGGTAATAAACAAAAATCTTCAGCTACAACTATTCAACTCAGTTAACCATACCAGTTTGTTACACCAAAGCATCCTCAATGGCCTGAGTACTCTGACATTGCAAATATACCATGTTTTGATTTATGCATCATGGACAGAACAGTTAAGTGACAATGCAGCATTTACAGTGGCATCTGTGGCAGAAGCAGCACCTCTTGAGTTTTCCATCCCAGCTTAAAATACTGGTGCTTTTTCTGTCAGCCATTTTCTCATGGTACATGAGTCACCAGAAATGAAGCATAAAGTCAAATGAAAATGGCACAACTGAGAGTATGACAAAACCTTAACTAATAGCACTGGATGTATAATTGCCAGCTATACATTGACCCTTACTTTGCTTCTGGAAAAAGGTACCAAAACGTATTCTAGAAATGTGAACAGATTTTACTGCAAGGATAAATAAGTCCCAAACCAATAATCTAATATAGGCATAAACAATAAAACTGCTCCATTTAATTACCTGTAGAAGAACCATAATAACCCATTCATTTCACTCACATTTCACTCAAAACTACTGAATGTCAAAATATCAAGTCAGTTTTTTGGTCAACAGTATTTGAACTGGACATTTTTTTTCTTTATGATACATTCTACTTTGCACATCATATGCTTGTAACTCTTTATCTGACTACTTTTTCCAGAGGTAAACAATGGCGTTTAAAAACAGAAGTGAATTCTCAAAACTCAGAAGTACAGAAAATAAAGTCACTTGGAAAAAGTAATGCATAAATCTATTCACCTATGCAACAGCAGCATCTGATAATTACTTTGACAAAGATGATAATGCAGAAGACATTTTCCCATAGCTCTGAAAAAGCTTACTTCCGTGGCAGCAGAGTCAAAAAACTCTCACTTTCTCTCTGTAAATCATCCCCTAATTTATTTTCAACAAATTGTACTGAACTTGTCAGATCAACTACCTATCCAGTTCTATAACAAATTGTTAACGCAAACTACAGCAGAGCACACTGAATAATTAATTTCCAGAGTTCACCTTTATTAGAAACAAGGTTTTTGTTGTGAGAACAAATAATCTCTCATTCGTGGCTTGGAAGCCTAAGATAGGATCATTGGATTCCAGAGTTGCTACCAGCTGCTTAGCAACCTGCCCTACTTGTCTTCCTTCCTTCCTGTTGTAGAGAACTGTGGCCAGAGGAGTCGGCTGGCGATAGATGAAAACTCGTCGCAAGCACTCGCAAAGAGCAGCATAGGAGTAATCTGGAGCACAAGCCATGAACTTCTTGTCTTGTTTTGATGCTTGGACATAACCTATACAGCCCAAAACCAAGTAACTGGGATAAGTGATATATGGATTTCAACAGAACTTTAACTGGCTGAAAAAAACCCAAGCCTAACTTAAAAAAAACCCGCAATTTGTAAAAACAAAAGGCAACAACAAAACAAAAAACCCAACAAAACCAGAAAAAAACCCCACAAACAAACCACCAAGTCATTCTTATTACATAAGCCAGTACTTTCTGAAGGGATGCATTAACCAGTTTAATGCCAATATACAACTCTCGTGCACCTCATCTTAACTGGTGTTTTGGATACATATGTATAGCAAGATACTCTTCCCACATCTGGCTCCTCTCTGCCTCACAAGGTCTTTCATTTTCTCAGCAGGATCATAAGGCACTGACATGGTCCATATGGGCAATCTTAGCCCAGTATTAACAGTCTAAGCAGAATAAATCTCTTCTCTCTCCTCATTTCCCAGTGGGTAAATACATTTAAAAATTAAGATTTCTGAGTCTACCTAATATTGGATACGTAAAACTCGTCTTCTGTTTAGAAATGACTAAAAGAGTTTCTTTTTAACACACTGTAATTTCTGTTAATATTCACTCAGAAGGAAAAAAAAGCCTCCCTTTTCCACTTTCATTACAGGACTCTAGTAGCAAACAGACTAATTTCAGACTGATTTCTTCTCACACTTCTGTAAAGAGAACTGAGATACAATCTTTGCAAAGTGATCTACCATCTTTCTGAAAGGTTATTTGCTTCACTTCCATTCAACAATGCATGCCAATGGTTATCACATGGGACAACAAGACAGGAAAAATCTAAAGGTGACTTATTAAAACATCTTACCATAAGATTACATACACCTAGACATTTCATCAGTTAACTGCAGCTATTGCCCTGGCGATGTCTGTGTGAGTGTTAAGGTGGTGATTATGCTTTTCAGTCTCTAACTCAACATCATTTAATGGAGGAACTCTCCTTTTTACTGTGCAGTATTGTGCTTACATCCTACACATGGTCTGAAAAGGCTTGTTTTCCTCCCAGGGCATAAACATTTTATTTCTATGTTCTCTGATTTCTAAAATTAAGCTGCCATGCTGCTATCAACAGAATTATAATAACTTTCAATTCAGATTTAAATAAGTGAAATATCAACATATGCCATAGCAGAAGTATTCAGATAGAAAAGTCTCAGAGGTGTGTGACACAGAAGTTAATTTCTTACCCAAAGCATTAAAAGTTGCAATGTGTTCCCACATATTCTCTGGTTGGTCAGAGTGAGGCTGCCAGAGAAGAGCATCAACATCATGCCTCAGGCAGAAGCATGGCATTTCTCTGGGATTCACAACAACTGAGAAAAGATACTGGTTGCTTCCAAGATTAATCTGAAAACAAAACGAATACAAAATATTGATTCAAAGCATAAATAGCAGATTCTGTTACACAGACTGCCAAAGTTAGATGACCAACAGTTTTGTGTTTGTTAGTTGACAAAATGTTTGAATACATTATGCTGCATCCCACTGAGCAATAACTCAATACACCACAAGTACCTTAAACATTTCAAGGAGATGCAATTAAGTTTGCTGGAGTAATATTTAGAATCAAATTCCAAATTAAAAAATATTTCAAAGTACTTCTGTAATAATTTGAAGTACTTACTATATGAGTGACTTTCGAGGTATTGCCATCAAATCTGCACAAGCTTGCACCATCTTCAAGAAAAGCATCACATTCTTCTAATTCTTGAGCATTACAAGGTGGGTTTTCCTTTTCAGGGTTTGGATTCTGAAAAAAAGAATGAACTACACTGAAAATTGAAACTACTGCAAAAAAAAATCCTTTTTATAAAAAAAAAATTGAATATGTGGAATCATTTGCATATCCATACATACTGAAAGATTAAGCTATTCTGTACTTACTCAAAATTAATAGAATAATTTCTGCTGTGGAAGACAGCACAAGTGATAGGTACAATAAAATAAATGTCAGTTTGAGGAAAGGTACATAAGCCACTAAACCATTAATTCCCTTCTCTAAGTAGCAAAAGTATACAACCTTGAAAACATATGCACATTTAGTAAATGTACATCAGCATAAGCTTGTTTCAGCTTGCCATCAGAAATGCTATTAAAAAATGAACTAATTCACTTTGTAAGCAGCTTGAAATACATGATATATTTGTTTTGCTAATAATAATTTTGATTTATTAAAATCTATTTAAAATTCATGAAAACTTATGATTAAAAAATCCTCACTTTAAGCTCAGTATGAGGTCCAGAAGAAAAGTAATTTGAAGTTCCAAATAAATCTATGGTCAAAAGATATACTACAATATCTTGCTCACAAATGCTGAGGGAGAGAGGAGAAAAATCAATCTGGAGTACTAAATATAATTTATTTTAATAACACTTTTCAGCCTTATTAAAAACAAAGTAATAATACAAACCTAATATATCAAAATCCACAAGGAGTCACACTTCACAAGTTTCAGATGAGATGCCATTTTTTAATTAAACCAAGTATCAAGCAAATAGCAGCTAAAAATTACATTTTAAGTAGACTTCCTGTACAACAACAATAATGCCAGAAAGTTCATGAGTAATGTTTATAGTTTCTTAATTTTCCTTTTAAACATGTCATTTACACTTACAGTCTGTAGGTCAAGTACAGCACCCCTAGGAAGACAGTATAAAACTTTTGCTAACCTACTGATAAACAAGAAACAGACATCTTACAAAATCATTTAAATTAGTTGCTTTAAAATATACTGCCACATCCCAGACAGTAGGAACAAAGTTTATTTTCCATGTTAAATCAGGCTTCTGTTTGGTGCACAGACAACATCATATAAGTTAAATTCTGTCTCCCTTGAAAATCATTTTACTTTTCAAAGTACATTCACAACTCTAGTGCCATTCATTTTTCAGTTTTGATTAAAAATGAATGTAGTTAGGAGTCAAAATAATAAACTGATGAGCTGGGTCAATGCAGTGCCATTGAGGTATCAAGTAAAGATAACGTGCAAAAGTACAAGAATTTGAAATGTTTGGTTCTCCACTCTTTACCATTACTTCAGAGGTAAGATGCATCAGGCTTTCAGCTATTTCAGAGCATTGGGATGAGTCCATGATGAATTCTCCTCTTGTGTCCCCAAGGATTAGCTCTGGCCACCGGGATCCCTCATTTTTCTTAATCAGAGAAACTTCCAGACTAAAATGCAAAGACAGGACAAAGAATAGCACATGAAAACATGACATCCATTTGTCAGATTAGTCAAAAACTCTAAATGTAGACAAGAGACAGTGCAGACACTTCTCCTCTTTCAAACTGAACTAATAATGAAAATCACATAACAGAAACCATTAGCACTCTAATTATAAAATAAACTATTCTATAAAAATATCCTAAAGAAAACCAGACCAAGTATGTGATTTCTAATAGCCTAAACACAAACCACAGGGTTTTCAGTGCAAGTGCAGTTTACCCTGAAGCAGTCTCATTAAATTATTTCAAATATGGCAGGAAATCACTTGTAAAGCAATCTATTCAAAGACTGACAGAATTTTACTACACAGGTTTATTTGAAACATAAGTAGTAGTTCCTAGGGCTACTTAAGTGTGCTCTACCTCTATATGACATCTGGGACAAAAATACTTGTAGTCTATAGACCTCAGAAATACTACAACAGTTAATTATCTATGCTGTCTATCTAAAATCATATCTGACAAGAGGTAAGATTTCTGTTACAAAGAAAAACCCCCAACAACAGCAGCAAGAACCCAGTATAATCACTAAACTATTAGGAATAACTAATCAAGAAAACAAAAAATAAGGCACAGTCTGATGCACCAACACAGTAATTCCATTTAAATACTGTGTTGGACAAACACATAGACAATGATAAAACTGAAGTCAGTTTATTATCCTCACTTTCTAGGTACACTTCTAGGGTCTCCAGCAATGACAGCTGTAGTTTACCTAACAGAACACCCTGTAAGTTACTAATTACTGCACTGTAGCAGCAACTATTTAGTGAACTCTGAATCAGTTTCCAAAGCAATTATACTGGTATTAGGAATAGCATACTTTTACAGAAGACATTTGGAGCAAGTTTTAGACTTTTAATCAATCGATTTACAGTGGTGCTGCAGCACAAACATTAAGAACTGAGTGCAACTTATTTCACTGAAACATGGAATTACTCTTTCTCATTAAAATAGAAGCCTGAGATTCATGCAGTAACACTCACTTGAATGAGCAATAAAAAATCAAGTTATTCAGATGAGTTAATTTTCAGCATGATACCTAATAACCAACAATCCCACACATTTTAATCACAGTCAAATTTTAATATACAGTATTAGTATAATCTATATATTAGTCCCTCTAATTGTTTTGAGAATTACTATCTTTTACAGTTAACCTTTTGGAAACTGCAAAAAGCCAACCTTATCACAGCCCAAAGGGTAGCCTTTGTTTTAGAAAAACAGCTATCAGCTGTTGAGTGGACCACCTGGTGGTGTACATGTTTCTTCTTGAAGTCATTAAAGAGTGTATCTCTTAGATAATCAGACCAGCACGGGTAATTGGATTCATGGCTCAGCCCTCACAAAATAAAAACCTGAGTGTGTTTTAGGGAACTCTGAATTACTTTTTTGCACACTCTTCATCCTCTCGTACTTTTATTTCAAAATGAAAAAAACCCTAAAATTTACTTCTTAAATAAAAGCACAAACATTTCTATTTGAGATCTACAGCATGCTAAGTGCACCCAGATTCATTTTCTATAATGCACATAATATATAAAGAATTAGGAAAATATAATAAGGAATTTATAAATCAAACCTAAAGAATTTCTGTTGTATTATTACTAAAATGCTTGTTTGTGGAAAGTTGAAGAGAAATTATTACATAAACAACAAGGTACATTCAGAAAAATCAATCCTGAAATACAGTGAAAAAAATAATTGTTGAACTAATTAAGATTACTCTTCTTACAAATCTATGTTTAACATTTTGATACCTGTGTGGGTTTTTTTCCCAGCAAATAACTGCAAAAGGAAGGGATTACTTTCAAAACTAGGTAAAGAACCAGTACTGAGACAGCAAAAGCCAGTGAACTGTTTTCAGGAGAGGAGACATTCTTGCAAGAAGGGAAATGAGGCGTAGCACTAAATGAGACCACCCCAGAAGGGCCAGAAGTCAGATATGGTGTATATTTTTAAATCAGTCCCTATCAATAGGAAAACTAAAAGATATATACAATACCTTTTGTCCTCTCTAATTATCCATGTGCAGCTTTCATGGTCCACAGATGAATAGAGCTTTCCTTCCATCAAAGGAGGCTGGTCTTTCAGTGTAATACATATATTATCAGGGGAAAAACATATTTTTATGTCATCTTTAGTGATGTCTTGAGGCAGGTGAACTGTAATTGTCACATCATCTTCAGTCTGCTGCCAGTAGTAGAGAGGATCTACAATTGGAAACATGCAGGAAAATACAAACTAGATAACAAGAATTTCTGCATTCCACAGCATGCAATGCTGTGACACATGGAATTTTGTGAAAGACATTGTGTTTTTGAAGGAGTAGAAATTAACTTTTACTCTGATCAATTTACACAAAATACATTCTGATCATAAAATGGAGAAACATCTTTTTAACCAGCAAGTTCATTTGTGCCCCTCATTTGTAAAGTAATTTATATTCATGTCTATACTCAAATATGCTGACAGTTATACAATGAGCATTAACTGTTACTCTTAAGTTTAGTGTAACATTATGAAACTGGAACCCAAAATGTACTTAAATACAATGAAACAATAATGATTAATAATTTGGTTGAAGAGGCATCAGGTGCAGTATACTGACAAGCTACTGCATGCTACAACTATATGCCATTCTGAGATATGAACACTTTTTTCTTATATATTGTCCCAGAAGCTATATTGATTACTCAACGGAAATGATTTTATAAGACTTAAGTAGCCTTAATCTGCCTCAGCTAATGGAGATGAAATAAAACTGCTTGCCCAGAAGTAGTGATTGGCTTTTTCTATTGTGTCTAGAATCTGTCTGATTATTAAACTGCTAGAAGAAAAGGCCTTTTAAGAGAATTGTTTATACAAAAGGAAGGTTATGACTGCATGAGTGGGTAATGCACCACTGGTCACAGAAAATATAAATATCGAGGAATACATTTCCTAAAGAGCAGTCTTGTACCTTTCTGGTTTGAGAAAAAGTGAAGTATGGGTTCTCCTTGAAAGCTCTCAAGTTTGTCACAACCCAGCCCAAGATTCCACTGACCAAAGCTTCATACCAGCAACTGTGACTCTGGAAGGACTCTTGTGCTATTGCCCTTGGCCACAACTGCCCTGGTTGCAATGGATCAGTCACAGGTGCTACAATTAGACTTCCCCAGAAACTATTACTATCTGAGACATGGCAGCCTTCAAAATTCTAAACACTGACACAAACTATATCTGATATCAAAGGTCCATTATGCCTGCAATTTTATATAACCATGCAACTACAATTAGAGCCTACATTATGTTTAGCAAAAGGCAACTGCATAAACACTGCATTATGGTGCTCAGTGCACTGAACTCCTTTGCCTCAGTAGTACAGACTATTCTTAATAAAATTACATGTACAACATCACAGTTTTTTAAACACTATTAAATTCCAGATATTTGATCCTTTCATATTGTTTTTCAAATAGGTTTTCACACTATTGACAAAGATTGTGCTAGTATCCTTTAGTTAGGATTTGTTCATTAACCAATACCTCATAGGCAGAAGCAGAAATAAAACATGAAATAATCCAACATTATTACATAAACATATATATTGTGGAGCTCAGTGATACTTAAGAATAAAGAACTCTATTAATAAGTTTTTACATACTTTTGTTTTGATTGCAAAGGAAAAAAAGTATGAATGCCTTTTGTGGAAGTTACTACTTTTTCTGAACTGCTTTCCCACTGGAGAAAAGAGAATCTTTTACAGGAGTCACATTCTTCAAAAAAAAAATGTTAAACAATATTTAAATTTTAGAAAGGCAAGAATAAATTACATAACAAAAAGCTTTTTGATGAACAACAATTCGGGGAGGTCAATGCACCCAATCCCATCTAGGAAGACTGGCTTCTTAATTTGACTACTTCAGACAGACGCCTAAATTTAGGTGTTAGCAATCCAGCTAATACCAAAAACTTATTACAGGTCTTTTTGCAAAATATCCTTTTCCTTAGGACAACAAAATTCTTTAAGTGAATTCTATCCAAAAAAAAGAACCTAATATAGGTTTATGCACAATACAACTTCCAACAGTAAAGGTAAACAAACAAACTAAAGTCAATCTGTCCAGAACATAGATATGAAAACATTTATTGCTAGATTTCCCAAACAAATGCTAAACTAACAAGATATATTCTAAATCAAAGAAGAGAGCAGACTATCATAACCTGTCAGACTAAGTCTTACCTTTCTTTTCATTTGATACTTTTGCATCATCATTTTCTTCTAATTTGTCACTTTCATTTTGCATAAATGTGAATGGTTTGTGAGAAACAATCATTAGACCATCCCCACTTGGCTCTATTGCTGCATAATGGGGGACTGATTTTCCTTGTAAAACTCTCCTTTTAACAATTTCATATCTTTGATCACCTATAAAATAAAATTTGAAAAAAGTCTTTATATATTTCTAAAAGACAAATTATTATCAAAGGAACACATTACAATTAAAAATACTAAGCAATCCTACCTGTTAAATCATAGTACCATGGTTTTCCAGTGTGTTATACTGGATTAATCTAAGATTGCCATTTATTCTTATGATGTCTTTGCTGATCACAGCTAGGCCAGCACAGCCTCTGTACATACAATTGTTTTCTTGTAGAGAAGGTCAGAAGAAAGCTAAGCATGTCACATTTTCTGAATCTCATAAAGCAGCGTGGTGGTTCCTCATTTCAAACTTTTACAGCAAGTATTCCTAAAAGTTTGGTTTGGAAAGAAAACCTACTTTGAAAGGGTTTATAGCTTTGTTACAGTCCTCTGAAGTACCACAGAAGATATGAAAAGACTGAACTACTGCCCCATTCTGATTCATTTTTATGCTTCCAGTTTTTTGTTCTTTGGTAACAGAATAGTGTTGGGTGTGATCCCTTTGTCCAGTCTACCAAACAGGGCAGAGATGTCACAGTTGTTGGTGTCAAGAGACATAACCATGTTTTAAGGCTTTGCTTTGATGAAGCACAGATTTTGGTAACTTAAGAAATGTCTTAGTCATTAACTATTTACTTTTACCACAGCCTGATTTAATAAACTGCACCCACAGGCAGAGTTTCAAGAAAAGTCAAGCAACAGCAACTGAATACTGATGAAAGAGAATGTAAGGTACTGTAATTCTTCAAAAGAGCCTTTATCTTTGAGACTGGTTCACACAACAGTCTGATTTGCGAGATGTTTGTTTAAATGAAATAAAAATTTATTTCTCTCTTCATAATTAAGAATTGCTTTCATTTTTTTTTTATTTACACCTCTACTGACAGTAATTTCAAAAATTTTCTGTTCCCTAGAAATGCTAGAGAACTGGCAAGACTTTTTGAAAGATTTTTAAATCCACTTTTATGGATTCCAAAAACATTTGTCATAAGTTATAAAATACACAATGTAAAAAAAATTATGAGAGTATACAGTATTAAAAAATGTAAGAAAAGTCTGTGTTGGTGCTCTTATTAAGTAGCAGTCTTCAGTTCTAGACTGGCAGTGTTACTGATTTAGTTTTTCTTCTAAGTTATAACCAGTAATGTTCCGAGGTTTCTATCTCTTGTTGAGCTGGCCACAAAAGCATAAGGCAGTTGTCTCATGTGGCTTTCTGAGAAATATTTCCATCATGCAAGGTTTCAACAGCAAAAAATATAGCTAAAGCCACTGAGGGCAACACAGCTGGTGAAGGGCTGGAAAGAATGTCCTATCAAGACTAGATGAGGACTTCAGGCTTGTCTAGTTCGGAGAAAATGAGGCTGAGGGGCAACCTCATTGCTGTCTACAGTCTTCCTAGGGAGGAGAAGTGGAGAGGGAGATGCTGAGCTTTTCTTGGTATTTAGTGACAGGACACGTGGAAATGGTTCAAAGCTGCACCAGATGAAGTTCACACTGGACAGTAGGAAGCACTGCTTTCCTGAGAGGGTGGTTAAACACTGGAACAGGCTTCCTAGAGAGATGGTCAAAGCCCCATCTGTCAGTGGTTAAGAGGCATTTGGACAACAGGCTTTAACTGGTCAGGCAGTTGAACTAGCTGACTGTTACAGGTCACTTCCAAATGAACTCTCCTCTCCTCTCCTCTC